>WOXC01001032.1:0-207500 GCA_011680675.1 Gymnobelideus leadbeateri
GCCTCAGTCAAAGTGAGAACTCAAAAAAACCTTAGCTTAAAAAGGCCAAGCTCCCCCACTGTAGGCTGGGCCATCTCCAGTTGTCCCGATCTGTGTCTGGCCACTGAACCCAGATGGCTGCTGAGGAGAAAATGAGGCTGGTAACTTTGCATAGCCATCCCTCACTCAAATCCAATTCACTTGCAAGTCATGGCATAACCTTGATGTCTTGATCCTCTTTCTGAATGAAAGACAAACCACACAATCACAACAATGCCATCTCATTAAATACTTAAGCTGATTAGTAAAGATAATCATGGTGGGAGGAGGCAAGAGGTGAGCTCTAACTTTGGGAGTACAGACCAACAGTGTGCTTTTAAGTGGGGCAGCCATCCTATGGGGAACCCAATGTGTCATTACATATTATGGTATATAGATAGATCCTAGAGGGGTTACCTAGAATTCCTAAAATGGAGACTAGAATTTTTTTTTAAGAGGCTAGAAGTGAAGAGGTTACCCACTAAGAGGTTTAGGTTTGCTCTGGAGACCCCAAAATACCAACATTCCAGGTCCTGCTGAATGAATTTGAGGCTTCTCAGTCAAAGAAAAGTAAAATTTATTAAAAGTTCGCTTGCATTAGACACAGTAATTCTGTGCTAGGTCATTCTATGGCGCTCTCAGACACATGGTGTGAGATGGGGTCTTATATACAGAAGGTTGTGGCAGGAATCTAGGAGTGGTCTAGAGAAGGAGTTTGGGGAGTGTCTTCAGGAGGAGTTAATGAGGTCAATAAGTGATAAGGGTGGGAGGCAGCTCGGCTCCCGGCCAGTTATTTTGATAGGCCCAAGGGTGGGAAGTAGATGAACAATGGAGGGCTAGGCTAGTAACTAAGCTAGCAGTTAGTAAGGAGGCACAATGTAAGGCTTATTGTCTCATGAAAATGCCTCATCAAATGAGACAATTTAATCAAGAATCCAAGGGAGGTTCCCAGAGCCTATACCTCAAGGACTTAAGAAGAGCTAGAGGGGGCTCCCAGAGCCCATACCTCTTCAGAAGGATGATGAGTGTTGTGGTACTAGCTCCTTAATTCTACAAAAGGTTTAATGAACTGGACATTAGTCTTGAAACTAAGGAAGCTCAATTTTTCTAAAGATGTCACCAATATCATGTAGATATTTCTACCCTAACCCCAGCAACGCTTAGAATCTAGGCAGCATCAGAAGTAGAGCTACATAGTTCATTGTTTCCTTACCTCCCAAGTTCATAATTCTATCTGTGGTTGTTCTCTGTCTCTCCCCACTCCTGATCCTCTCTCCACCCCTGCCCCAATTTTCCCAACCATTAAGGATGTCAGAGTAGATTAGTGTACTACCCCAGATCTCTGAGAAAGTTACTGGGATTTATGTACTGTCAGTCTGGGAAATTTATGCTTTCTTTAATCACTTCTAGGCAGCATGGGGTAATAGAGACTGACTTTGGTGCTAGGAAAATCTAGGTTATAGTACTGACGCAGGCTTTTTGCCCCCAGGCAAATCTCTGACTAAATGTCCAAGGATCTTTTTGCATCAGTGAGGGGAGTTTCTACACACCAACATCTTGAAATCAGAGGTCTAGATAAAAGGGTGGGGGAAAAAAAGTTCTATTCTTTAGCTATTTGCAGGTGAGGGGCAGAGTAAAGGGAGAAGACTAGTATAGAAAATGGGTAAAATGAATTGTTATGCACATTTTATTTTCCTGCTGTGAAAAGCCCGTTTATTTCTTAGAAGATCATGAAGATCATAGGACCTTCCAGAGGTCACCTGGTCTATTGGTCTCCCTCTGCATATTACAGCAGTATGGCTCCATTTGCTCACACAGCTGGAAAGCACAGACTCTCCACTATCCAGTACCTTTAGTAAAAGTTTTCCCTTTCTTTTCTCTCTCTGACCAGTCACAGTTGGGTCATTTTTTGAAAGAAGCACAAGTGGGGAGAAAAAAAGAGAACTCTAGTCTCTTTCGTACTTTGGGAAGAAAAAGAAAAGACATCAAAAACGTAGCAGTGTTGTTTGAAGTATCTCTTCCTTCCTTCAGTATCTTGGGTTGTTTAAAGGGGTCAAGGGGGGAGAAGAGGGCTTATAGATGAATAAAGTGCAAAGAAAAGAGACACTTAAAAGTGTACTTTAGGACACTGTGCTCCTCCTCTCTTTTTTTCTCCCTGACTTTCTCTCTAATGGATGTCCCTGATCTTAAGCCAACCTCCACGATCCTTATCAAAGTAATACAAGAATTGGAGTCCTATGATTTAGAGATTTTATACTCCAACCATGACATTTTCTTTCCGCATTCCTATAGAGACTTGCCAGGAAATGCCAACGAGCACATTCAAGCCCCACCAGTCATAAGAATCGTCTTTAACACCTCTTAAGGACTCAGGTCTGGTGGGTTTACTTTGTGCTTAAACTTAAGCAAAAGCAGATAGGGGATTTTATTGGTTTGGTCTATATGTTATGGTTGATGAGCAGTTAAAATATGTATGTAAGCCATATGGCTAGGTATTCTTGGAGAGTCAGCCTAATCTTTGATGGGAGGAAGATAAGACATTGCTGCCAGGAAAACCATAAGTAAGGATTCTAGTTGTTGAGAGTAAATTCAGCTGAAGGGACAAATCTAAGGAGAGTACTTATGGAGATATTGGGACACAGATACACACCAAGAGGAAGAAGAAATGGAGTCCCTGAGATAGCTTTTGTGGGTAGACATCCTGGGACACTGCTGCTGGAAACAGAGTAGAGTGAAACTTGGAAATGATCACCTGGGGTATGAGAAGGACACCAGATCACACCTCCACCAGGACACAGCAACATTGCGTAGCGGTACTTATTTTAAGATCACTCATATAAGAGGGCTCCTCTTTAACATAAGGCAAAAAAGATTGTCCCTCCTGATTAGATTCAGTACCACTGGGAAAGGGGGCAATTATCCCTTAGAGAGTCTGAGCTATGAATCAATGGTACTCTGATTCTCCTAAGACTCTCCCCAGAGGGCCTAGGGGGAAGCTATAGTGGAGAAGACATAAGGCAACAGAACCATTGGGCTAGCGTCACAGGACCAGGCAAGAGACTCCAAAGGGGTCTTATTATAAGACCTGAAGCATCTGTAAGAAGGACAAATATTTCCCCCACCCCAAAACAAAGCTCCAGTCATATCACACAATGGTATCTGGCTCTCAGGGTCATGCTACAGAAACAAGAAGATTTTTTTTTTTCCTGTACTCCTACAGAGGCAATTTAAGGAATGAACTGAGAGAAGTGTCAGCAGGATCTCTCACCTCATAGGGAATCTGGCTTCTTGATCTCTGCTGACATGCCATGCAATGGCAGGAACTCTTCTCCAACTTAGTAATCATTATTGGAACCTAACCACAGGACAAAGATCTCACAGGTAATTTCTTCAACTCTCCAGACCCATCATCAGGAGTCTCTTTCTTTAGGTGAACAGAAATAATTTTGTCATGTTAAAAACACTACCAACTTATATACAGTGTTTCATAGATGGAGTTTGAAGGAAAACTCCCTATGCTCATATGTATAATCTATAATCTACAGCAAGTAATTTCACAACCACAAATCTTAAATATATGAAAGCTAGAATTCCTAGCTACAAAACCAAATTATGCCACACTTCATATGGCAGCCCACAGCAATGGGATCTCCTTTTCAATAAAAGGTATTAATGTGCCATTAATCTGTAAACAAAGTTGATAAACTTATTTTTGCTTAAATTATGAATTTTAAAACCTTTATTTCAAAGCAGTTCTCCATCTGCAGCTGGAGTGCTCAATGTGTAAAAGAAAAGCAACTCTTTATGACTTAAAATAAGCTAAAATCTTTCAAATATAAACATGTTTTATGATGCCATTCCATTGCTAATCAAATTCAAATGCGCACATGTCAAAAAAAGGCTGCTATGAAAATGAGTATGTATATCTTATTGCAACATTTATAGTTAGGAAAAAGTAAGTTATTTTCTTTTGTGTGATTTAGGTGGTTAGATATCTAAATACCAGATGCTATTCCTACAGGAATTTTAAGTATTTAGAGAAAAGCAGGTGTGTTTTCCTAAATGATAAAAAAGTATCTTTGGTCTTTAGAAGAATAGACAGTAATCACCATTTTGTTTTTTCCTTTCTTTATCTAGCAAATAATTTAACTAATAGTTGACATTTGAACTTGACCAAAAGAAAAAATGACTATCAAGTCTGATTTTTAGAAATTATTAATGATCATATAGGTATATTCTAAAGAAGAATAAATCTATTTCTCTGACACAAGGCATGATTAAGAGGCTGGGATATATGAATCAAAGAAAAAATAAAATGACTACAAACTACTCATAATAGATTTTTTTTGTAATACTTAAAATGAATTTTTTTTCAGTTATATACATGAGAAATGGGGGGGGGAACAACCAACAATGAGGAAGTATGATTATTTTTAAAAGCAATACTTCTTTTCACATGAAGACACATGTGTGTTTGTGTATATATGTATGTGTATATTTATACACATATTCTCACATATATATGTGTGTGTACACACATATTCAAAAATATGTACATATACATAAATGCAAGTCTTCAAAGTGGAGACCTGCATTTCTGTATATGTCCTTTATCCAAACATAAATTAAGGACTATCCATAGACAGGGTTATTTTCCAGACACTATATATACAAAGATAAAAACAAATAGGGTTCCTCCCTTCAAGAATCTTGTGATTTAAGAGTGAAAGACCCTAGGACTACATGATTGGGGTCAAGAAGAAAAGGATGACAAGCATCAGTGAAAGTGATAAGGAAACTATTCTAAGCATGGAAGATAGCATATCCAATGTTTAAGGTTATTATCATATGATTTGCCTAAGATCACACCTTAAGGCTCTAAAGCTGGATTTGTATGCAGGTCTTCCTGACTCCAAACCCAGTACTCTATTCACTATACTGTCTATCTGCCTCAGTTACTGAAATACTGATTTACTTAATTTTTCAACTTAAATTCTACTTCCTCTGTGGCATCTATTATTCTTTATTGTAGATGTCTAAATGTATATTTGTAGAGAGTTTTCTCTTCTTTTTAAAGCCTCCTTGAACAGGTTCAACATTCTCCAAACAAATATATATTTAATGACCCTCATTAGATGCACTCCATTACTAGCCCAGAGTCCTTCATGACTAGATAGTAAACTCTAATTCTAAATATAAATTTTATTCTGTTAATATTTAACAAACTATATTTTCTCTTCTAAATCTCCAGAATTCAATTCTTGGGGAACAGATGTTGGGGATCCTTAAGATCTTTAAATTTTTCCTGAGGAATTCATAAGTGTTGGTCACCACGTTTAACAAATCTCAGAAGATTGCCCTTTATGTGTTATATACATATTCACTGAAGATTGTTCAGTGGTCTATGTAACTTAAATAAGAGTTTGGAGGTTATACATCAATAATAATAAGATTTATTGTTGTCTTTCTTAGTCAAGAAATGGTTTCTGAATTCCTGTTTGAGATGATGGATGCTGTGATACATGGGATTTGTTCTTCTTCAGCAAGCTTGCATCTTATTATTATTATTAGTTTTTAACATTCTGGACTTGTGATTTCATTGGTATGTGCAACTCCCAATGAGAAAGCACCCTCTACCAATAGATTGGCACCTATTCTTTAAGTTAGAGTATAGAGATTTTCCTAGGAGACTAAGGAGTTGTGACCTACCCAGGGTGACAAAGCTAGTATATCTGAGAGGCGGGATTTTAACCCAGTTGTAATTGACTCTAGCCTCAGCTGTTTTTGCTGTTACTACTAACAGAATTTATTGATTTATATTCCTGTTGGCCCACCTGAAAGAAAATTTTCACTGTCATAGATTTAATGTCAGATATTGACCTAATATAGGGGAAGCATGATGAAAATTCAGCAAATGGATTCCCATTTGCAAGTGACCACCACTAAAACAAGTAAACTTTACAGACTGATGCAGTTAACTTAGACACATTTGTAGCCCTCAGAAAGGCTGGGTTCAAATCTTGAGGCCATCAGGACAATGGAATCACAATATGGTAGTAAAAACAAATGGCTATTGAAATGTAATAAAGATCAAATAGTAAATTGGGGGGCTCACAGTTTTAGCTTAAGGGAAGCCCTGGGAGAAAAAAAAAGATGAATTCATGGGAAAGCAAAGGCAATTCCCACCTAGGTCATTGTTAGTGTAACCTCCACAAAAAGTAGGCTGGGTTGATTATAGAGTATTTGCAGAGATGAAATCAGAAGACTCATATGAAAAATAGAATGGTTATTGGCCCAGAGACTGATAATGGAATGATCACTGAAGTTCAGAAAGAAAAATTTTAGAAACTGTCCATGGAGTTGGCAGGTTGTATTGCTTAATCTGATTCCTCAAAGCCTCAGTCCTTTGTATGGCAACCACTAGTATCCTTTCATCAATATCTATCATTACATTCCTTGTGTTAATACAGTCAGTTTTGGAGTATCCCATCTCCTGTGCCTCTTCTGACCCAATTTTACATATAATACAATATCATAGAATCATATACCTCCAGTTGCCCTGGGAATATCAGGCCATGGCTTGGTAATTTAGCATAATTAGAAGACCTCTCAAAATTCCATCAGTCATACTGGGCATACTCCTTTTTCTTCTCCTCTGTCCTTTAGGTACTAAAGGTTATTCTGTCAACCATACTGAAAAATGTATTATTCCCAGACATTCTTATTGGTAGAGGTATTTGAGGTTGTAAAGTGCAGTTCAAGGCCTAGGTAAGCCCATCAAAGCAAAGACCACAGAATAGATACTTCTCTAGCCAACAGACCACAAAAATTATCTAATGAAGAAGGATAGGCTCTCCCAACTTTTCTGCTGTTTTCCAGAACTGTATTATCAATAAACAAATTGTATAATAATACATATATAAAGCCCAAAGTGTCCTGAGAATGTTAATAGTCATTAGTCTCCTCTTTATATTCCAAGTTTTTTTCTGTTTATATGGTTTATTTCAAATCAACCTAGAGGGTTTCCATTTAACTCATACAATCATTGACCATCTAAGCTGTGGTGTCAATGAAGTAATGGGGTAGAAGGATGGTTGGACTGAATTATTATAATAAAATTCTTCAGTAGATTACAGAATGAGCTAGCTAGTATAATAGTAAGAGACTAGAATACCAGGAAAACTATTCTTGGATTTCAATCACATGCTCTAAGAGTAAAATACTATAAAAAGGTAGTGCTTCAATGAAATATTTTAATAAAAGGACAGTAGAATGAAATAAACTAGGGGTAATAAAATAAATTGAATTATTAGAGGGAAGGCTGTGGAACTTGCTATACCTCTATTTATAATCTATAAATATACATGTTGGGGCTGGAGGCAATTGAAATTGTAAGATCATAGGATCATAGTTTAAGAGGTAGAAGGAACTACAGAGGCCATCTAATTCAACCTTCTAATTTAATAGAAGAAAAAAATGGGGAATTTAGAAATTAAATGATTTATCCATAGTAATAAGTGATGATTTATATTGGCTATTGGAATTTGAGTCTTTGTCCCAGGGTATCTTCCCTAAAAATAATGATGCTCAAAAGTGCAAGTGATAATGATATTGAACCAACTGCAGAATAATGATTAATAGAGAATATTTGTGTTTATTGAGATGTAGGATGGTCTGAAATTACTTCAACTTCTTATCTGTATGAAAAATGATGGGATATCATATTTCTCTCAAGATGATGCTTCTATGTCTCAATGAATCTGTGACTCTAGGAAGCCCATTCTCCCATATAGCACAATTCATTTTCATGTCAATTGACTTGAATCCTGCAAAAGACCCTGTTATGAAAAAGGTGGTATGACTGGTGAAGGACTGGCACCCTTAGTTAAAACAGATGTATAATACTACAAGATGAACTCTCTTTGTGAATCCAGATATATTAGGTATTAAAATGAATTAGTTACCAGATCTGTGGTACTCACTGGAAAGTCTTTAGGTGGACAAAGCCAAAATGTGAACAGAATAGAACCTCACTGGAGGAAAAGAGCTTCCTCACTAAAGGCAAGGGGAACTAGAAACTGGGACAGAGCCAGTACACTTCTTCTAGAGTGTAGTATGGATGTGTACCCTGGCTCTGTCCTAAAAACCCACCAACTCAAGGAAGATTAGAATGTTCTTATCAGAAGTGGGGGAATGGAGCAGAGAGGAAGGGGGTATCTGTGCATCTGCAAAATGGGGAGAGGGGAAAGAAGTGGGAGGAAAATTAAAGATAAATGAATGAGATTATATAAAAGAGATATGCTGAAAGATCAAAGGGTAAAAGAAGATTTGATAAAAAAAACATTCTGGATCATAAGCAGAAAAAAGAAGAGATATTCATGAAAACCCATATTTGTAGAGAATGAAGTTAGATTTACAAATAAAATAGCATTAACATGGGGTTTAGGAAAAGGTTCAGATTTGGAACTTCTAAAAATTTACTTCATGAAAAACACAGAAAGAAGAAAAAACATGTGTTTAGCTTACAATTTCAGGAATAGAAGTCAGAATAAAATAGAATGGAAAAGGAATGTAGAGGAGGATAATGCACATATAAATGTGCACATACACACACACAAACTTCTTAGAAAAGAGTACAGCAAATAAGATATTACTTAAAGCAAGTTGGGGAGGATGCAAAAGAGGAAGGATGTCTGAACTACATAGTTAACATGGCAAAAATAGAAGAGAAAAGAGAACAAGACAGATAAAAATAAGTTAACAATTTAATTGTATTAAAGGACTTGGGATAGAGCAGGAAGACAGGGATTCTGGGTAAAGCCTGTGTGAGTAGCCTAGCATCAAAGTACTACAAGCAAAATCCATTACAGAAACAAAGTACTGACATAAAAGAAAGGGATAAAGTCAATTTAATAAAAATCAATTTAGGAAAATGCAGTCTAATAATCATAACCCTAAATGTAGTGGATTGAGTAATCCAATAAAATGAAAGAGAGTTGCAAAAGAGATTTTTTTTTAATGTATGCCAGTAGCTTTTCTAAATATAAAGGCATACAGAGAATGAGGTTGAAGGGTGTAGAGAGAGAAAGAGGGTAAGGGAAAAAAAATCTGAACAAATTTACTATAATAGAATCCACTAGGCAACAGAGTGTGGCAGATTTCTAGCCCAGGTCAACAACATGGAAAATCCACAGGTAGGACTTCTTGAGCCAGGCAGGGGGGAGTACAGAGCACGGTGTGGAGTGTGCTGGCTACACCAGGACAGAGCTGACCATGGAAGAGCCAGAACAAGCCCGGGCAAAGTTATTCAACCGCCATAGGTATGATTCTTAAACCTCTCACTGTAGGACAGGGATCTGTCACAGCTCAGAAAGGGACAAACACAGAGCCTGCAGGCAGCAGCAGCTACTCCTAGAACTATGAAACTACAATATAGGTGTTTAAAAATCACCTACCTGAACTTCCAGGAGCCAATATAACTGCTGTCATCCCCTTTCCTTGACCTTGAAAAACTCAGAGAATGTTGCCCCAGTATAAAATCTTGAAATACTGGGAGCAGTGGGAAACTTGGAAGATCTACAGGAAGGGTGAAGCTATGGCTGTGCTGTGACTTTAGGGGAACAGTGCAAGATGGGAGGCATCCCAGCAGGAGATCCTGAACCCCAGGGTGATGGAGCCAGCAAGTGCTAACACCAGAACTCCAGGTGTGCCTTTGCACCACCAGCACGGCCCTGGCCACCAGTGGCTGAGCCTTCCTAAGCTCTAGACCAGGGGTGGCAAGGAGGAGATCTGAAGTGGCCAGACCACCCCTACCCCACACCTCACGTTGTGAGCTTCAGTGTAACGCTGGGTAAATGTCAAAAGTCCTGGCCCTGGCCTCAGTCGGCCCACTTAACAGTCAGCTCCAGCTCAGCATCAAGTAAGTTGCAGGATTATATAGCCTCTAACTGACAGAACCAGATGCCACACCACCCAAAGTCAGTAACATGGCCCCTAAATTCCATCACAAGATGCTTGTGACTGATAAGCAGAGATCCACATTAAAAAAACAAGAAATAAGGGGAAGCTAGGTAGTACAGTAAATAGAATACCATACCTGGAGTCAGGATGACCTGAGCTCAAACCCAGCATCAGACACTTAATACTTACTAGCTGTGTGACTTTGGGCAGGTCATTTAACCCCAATTGCCCTGTCTTCACCACTCCAAAAAAGATTTAAAAAGCCAGGGAATAGGCAATTATGATGGGCAAAAAATAAATTGGGAAAAATTCTAACAATTTAGATTCCTATTATGGTGAAAGGAAAGAGTGAAGTTTACATTCATAAGAGTTCAGCATTGATACTACACTCATATCTGAAGCCTCAAAAGGGAATATGAACTTATCTTAAGGCCAAAAAGCATTCTTGGAAGAGCAAAAGAAATATTTTAAAAGCCAAATTAAGAGAGGCAGAAAAAATATTGACCAATTATTTTTAAAATACAATTGGCAAAATGGAAAAAAATCACTGAAGAGAACAATTCCATAAAAAGTACAATTAGCCAAATGGAGAAGGACATTCAAACCCAACTGGAGAAAATAAATCCTTGAAAATAAAAATTGGTCAAATGGAAAAGAAGATACAAAAATGAACTCAGGAAAACAATTCTTTCAAAATTAGTATTAGACAAGTTGAAGTGAATGATTCTATGAGACATCAAGAATCAACCAAAGTCTAAAGAATGAAAAAATAGAAGAAAATTAAAATATTTCATTGGAAAAACAACTGACCTGAAAAATAGATGCAGGAGAGATAATCTAAGAATTATTGGTCTAAAAGAAAGCCATGATGTAAAAAAGAGTCTGGGCAGTATCTTCCAAGAATTCATCAAAAAAAAAAAAAAAACTCCCCTGATGTCCTAAATCCAGAGGGTAAAATAGTCATCAAAAGAATCCACTGATTGCCTCCTGATAGAAATCCCAGATTGAAGACTTGAAGGAATATTGTCGCCAAATTCCAAGTCTCAAGTAGTTTTTTACTTGATTCTCTAGGATTCTCTAAGGATATCATCATATCATCTACAAAGAGTGATAGCTTGGTCTCTTCTTTACCTAAATTGATTCCTTTGATTTCTTTTTCTTCTTTAATTACCACTGCCAACATTTCTAGTACCTAAATTAAATTATATTTGTAGTGCCATATGAATCAATATACCAAAAAACTATTTTATATTTTCTATTTGGTTAGTCATGTATATAACATATATTAATAAATCTGTTCTCTGTCCTATCACATAGGTGATACTACTTTATAAAGCTAGAAAAATAGTAACAAAATTCATTTGGAAGAACAAATGGTCCAGAATATCAAGGGAATTAATGAAAAGAAATGCTAGGGAAGGTGGACTAGCTGTACCAGATTTTAATCTGTATTATAAAGCAGCAGTCATCAAAACTACTTGGTTTTAGCTGAGGAATATAATAGTGGATCAATGGAATAGATTGGGTACACAAGAATTAATTTACCTATTTAGTGTCATACTAATCAAACTAGCAAAAAAAATTATAGAGCTAGAAGAAACTGTAACGAAATTCATCTGGAAGAACAAAAGATTCAGAATATCAAGAGAATTATTGAAAAGAAATGCTAGTGAATGCAGCCTAGCCACACCATATTTCAAACTGTATTATAAAGCAGCTATTGTCAAAATCACTTGGTACTGACTGAGAAACAGAGTGTTGAATCAGAGGAATAGTTTAAGTCCACAAGACATAGTAGTCAGTGACTATAGTAACCTACTGTTTGATAAACCGAAGACTCCAGCTTCTGGGATAATAATTCACTATTTCACAAAAACTTCTGGGAAAACTGAAAAATAGTATGGCAAAAACTGGGTATAGACCAATATCTTGCACCATAAACCAAAATAAAGTTCAAATGGGTTCACAATTTAAATATAAATGTTGATATTATAAGCCTAGGAACGAAAGGAATAATTTACCTATCATATTTATTGAAAAGGGAAGAATTTATGACCAAATAAGAGATAGAGAGCATTACAGAAAGCAAAATGGATAATTTTTATTACATTAAATTGAAAATATTTTGTACAAACAAAGCCAATGTTATCAAAGTTATTAGGGAAGCAGAAAATTGGGAAAGAATTTTTACAATCAGTGTCTCTGAAAAAGGCCTCATTTCTAAAATAAAGTGAGAACTGAGTCAAATATTTAAGAATACAAGTCATTCCCCCAAATGATAAATGGTGAAAGGATTTCAGAGGAAAAAATTAAAGACATCTTTAGTCACATGAAAAAATGCTCTAAATTCCTATTGATAGAAGAAATGCAAATAAAAATAACCCTTAGTTACCACATTTCACCTTTCAGATTTGCTAACATAGCAAAACAGGAAAAGTATATATGCTGTAGAAGATATGGAAAAATTGGTAGATTAATGTATCATTGGTGGAGTTGTGATCTGATCCAACCATTCTGGAGAGCAATTTGGAACTATGTAGAAAGGGCTATAAAATTATGCATACCCTTTAACCAAGCAATACCAATTTTGGGCTGTATCAAAAAGAGATCATACAAATGGGAAAAGGACCCATATATACAAAAATTATATATAGCAGCACTTTTTTGTGGTAGCAAAGAATTGGAAATCAAGGGGATCTATTTCAATTGGGGGATGACTGAACAAGTTGTGGTATATGAATGTAATGGAATACTATTATGCTATAAGAAATGAGGAGCAGACAGACTTCATAATATATAATATCTGGAGAGTCTCATATAAACTGATACTGAGTGAATTCTCAGAGCAGAAACCTAAAAACATCTGTATCAACAATGCAGTATTCACAATGCCTAAAGTAAATGTAAATAAGCTGATATAATTATTAATCAAAAAATTAATAGGCTCTCTACATGGGGGACATATCTAGAACATTTGTTCAAATACCAGAAAACTGAGTCAAAAAAACAGAAAATCAAAGCCATCACAGTAGCCACAGAGTTGGCACATGTAGTTAATGCAGTAAACGCCCACATTCTCGAGCCTTCAAACAGAACAGGCTACCTCAAGCAAAGATCCTCTCCTCAGTCACAGTAATTGCTCAGCCTCCACGTGGCTTGCTCCCAGCAGATCCAGGCCCCACTGTTCCTGTCCCCAATAGTCCTTAGTAGGAGTCCTTAGCAAAAATTCTGTCTGGCTCAAAAAAAAAAGAATTTTTGCCAGTGCTTCCAGTCACCATGCTGGCTCCTGCCCGGCTCCTACTCAGCTCTGGCTCCTTCCTGCCCCACCCTTCCTTCTATATCAGCAAGTTCAAGGGGCATAGAAGATCTTCAAATCTCATTAACATTACAACATTGTACACAGCTAGAGGTACATCATATATCTGATGACTAACCTTGATTGACTGGGCTCTTATTAGCAATATAAGCAATATAAGACAACTCCAAAGGAATCACTCTGGAAAAGGCTATCCAGATCCAGAGAAAGAATTATAGTGTCAATGCCATAAGTAAATAAAATAAAATATAGATAGGTAGATAGATAGATAGATAGATAGATAGATAGATAGATAGATAGATAGATGGATAGGTGGATGGATAGATAATAAAAAGAAATAATAAAAGCCTATGGGTTGAGACAATCAAAAAAATACCAGCTGCTGAGGCAGGGGTTCAAGTCAAGAAATCCAAAATCAAAGAGAAAACTACAGGGCACTTGATCATGTATTGAGACAGTTTTATTTTTCTTGAGTATCTTGAGTCTTTTACAGCAAGTCAGTGACAGACCTGTGTAATCATGGATAAGTCTAATGGCAAAGCACATTGAACTCTGGGATTAGACAGTAGAATGTGTTGTCTTCCTGAAAGTGTTTTGCCCCTCCACTATAGGAAGAATTTCAAAGACATTACATACCTCTATTAGATCAAAATCCTTCTTCCTTTTTCCTTTCCTTCTCTGTAAAACTATTTCTCACTATTCAACCTCCTGACTTAACTATGCATTTTCCTTGACCTCAGAGTATTCTTTTTTCCTTTTTTTTTCACCTTTAAAGATCTTCCTTTAAATAGGAAGATCTCTTTTCCTTGATAGAAAAGATGGGGGTTGTTCCTTCAGTTCTTTCAGTTTCTTTTTCAATAGAGAAAACAACTTGAGTATTATGTATTTTAGTTAAATAAGCATCAATTAACAACTAACAGTGTGATCTACAAGTCAGCAAGCGATCATTAAGACCCTGCTATATGCTATGCACTGGTCTAAGTGCTAGAGATGCAAAGACAAGGGGAATAAAATATTCCCTGTCTTCAAGAAGCTTACAGTCTAATGGGAGAGAAAACACATAAACAACTGTGTAAAACCAAGCTAATGCAGGATATTTTGAATATAATCATCAGAGGGAAGGAATCAGCATTAAAGGGGGCCAGGAAAGGCATGTTATGCTATCACTCTCCATACCTACTTAAACTGGTATGCTCAGCTTTGTTCATATTCTGACTACCTCTCACTGCTAACTGCTAACAAATTTCCTTACTCTTTTCCCCATGGAAATTATTGAGTAAAGACTCTTATATTATTTATCAGAATACTTTCAGACCTTTTGGGAGGGCTCTCTCTGCCTTCACTTGAGTTATGTGCTCAGCTTCTGTTGATATTAAATTAGCAGACCCTTACCATTTCCCTCATGCAAACAGTAACTCCCATCCATAGAAATCCAACTTTACTTCTTTCTTTATTTTTATTCACTGATTAAGCATCAAATGCTATTTAATTATTTCTTTTCCTTTCTTTTACTGTTTTTCTGGCTTTAGTCATGAGTTACCCACTCACACATGATTTAAGACATAAGTCTGAAGCTGATGGCTGAGTAAACATTCCTTACAGTCAATCCAATGCAAAAGGACTGAAGAGTTAATAATTCCTTTAACTCTCAAGGAAAAACAACTGAAAAAAAACCAACTGAATTTAAATATTTTGGAGAGTACCAGAAGGATGTCTGGCTAGTGAAAGAGAACTGTACTCATGATTTATGAAGACTGATAGAAGAATACGTGTTTCTTTAACCCTCACAAAAATAATCAAGGGGTACGTGGAAAATTGCTTTCAAATATTTGATGAACTGTCCTGGTGAAAAGAATTTAGATTGCTTCTGCTTGGATTCAGACAACACAAATAGGAGCAATGGGCAGATGCTTCAAAGAGACAAATTTAGACTATGTCAGACAAAGTTAAAAAAAAAACCTAGCACTGTAAAAAGTAGAAGGGGTCTGCTTGAAAAACATAGGGATCTTTCTCATTTAAAGTCTTCAAGCAAAGATTAGATGACCATTTATTGACTATGGTATAGCAGAGATCATATTTCAAGAATAGGATTGAATAAATTACCATTGAGGTACCTTTCAGTCTTCCAGTTCTGTGATTCTTTGGAATAATTGTTTTATGACTTTGAACATGTTAGACTTCTATGAAACTTGTGGAAGAAATTTTCTCAGGAATTCTCTCACCTAAATTATCATACTATCAATGTCCTAAATTATGGTAGATGCATCATACAATCTTTTTTCCCTTGATACAATAGACAGAAAAAAGAGGTTTCTTTTTAAAAAATTGAATTATAGCTTGCTTACAACTCAGCACTGCAATAAACAGAGACACTATGTTTCTATACAAATGATATGTCATATCTGAGTTCACTAGGAACAGATTCCACTATATTTAACATTCACACTGTGAATGTGAGTTTCTCAATAGTTAGATATTGTTATTCCCATTTTAAGTGGCACTCTACCCTACCCACTTTTTGTAGAACTAAAGATATCACCATCTACTGTACATATAAGTACAATACAGTACTTTTTGTCTCAAAAAGAGAAAAAAACATTGAGCAGTACAATACATACAGATTTGGAGATACTTGCTCTATTCTGATGTTTTGACAGGAACAATCTGAGAAAATCAGTTTTTCAACTCATAGGGAATGAATCAGCCCTGTCAGAAAATTATTGTTCTAGACCCTTCATGTCAGACACCCAATCTCTTGATAGAGCAGTTCCTTTTATTCATTCTGTTCAAGCTTTCACTCTTTCTGCCACCGTTATGCTGCTGCTTCTGCACTATAAGTATAATCAATAGCTGGATGGACCAAAAATTAAATCATTTGATGGATTTCTAGTTGAGTTGATTTAGGTCACAAGGTTGCCCACTTTTTCTGGCAGTCAGAGTAGCTTTATATTCCAGTATTGTCATAACAATACATGTTTCCACTTGGCTGCTATCCTGTGGTATGTCATAGTGGAAGAAGAGGCAGCTAAGCTGTGTTGCTTTGCAAGGCGATACAAGAAGCTGGGGATAGCTCCAGACATACACAGAGGGCTTGGTGACATTAGCAGTATTGTATGATCATAGAGAGGTGGTCACTGAATATTGCCATAATATTCTTTCTCTAAAGGATTATGACTAGCATTAAAATTACACTTAACTGACATCAAGCCTCTCAATATAAGTCTTGCATTGCAAACATCCATGTAAAACAGACAGACATGACACACTCTACTGCAAACTGAATCACCTATGTGATAGGACAGAGAACAGATTTATTAATATATGTTATATACATGACTAACCAAATAGAAAATATAAAAAATATAATTTTATGCCTTCACAGAAATTTAAATTCAGACTTGGTATTAATTTGTAATTCAGAATGGCTACTTGAGTCTTATTACATATCCTTTAAAAGTGAATTATGAGCTTATAAATGGTAAGGGATGAATCAATCAACACTGGTACTTATTAGACAATTACTATGACATCAAGCACAGTGCTAAGTGCTTAGAATATAAAGAAAAAAGCCCTAGGGAACCTTACATTCTACCAGGGAAATAATTTTTCATACAAATATACAAAAATATATTCACAAATATAAATTAATGGGTACGAGAGAGAAGGAGAGATAACAGTTACTAGGAGAATCTAGGAAAACATCATTTAGGATATAAAATTTGAGCTGCCCTTTAAAGGAAAATAGGGATTCTAAGAGACTATTGGGAGAGGGATTAACAGGATTTGTTTTTCTATGCATTTCTGTGGGTATGTTTTGACCTAGGGATTTTAGATTTCACTTACCTGGGTAGTTTTCTTCCTCAGTCTAAGAACTTGTCTCTGACCTATGTTCTGAGAGAACTAAAAGGGGTATTAGGAAAAACATTAACACAGCAAAGAAATAAGTAGACAGCATCTGCTATTATTAGTTATCTCTGAAGGGGGGTGGGCAGATGTGTGTCCTGATCAGACCTCTCATAGAAGATGGGCCACATAGAGGTATGGATCCTGTCATACTCTGCTACTCATACATTAGTCCAAGGAGTTCCCCAGTTAAATGTACTAAGATAACAAAGTCCTACAGGAAGCTTTCCTTATGCTTATGGACTCTCTTTCTTCACAAATTATCATATATATGTATATTTGTCTATATGTTTCATCTACCCCATTCCCACACCCCAATCTGGCCCTGCTTTGAGGCCAGGGAAGTTTTCTATTTTAGTTTTGTTGTTGCTGTTGTTGTTTCATTTTTTTTTTTTGCATTTATATCCCAGAGGCTAGCATTTACTAGGTGCTTAATAAATTGAACTAGATAAATAAAATAAAATAAAACATAATAAAATAAATAGATTAGGATTAGAAAATAATCTAGAATGGGGTGGAGCCAAGATGGCAGAGTAGAAACAGGACTTCCACAGCACTCCAGCCCACACCACTTCCAAACAATGTAAAAGGTAGACTCTGAACAACTTCTGGAGCTCCAGCACCCACAGAACAACACAGGGAAGCTAACCTCGCACTGAGGACAGCTCAACAGCCCTGCAGGGAGCAGCCAGCGCAGCACTCTGGAAGTGGCCAGCACAATGCTGTGGGAGCCAAGTCCAGGCCCGGCTGAGTCAAGGTTTTAGCCCCAGGGTGGCCAGGCGAGCAGCCAGCTGGAGGGACCCCAGAACACCAGTAGCTGTGGCAATTCCAGAATTATCAAAACAGATATGCCTAGGACAAAGTGAGAGGTTAGTGCCCTATGTACTTTGGGACCAGTATTTGGGGAATGCATCAGCTTCTTCAAAGACCCTGAGGGCAAGAAGCAGCTGAGGAGACATGGCACAGACACCATTTTGCAGCTTCAGCTGCAGCTTCAGCTCCTGGTCTGCAAACTGTAGGGAGACCCAGCAATCAGTCTGGGGGTTAATTGCTCTTGCTTTAACCTCCCTGGATCTGGATTGCAGTCTGGGGTAGAGAACTTGGGGTGGATATCCAGCTTGCCAGAGCATGTGGAGGCTTTACAAAGGCCACCCAACTAACACCTCCAAAAGTTGTGAAGACCCCAACATTTAGGACAGAAACTCCCATATCTGGTGGCAGAGTCCTACTTTGGCAACAAGCCCAAAAGGCAAGTACTTAAGTGGCAAAATGCCTAGGCAAAGGAAACAAAATAAAGAGAAAATTGCAACATTAGACTCCTATTTTGGGGTCAAAGAGGATCAAAGCATGGAACAAGAAGAAGACTGTGAGGTCAGAAATCCTGCACCAAAAGCCCCAAATGAAAATATGAGCAGGTAACAGGCCATAGAGGACCTTAAGAAGGATGTTAATAACCAAATAAGAGAAGTGGAGGAAAATTTGGGAAGACAAATGAGAAGGATGAAGGAAAAGTATGAAATGAGAGTCAATAGCCTGACTGAGGAAAATAACACCATAAAAAATAGACTAACTCAAAAGGGCAATGAGGAGAAGAATGCCTTAAAAAGCCAAATTTGCCAGATGGAAAAAGAACCTCAAAAGCTCACTGAGGAGATTCATTCCTTCAGAGTTAGACTGGAGCAAATGGAAGCTAGTGACATTATGAGAAATGAAGATGCTATTAAACAGATACAAACAAATGAAAGAAAAAAAGGCAATGTGAAATATCACATGGGAAAAACCACTGACCTGGAAAATAGATCCAGGAGAGATAATTTAAAAATTATTGGAATACCTGAAAGCCATGATCAAAGAAAGAACCTAGAAATTATTCTTCAAGAAATTCTCAAGGAAAATTTCCCTGATGTTTTAGACCCAGAGGGGGAAATAGAGGTTGAAAGTATCCACAGATCACCTCCTGAAAAAGATCCCAAAAAGAAAACTCCTAGAAATATTATAGCCAGGTTCCAGAATTCCCAGATCAAGGAGAAAATACTACAAGCAACCAGGAAGAAACAATTTCAATATTGTGGAAACACAATCAGAATAGCACAGGACCTGGCAGCTTCTACAGTGAGGGATCAAAGGGCATGGAATATTATATTCCAGAAGGCAAAGGAGCTGGGATTAAAACCAAGAATCACCTACCCAGCAAAACTGAGTATCTTGTTTCAGGGGAAAATATGGTCATTTAGTGGAATAGAGGACTTTCAAGTATTCTTGAGGAAAAAAACACAGTTGAATAGAAAATTTGACATTCATACAGAAGAAGCAAGAGATGCTTGACAAGGTAATCAGGGAAAAGAAATCAAAAGAAACTTATTAAAGTTGAACTATTTACATTCCTATATGGAAAAACAATAACTGTGACTGATGACACCTTCCTCATTATGAAAATAATTGAAGAAGGGTATATGGGCATATGAATACATATGTGAATGTATGCATATATGTTTACAGGTATACATGGATAGAGGGCACAGGTTGAATTTTGTGGGAAAGGATGATACTTTAGTGTGAAGTTAAGAGGTGAGAGAGGAAAGAGGCAAGAGGAGATGGGGACAGGGTAGGGTAAACTATCTCATGTAGAAGAGGCAAGGGGAAGTTGTTGCAGGGGAGGGAAAGAACAGGAAGGCAAAAAAGCAAAACCATATTCTCATTGAATTTGGCTCAGGGAGAGAATAACATATATACTAAATGGGATATCTCACCCTGCAGGAGAGTAGGGGGAAGGGGGATAAGAGGGGGGATGATGGAGGGGAGGGCATTCTGGGGGGAGGGGAAGTTGGAAGTACCCACTTTTGAAGAGGGACAGGATCAAAGTAGGGAATGGACCAGGTTGGGGGTGGGATGGGTGGGACTGAAATATAAGCAGTCTTTTACAATATATCTACTATGGTAATGTTTTGCATAACTATACATGTACAACACATACTGAATTGCTTATCTTCCCAGAGGGAGAGGGTGAGAATTGGGGAACGGAATGGATCTGAAATTCAAAGTTTTAAAATTAAATGTTTCAAATATATATAAATCCTATTATTAATACTATTTTTCATGTAATTGGGAGATAAGATGTGCAGGCATTGGAGCACAGAGATTCTCCTGGCCCTAATGGTAAAGTTGAAGGGGGTATGGGAAAAGATATAGGAGAGAGCAGATTGGATGAGGGGATATCTTGTGGAACTGCTATTCTGGGGAAGTAGGTAAGGGAAAAATGGGGAAAAAATTGTAACTTAAAATCTGGCGGAAATGAATGATGTAAACCAGAAGTTAATAAAGCATTTGTTAAAAAAAAAAAACAATCTAGATTCAAACACTTCAGCTAGCTAACTTCCACTCTAAAGTCCTTCTATCTTCCCATATAGAAACTGAGAAGACAAGAGTGATTCCGAGGTAGCTTGGCTTCAGTTGCTCAAATCTAATAAAGAGACAATTGCATTCAAGCATTTATTGAAATCAAATAGTTTAAATATCCAAATCATTCTGTTATGAATTTTTAAAAGAATGAAATCAGTTGAAAGAGGGCACAGAAGATGCCATACATTGTAGTTTTTAATACATTGGTCCTCATCTTTAACTTGTGTCACATCAATCAAAAGCAAAAGATACCCAATTAAAGACGAGTTTGTTAGATGCTGCTTAAAGGCAAGAGTTGCAATTTTATGCTAGATTCATAAAATGAAATCTGAAGCAGTAAGATCACAGAAAAATGACAAGTAGAACAAAAAGATGACAAAACTATGTGAGCTGTGTCCTAGATTTGAAATTTGGGTCTATCTCTGGAGACACTCTAACTAGTTACCAGCCACCTGAAACAGGATCTTTCCACATAACTATTCTGCACAATAAGGTAAATTTTGTGGAACATTAAGGCCTGCCATATCCTAAATAATTGAAGTCTTTGGGACAAGGATATTGTACTGTACCTAATTATAGAATTTTATTACACATATTTCCTTGATGGCCAAAAATGAATGCAAGCAAATCCATTTATTTCCTTATCTTTAATGAATTTGAATTTCTATAACAAAGAAAGGAGGATTATCAAAATGGAAAGGTTTAATCAGATTAAGTAGCAGTGAGAAAAGTTGTATTGTGAAATAAATATATATTTCCAAGTATTATACAAATACTAATTATTTACAAAGACTGTAAAATCCACATGCTACTATTGCGATTTCTCAGTACATACATATTTAAGCTTTGAACCAAAACCCCAATGAATTACTTCACAGAATATTATAACTGTGTTAGGCCATTAGCAGTCACAGATGTAGTAGTATTCATTATTCTCAGACATTTTTCTATTGCCTATTTAAAATTACCCAAAATGATTTACATGACATAGGGACATTTGACTAACTATATTTCTTTCTTTCTTTTTAGAAAAAATGTAATCTAAATTCTTTCATATTAAATAAAATACTTCTAACACATATTAATCCTTTTGTTTTTTATTAGTTAACTACCTGTTAACAGTGGTAACTTTCTCTATATCCTGCAAAGTTGTGGCTAAAAGGAGCATCAGTGAAAGGCAGTCTGAAAGAGGCTAACCAAATAATCAAATATGTCAGCATGGAAACAGGGTGGTAAGGTGGCAGAGGATCAAAGATTGGGGATTGGAGGGCTAACAGATGGAAAAAATTTCTTGGTTTTCTCATCCTACTATATGCCCACATCTTTTAATATATGAATTTATAGAAATTGTCTATGTCCGCAGCCTGCAAGTGGGAAGAAGGGTTTTAGCTAGGGCATGGTTAGATGAGAGGTACTATAGTAATTTAGAAGGTGCAGAGAGAGTGAACTGATATCCCTGAGTTCCACATTCCATCTCCAAGTGTACTGAAAATTCTTCTAGCATGCCAGTCAGGTAAGTGTGGGGCAAAGACATTGTGATTCTTTTCCTTTACTGAACAAAGAATTATTCTTAATTTTCTTCTCTCTCTATGACCCAGTTTTGGCTCACAGGCAGAAGACTTGATTTTTAAGGCAATCATTACCACCTCTGGGTGCAACATTCTGTAAGTTACATTGGGCTTGTAAACTTCAGTTTTAACTTTTCTAAAATGATGGCATTGGGTGATGATATGACCCCTAAAATTTCTTCCAGTTCTAAAATTCTAAGATTCTAAACACGTTTAATGACTATTGAGATATATACATAAGCATACTCAGAGACAGGATAAGCAGTATTAATAAATGACAGAATAAGGCACCATTCAATAAAAATTGCCCTCAATAAATTTGTCTGTCAGTAGAATATCTGATTTTCCTTCCATTTTTAATATTTAAGGTGAGTAAAATTAAATATTTAGTAAGATCTCATTATGTACTAGGCACTATGCTAAGTCCTGAAGATGCAAAGACAAGCAAAAATGGTCCCTGTTCTCAAAGGACTTCACATGCAAATGAATAATGATTGCTAAATTTCTGAAAATTGAAAAAAAATGTTTAAAAGTGGAGAGGTTTAATTTTCTTTTTTAGAAAATACAAAACCAGTGTGGCTAGGTGATACAATAAAAAGAGCACTAGCCCTGAAGTCAGGAGGACCTGACCAGATGGTGGAGTAATGACAGGGAATCTTCTGACCTCTCCCACAAATCTCTCCTAATACCTTTAAAAATGACTTTAAACAAATCCTAGAGCAGCAGAACCCACAAAAAGCTGGAATGAAACAAACTTCTAGCCCAAGACAACTTGGAAGGTCAGCCAGAAAGGTCTGTTGCACCAAGGTGAGAAAGAAGCACAGCCCATTCCAGTACAAACCTGGCTTCAGCAAAGCAGGAGCAGGCTTTGAGAGTGATTAAATCAGAAGTGATTACTTGTGGAGCTCCCAGTTGACAGATCACAGACAAAAAGGAGTCGAGCAACTAGTCAGAATGAGATTGCAGGGTTCTTTTGGCTAGCATTCTGTTGGAAGGATGTTTTGCCCATACTCAGATCTGAGTGGCAATCCTGGGTAGCAGTCCCAGGGCAAGGAGGACCATTAGCATGGCAGAGCTTGTGGGCACAGTGGAGGGGGGATGCTCCTCATAGTTCCAAGGCAGAAAAGAGTGCTTGTGGTCACTCAGAGACCAGAGAATAGGCCAAGAGAGGAGTAAACATCTCCACCTTGGAAGAACTGAAAACTTACAGATCCCTAGAAGTATCTCTGGAAACAGCTGCACAAAAATCCTGAAACTTGGAATGGTGCCACCTCCACATTGGCAGTAAAACCCTACTTCAACAAAGAGTTAAATGTCAAGTAATAGACTGGGAAAATAAGCAAGCAAAGGGGGAAAAAACTCTGACTATAGAAAGTTACCAAGGTGACAAGGAAAATCAAGGGGTGAAAGAGGAATATACTGGGAGAAAGAGAAAGGGAGAGCTATATTGTGGTAAATCATCTCACATAAAAGAGGCAATTAAAAGCTTTTACACTGGAGGTGAAGAGAGGGAAGGTGAAAGTACCTGAGTAAACCTTACTCTTATCAGAACTGGCTCGAAGAAGGAACAGCATACATACTCAAATGGATATAGAAATCTATCTTACCCTAAGATAGTGGGAAACTAAGAGGGAAAAGGGATAAGATAAGGGAGTGTAACAGAAGGGAGGGAAGATCGGGGGGGGGGAGGAGGTTGTCAGAAGAAAAACACTTTTGAGGAGAGAGGATAAAAGGAGAGAGAGAATAGAATAAATAGGGATGGAAGGATAGGATGGAGGGAAATACAGTTAGCAATAGTAACTGTGAAAAAAAATTGAAGCAAGCTTCTCTGATAAAGTTCTAAGTTCTCTAACATAGAGAACTTTGTCAAATTTATAAATTTAAGACAGATTTACCAATCGATAAATGACCCAAAGATATAATCAGTTTTCTACTGAAGTAATTAAAGTT
This sequence comes from Gymnobelideus leadbeateri, assembly GCA_011680675.1. NCBI lineage: Eukaryota > Metazoa > Chordata > Mammalia > Diprotodontia > Petauridae > Gymnobelideus > Gymnobelideus leadbeateri. The sequence continues at coordinate 24,115 of WOXC01001032.1, forward strand.
ATCTATAGCCACCTGCAAAAATATTCTCACTCACTATTAAGTGGTGAAATGCAAATTAAAACAATTCTGAGGTACTACCTCATATCGATTAAACTCTCTACTAAGACAGAAAAGGTAAATGACAACTGTTGAAGGGGACGTGAGTAAAATGAGACATTAATGGATTGTTGGTGGAGTTGTGAACTGATTCAACCATTCTATAGAGAAATTTGGAACTATGCCCAAAGGGCTATAAAACTAGGCATGTCTTTGATATAGCAGTACCACTATTAAGAGTGTATTTACAGGGGAGCAGAGCCAAGATGGCGGAGTAGAAACAGCTCATCCAAGCCACTCTGCCCCCAGATTCCCCCCAAACTATGTAAAAGTGGACTCTGAACAACTTCTGGAGCCCCAGCACCCACAGAACGACACAGAGAAGCTAATCTCCCGCTTAGGAGAGCCCAGCAGCCCTGCAAGAAGGACCAGCACAGTGGTCTAGGAGCCAGCAACAAGCAGGGCGCAGGGCGCAGAGCGCTAGGAGCCCAGACGAGCTGAGCAGAGGCCAGGTCCATGTGAGCCGAGGTTTTAGCCCCAGGGCAGCAGGGCCAGCAGCCAGCTGGAGAGACCCCAGAACACCAGCAGCTGTGTCGACTCCAGAATTATCAACATAGACATGTCTAGGACAAAGTAAGAGGTTAGTGTCCTATGGACTTTGGGACCAGTATTTGGGGAATGTGTCAGCTCCCTCCCCTGGGGGCTAGAAGCCTCTGAGGAGACACGACACCTTGTAGTTTTCAGAGGCAACTCCAGCTCCTGGCCTGTGAACTGTAGGGAGATCTAGCAAGCAGTCTTGGGGGGTAATCACTCTTGCTTTAACCTCCCTGGATCTGGATTGTGATCTAGGGTGGAAGTCATGGGTGGGTTTACAGCTTCCCAGAAACAGAAGTTGCCCCCCACACGTCTGGGACGAAAATTCTTCTATCTGGCCTTAAAGCCATAGTGTGGCAACAAGCCCAAAAGTCAAGTAAATAAGTGGCAACATGCCAAGGCAAAGGAAACAGAAAAATACAACCCTAGACTCCTATTTTGGGGGCATAGAGTGGGAAAAGGATTGTGAGGTCAGAAGTCCTGCTCCAAAAGCCCCAGGGGAAAACATGAGTGGGTTGCAGGCCATAGAGGACCTTAAGAAGGACTTTAAAAATCAAATAAGAGAAGTGGAGGAAAAACTAGAAAGAGAAATGAGAAGGATGCAGGAAAAATATGAAATGAGGGTCAACAGCCTGACTGAGGAAAACAACACCTTAAAAAATAGACTAACTCAAATGGCAAAGGAGGCCCAAAAGGGCAATGAGGAGAAGAATGCCTTAAAAAGTCGAAATTGCCAGATGGAAAAAGAATCTCAAAAGTTCACTGAGGAGATTCATTCCTTCAGAGTTAGACTGGAGTAAATGGAATCTAATGACTTTATGAGAAATCAAGATGTTGCTAAGCAGATCCAAACAAATGAAAGATTAGAAGGCAATGTGCAATATCTCATGGGAAAAACCACAGATCTGGAAAACAGATCCAGGAGAGACAATTTAAAAATTATTGGACTACCTGAAAGCCATGATCAAAGAAAGAACCTAGAAATCACCCTTCAAGAAATTCTCAAGGAAAATTGCCCTGATGTTTTAGACCCAGAGGGGGAAATAGAGGTTGAAAGTATCCACAGATCACCTCCTGAAAAAGATCCCAAAAAGAAAACTCCTAGGAATATCATAGCCAGGTTCCAGAATCCCCAGATCAAGGAGAAAATACTCCAAGCAGCCAGGAAGAAACAATTTCAATATTGTGGAAACACAATCAGAATAGCCCAGGACCTGGCAGCTTCTACACTGAGGGATTGACGGGCATGGAATATGATATTCCAGAGGGCAAAAGAGCTGGGAATGAACCCAAGGGTCACCTACCCAGCAAAACTGAGTATTTTGTTTCAGCAGAAAATATGGTCATTCAGTGGAATAGAGGACTTTCAAGCATTCTTGAGGAAAAAACCAGAATTGAATAGAAAATTTGACATCCAGACACAAGAAGTAAGAGATGCCTGAGAAGGTAATCAGAGAAAAGAAATCAAAAGGAACTTATCAAAGTTGAACTATTTACATTCCTATATGGAAAAACAATAACTGTGACTGATGATATCTTTCTCACTATGAAAATAATGGAAGAAGAGTGTGTGGTCACATGAATACATATGTGAATGTGTGTGTATATGGTTACAGTTATATATGGATAGAGGGCATAGGTTGAATTTGTTGGGAAGGGAGAATACTCAAGGGATGAAATTATGAGGTGAGAGAGGAAAGTGGCAAGAGGAGATGGGGAGAGACAGGGTAGGGTAAACTATCTCATGTAGAAGAAGCAAGGGGAAGTGGTTGCAAGGGAGGGGGAGAATAGGAAGGCAAAAAAGGCCAAACCACATTCTCATTGAATTTGGTTCAGGGAGAGAATGACATACATACTAAATGGGATATCTCAACCTGCAGCAGAATAGGGGGAAGGAGGATGAGAGGAGGGATGATGGCTGGGAGGGCATCCTTGGGGGGAGGGGAGGTTGGAAGTACCCACTATAGAAGAAGGACAGGATCATTTAGGGAATGGACTAGGTGGGGGGTGGGATGAGTGGGAGGGAATTATAAGTGCCTTGTACAATATATCTACTATGATAATGTTTTGCATAGCTAGACATGTACAACATATACTGAATTACTTATCTCCCCAGAGGGAATGGGTGACAAGGGAGGAAGGAAATGGATCTGAATTTCGAAGTCTTAACATTAAATGTTTCAAATATATATAAATACTATTATTAATAATCTGTTGCTTATAATTGGGAGATAAGATGTGCAGGCACTGGGACACAAAGATTCACCTTCCTCTAATGGAAAAGTTGAAGGGGGTATGGGAGAAGGTATGGGAGAGAGCAAATTGGAGTAAGCAATATTTTGTGGGACTGCTATTCTGGGAGGTTGGGTAGGGGAATAATAGGGGGAAAATGATTGTAACTCAAAATATGGTGGAAATGAATGATGTAAAACAGAAGTTAATAAAGCATTTGTTTAAATAAAAAAAATAAAAGAGAAAAAAAACAAAAAGGTAAAGGACCCATATGTACAAAAATATTTATAGCAGCTCATTTCTAGAAGCAAAGAATTAGAAACTGAGGGGATGTCTATCAATATGGAAATGGCTGAACAAGTTGTGGTAAGTAATTATGATGGAATACTACTGTACTATAAGAAATGATGAGCTGAATGCTCTCATGAAAACCTGTGAAGATTTGCATGACCTGACATAAAATGAAATGTACTGTGCATAAAGCAACAGCAATATTATAAGATGATCAGTTCTGAATGACTTAACTGTTCTCAGCAATACAATGGTCCAAGACTACTCTGGACTTATGATGAAAGATGCTGACCATCCCCAGAGAAAAACTGATGGTGTCGGAATACAGATTGAAGCATACTTTTTTTAACTTCATTTTTCTTGAGATTTTCATTTTGTTTTGTTTATATTTTTTTCACAACATGACTATTATGGATATGTTTTGCATGACTACATATGTGTAATCTATATCAAAATCTTTGTCTTCTCAGTGGGGGTGAGATGGGGAAGGAGGAAGGAAGAAAATTTGAAATTCAAGACTTTAAAAACAAATCTTAAAATATTTTAACATTTAACTGGGGAAAAACAAAATGCTAAATTAAAAAAAAAGTAAATACAACAAATATCTTTTGAGAAATGCAATCTTTTGGAGGAAAAAAAACATATGTATGGGTGTGTTTACACACCCACACATAAATATATATATATATGCATATATATGTATGTATATAGTTGTATTGTATGTATATAGTTTTCTTCCAAATACTGAATATACATATACATACATATATATGTATATACACACATTTAAGTATGTATGTATATACATTTATGCATACACATTGACCATTATAAAGATGCTGCTAAATAAGAAGCTCATAGGTTTCAGATTTGACTTCATTCAAATATTAAAAGACAATCCTAAACACAGCCACTATTTAATTTTAAAGTTTTTGGTCTAGACTTTGATGGTTTTGATTTCCTTATGTCCTGCACAGAAAGGTGATAATATCCCTATCCCCTTCAACATTGTGACTCACCAGTCATAAAACTTACCAGCCATGAGAAAAATGTCTATCATGATGAACAACCGATTATATATTTTGTCTGATCACCTTCCTACAGGACATATGGATATGATACAGACACTTTGATGCAACGTTTCATAAGTTAAATATGTTCTCCTTATTAAGATACTAATATCTATACATTATAACTTTCTTCTGAACCAATATAGACTCAATAAATCTATACTCAGAAAAATTCTTGAGCTTAACAACCATCCTATATAACTTAAGGATACCTCAACTTCCTCCTTTCTCATAAAATTGCTACTCCATCATCTTCTCAGATTGGTCCTCTGAATAACAATAGCATAACCCAAACAAGGCAGAAGGTCATTTGTAGATAGAAGTACAATGATTACAAATTCAATTTCATTTATAACTCTTTTTAAAAAGCTTGAACATGTGTCTTATTAAAAAGATGTGCATATATTTGGGCTTATCCAGAAGGGTTATTATCATTTTTTTCAGCTACTAAGACATTAACACACCATGAATGCAGATTGACCTTTTGCCCCATCCCAATTTGCTCATCTGCACACCAGGACAGTAAGTCAATTGTCCAAGTCCCCTGATGGGAGCAGCAGACTTCAGCTTGCCTGCTATGTGTTATTTAGATGATGTGTTGTGGATTTCTGTCAACAAAAAGCAGGAAAGTGGAATTGAGTCTGCAGAAGGATCACTGTCATAGCCCAACTGACTTTGCAAATAATGACAGCCTCCTTGGGGAGAGTCTTTGCTACCAGTGAATTTATATTGCTACGTTCTCTGGAATTTGCTTGTATACAAGTGCTTAACTTGAACCATAAATCTTGTCCAATTAGAATATATGAAGATTTTCTTATTTAATTCTTGGACCTCATTATCTAGAAAATTGTGGTTTATCTTTTACTATTACTAATACTTTTCCTGTATCTCTCAACTTTCTTTAGTTTGAAAATTGCATCCCCATTTCCTTGGCAACAGCAAAGAAAGACCAGCACTTCAACATATAAATTCTCATTATTTAACTACTTTGGGCCCACCACATGTGAAGATCACAATTGTATTTAGATTTTTTTGGTATCAAGGTCAAAATGTTCAAAGGAAATTGGCAGTTGAGGAGGTGAACAGTGAAATACAGTGACCTTACATGAAGTTACCATATTGTGGAAACCAGAGAGGGACAGAGAAGGAGCTCACTTCATATGGCCAGCTGAGAGCTTCCCGTTTTAACTAATTATTCTTACTAATAGAAACATTATTGTTTCTATGATGCTTAAGGACCAAAACTTCTCTCAGAGTACTCAAACCCAGCACCCTAGAGCCAAACCCCTACTGGTTTGGTGAAGCTTATGCTGAAACTACAACTGCATCAGCAAGAGAACTGGGTAAGAGAAGATGATTTGTTTTACTCATGCCACAGAGTGTCAGGATAAACATTTGTTTGGGTCTGACAGTGTGGGACTCTACAGGCAGTCTTCAGCAAATCCCGTGGACCAAACACTTCGGTTCCACATGATTAATCTATGATTACTTAAACAGACAGGGCCTTAATATCCAGAAGGCTATAGTCATTCTTTGATTGAGTCACTTCTTTGTTAATAGCAAATTTCCATTATTAGGGAATATGTTAGGACTAAGGAGATTCTATTTAATAAAGAAAAGAAAGGCGAAAAATAAGAAAATCCTGGAAACTGGAAACTTACCCTCAGGAAATACTTAAAAACCCAAGAAAATAATGGTGGATACTTAAATGTCTGTGGTAGAATGAATTCTGATACCAAGGGGAAAAAAGCAAAACACCTGTCACAGGGCAGGAAGAAAATAGGATCCAAAGAGGTCCCTAGTCACCTATGAAATGGGGAAGGTTGGCAAGAAAAAGACAGCCAGAGAGGGAAATCTGATTGGGTTCTTACCGTCTTTCACATCAAGGAAAAATAGAAGAAATACTGGTTTGTTTGTGTTGTTTTGTTTTTTTTGAAATCTGTCCTTGGTGATCTGAAGGGCTTTTATAAATTGTTTCAGGTGTAATCTGTCCTGAATGTTGGTTCACCTAATCTAAGCTACCAAAATAAATAAATGTAAATAAATAAAATATACATCTCTATCTATAGGTATATCTATATATGTATATATACACACGTGTATATATACATATATATGTAGATATATACAAATTTATATCTGTACAAATCAATAAATAAAAACTTATTAAGTGCTTACTATGCATAAGACACTACATTAAGTGACGGGGATAAAATAGAAAAGAGTAGATAGCTAACTCCCTCTATCAAGGAGCTCTTATTCTCATGAGGAAAAATCAAATATAAGTGGTTTCAGCTATAAGTCAGATGAAAAGGCCCTATGGTCCTTAAGGTTCAAAGACAAAAGAGATGGTTATATCTTCTTTGAAATATTCACTGATAAAATCTTGTTTGAAAAATTTTATTGTTCAGGCATCTGACAGTATCAAGGACCTTGGTGATTAGACAGTAGTTCTAATTGTGGTTACAAAGAAGCCAGATGTTATAATAACACCTTCAGAAGCAGTCATTAAGTACCATCTCTGTAGGGCTTCTCTCCTGCTCAAAGAAGAATAGGTTATCTGGGGGCACTGTCATTCTCTTGACCGAACTTGCCCATTTATATCACTTGGTCAGAGGGCAGTGTTGGTTAGTGGCTAAGATGATTGGCCCCTTCACAGGCATTGCTCTTTTCAATGACTCAGTCACAGTAGAGAGAAAAGAAGGAAATAAGCATTTATCAAAGTCCTCCCATGTTCCCAGCACTATGCTTAGAACTATATAAATAGTTTTTTTCATTTGGTTCTCACGACAACCCTGTGAGATAAGTGATATTATGGGCCCCATCTTACAGATGAAGAAATTGAAGCAGACAAAAGTGACTTGTCCTAGGTCATACAGCCAGTCAATGTCTGAGGTTAAATTTGAATTCAGCTTCACCACTCTATTCATTGTGCCACCTGGAAGTCTTGTGTGAGGCTGGTCCTTAAATAACAAGCATGCAGCCATGAAAAGGCATTTCTGAGCTTGCCCTTTCTTCTTGCATGGTAGACCTGCAGTTTAATGTCACCTTCATAATACAAAACTCTTTAGTAGAAGCTATTGAATAATACTCAAATACTCAAATGACTCATTTATCTAATCAATACAAGTATCCCCTGCAATATACCATAGCCTACCTGCTGGTTTACCCATTTAGTGTGACTACTGAGCAAGCCCTACTGTAAATTCACCAGAGTGGGCCCATCCAGGAAATATTATGAGCAAGGGTGAAATAATGTGGTAATGGCTTTCTAAATAATACTAAGGTTAGGGGAAGTTAAACAAACAACAAAAAAAAGATCATTGTGGATTGTGTTTTGTATGACAAACTTTAGGAAAGAAGAAATGAAACGGGCAGGGGGAAGGGAGGGAGGGGTAGAAAATTCGAAACTCAAAGAACTGTGGAATTGAATCTTGTAAACCCAAAGTAAACCAACAAATTAATAAAGAAAACACTTTAACATAAAAAAAGAAACAGAAGACCTCACAGAAATGGAAGAAGAAGAAGAAGAAGAAGAAGAAGAAGAAGAAGAAGAAGAAGAAGAAGAAGAAGAAGAAGAAGAAGAAGAAGAAGAAATGAAACAGAAAATTAATGAGAAGTGAGAGATGGTACAAATCAGTGCTAAAGAAAACTATGGGATAAAAGGGGGAACAAAAACAGAATATAAAGGTGGGGATGTGTATGGCATAGATGAGTAATTATGAGAATAGGCTGACTAGACTTATATGCCCTGAGTTAGAAGACACTGGAAAAATCATTTGATCAATCAATCAACTATTAAATACCTACTATGTGCCAAGCACTCTGCTAGGTATGGGGAATACAAGAACAAAAAGTGGAACAATTTCTGCTCACAAAGAGCTAGTGTTATAGACAGGGAGAGAAGAAGTATATAAAAACCATGCCACATAAATATAAAGCAAATGAATACAAAAATAAATAGCTAAATACAAGGTAGTCTGGGAGGGATGATATTAATATACTTACGGGTAGAGCAGTTAGGAAATGTTTTATGTAAAAGACAATGCTTAAGCTGGGTCTTAGAGGAATAAATGCACTCTGTAAAGCAGGGAAAAAGCATATTCTGGGCCTACAGAAAGCTCAGTGCAGAAGTACAGAGAAGGGAACAGAGGGGTCTGTTAGGCTAGATCATGGAATGTGGGAGAAGAAGAAATGCCCCATGAAACTGGAAAGCCAGATTAATTACAGGTTGCATGGGAACTGGTAAATAGAGAAGTTGATACTTTACACTACAAACAATGGAACAGAGACACAGGACTTGATTGAGCAGGAGAATCACATATATCTATTGCTTTGTCAACAGTATATAGGATAGAGTTGGGGAGAGACTTGAAAAAGGGCAACCAATTAGTCAGTTTGTCAAGTCAAACTCATAATATGTTAAGTGCATACTATGTGCTAGAACTATATTAAGTGCTAGTTATATAAAGAAAAACAAAAACATCTCTCACTTTCAAAGAACTCATGGGGAAGAAAAACATGCAAACAACCATATGCAAGTTAAGTACATACATATATATATGCATACATATATGTACATGTACATATGTGTATGTGTGTGAGAGAGAGAAAGAGAGAGAGAGAGAATAAGTTAGAGATTGTCTTAGAGAGAATGCACTAATGTTAAGGAAATTTGGGGAATAATTGTTGTAGAAAGTCATATTTTATCTGATACTAGAAAAATGCCAGTGAAGTTAGGAGGGAGAAACAAGGGGGAAATTAATTCCAAAAATGGGCAATAGCTAGTGAAAATTGCCAGTCAGGAGATAGAGTGCATTGTGTGAGAAAGAGCAAAGTAGGTCAGTGTAAGGTGTAAGAAGACTGGAAAGGTAGGAAGAGGCAAAGTTATGAAAGGCCTTAGGCCTTGCAAGCCAAGAGAGAATGCTATAATTGATGCTGGAGGTAGTAGGAAGCCATTAGAGTTCATTAAATAGGGAGTGACATGATCACATGGCCATAACAATTTAGAAAGATCCATTTGACAAGTGAAAAGATGATGGGCTAAAGGCAAGAGAGACCCAAGGCAGGAGAGCAACTAGAAAGCTACTGCAATAGTGTAAGAGTAAAGTGATAAGGATCTATATAAATGTGGTAGCAGTGTTAGAAGAGAAAAGACCCATATATGAAAAAAGGTAAAAAGGTAGAATCAATAACATTTGGAAAGAGACTGAAAATGGGACAGGTGAGAGAGAATGAGGACTCAAAGATGACACCTAAATTGTGAGCCTAAGGGATTAGGTATCCTGCATGATCCTGCATTTATGATTTGAATGAAAATTCTCTTTGCACATGAGGAAGAGGGAAGGTCTTGAGGAAAACAAGTTCAGTTTTGGACAAGTTAAGTTTAAGATGTTTATAGGACATCTAGATTGAAATGTCCAATATAATGCTGAAGTGAGAATAGAGATCAGGGAGAAACTTGAAGGCTGCATGATTTGATTTTAGAATAATTAGCATGTTGTTATTCAGTTGTTTCAATCATGTCCAAATCTTTGTGACTCTGTTTTTGGGTTTTCTTGGCAAAGATACTGGAGTGGTCTGCCATTTCCTTCTCCAGCTCATTTTACAGATAAAGGAGCTAAGATAAACAGGGTTAAATGACTTGCTCAGGGTCACACAGCTAATAAGTTTCTGAGGATAGATTTGAATTCAGGAAGTTGAGCCTTCCTGACTTCAGGTCCGGCCCTCTATCCACTGTGCCACCTAGCTGTCTCCATACAATTTATTATTTTTGTTGTTGCTCAGTTACTTCAGTCATGTCCAACTCTTCATGACTTCATTTGGGATTTTCTTGTCAGAGATGCTCGAATGGTTTGCCATTTCACTCCCCAACTCATTTTAAAGATGAAAAAATTGAGGTAAATAGGGTTAAGTAAGTTGTCCAAGATCACACAGTTAATAAGTGTCTAAGCCCAGCTTTGAACTCAGTTCTTTTTGACTCCAGGCCCAACACTCTCTCTACTGTGCTACCTAGCTTAGAAATGATAATTGAAACCAGAGGGGTTGGTAAGATAATTGAATGAAATAGCATATACTTAGAAGAGAAGAGGACACAGAGCAGTCTTGAGAGACCATCACTGTTTATGGGCATTAACTAGAGATAAGAGAATCTCAAGGAAAAGATGGTGATCAACAATGCAAAAAACTGCAGAGATCATGAAGCATGAGATCCAATAAGAAGATCATGAGATTTGGTCATTAAGCAATGGTTGGTAACTCTGCAAAGAGAAGTTTCATTCAAATAATAAGATTGGAAGCCAGACTGCAAAGAGTTAAGAAGAGATTGACAGAAAAAGAAGTGGAGGCATTGATTGCAGATGATCTTTTCAATGATTTTTGTTATGTGAAGGAGGAGAGATTCAGAAATGAACAGATCATCTGAGGATTTTTTGAGAACAATGGAGACTTGTGGCTGGGAAATAGCAAAAAGACTGATGGCTAGGGGGAAATTTGGTGGAGAAAGCAGGATGGAATGGGATCCCTGGTACATGGAAAGGGATTTCACTTGGCAAGAAGGGTCATCTCATTAAGTGAGACTGGTGAAAAACATATTGGCAGAAGACATCTGAGTGATGTAATATGAGATGGGGAGAAGAGATTCTTAGAAATACTCATTTTTTTTCAGCAAAATATGAGAAAAGGTTCTCATTTGAGAGGGTTATGGGAGGGGGTACCACGGAAGTTTTGAGGAAGGAGGAAAAGGTTTGGAAAGACTATTGTGATGATGGAATGGTCAACCAACTAGAGATGCACAAAAGAATTGCCTTGTCATAGTGAGAGTCTGATTGAAGTTACAGAGCATAAACTCATAGTGACCCCAATAAGCATGTTTTTTTTCATTTTCTCCAGTTTCATTCAGTAGCACATGAATTAAAATAGTAGTGTATTGCCTTCCACAGAAGTCTGGGGATTTGAAGGACAAAACCAGTAATATGAAAAGGGGGCAAAGGACTTGAGAAGAAAGTGTATCATTGAACTTATTCACCAAGGGGTCAATATTTACTCCCACCAAGGGAGAAAGGAAGAAAATGTAGCCAGCAAAAGCATGATAAATGGAGAAAGAACTGAGGGATGGGATGACTGGACATCATGGTGAGGATGTTGTTATAAGACAGAAATATGGATAAGTAAAGATTATAATCAGAAAGATATTTCAGAGCTCCCGAACATAAAAGTGCAACATGTGTGGGTTATGGAAAAATCAAGACTATGGCTATCTCTGTGTGTAACTGATGTGGGATGAAAGAAGAGGCCACTGAAAAAATGAGCAAGCCTAGGATATAGGATGTAAGGGTCTTTGAGGGACAATCAATGTGGATGTTTAAGTCTCCTGTTATAAGGGTGAATAGGAAGGCTATTGCAGTTTAAACGCAAGGACACCAAAAACTGGTGGGATTTGGTTTCTGCCTACCCAGGACCAAAAACTGTTGGGGTTTCACAGGCATTTATTGAGATTAATGCCTCTCATGAAGCAGCCTAAGTTCCAAGAGGAACCAGCAACTTCAGAGAAAGCAAGATGGACATTTATAAGGTAAAGATGCTGATTACACAATCAAAATTTATATAGAATATAGGAATATGATTCTTATTAAAAAGGCAGGAGGAATTTGTTAAGGAATTAGGTAATGGAGGAGGGGTCCCAGGCACAGTGGAACTGCGCATGCAGTTACCCACAATGCATACAGAAAAACCCATGGGGGGTACAAATGTACGATAATGATACTATAATAAGGCTCTCTACATCAGAAGTTTACTCTAGGGTAGTTCTTTACTGCTCAGATGCCTACTTAGGGAAAGTTCATTCTATTGTTTTGGGGTTCACATCCTGCTTGGGCATCCTGGTGGTACTGCTTTCTGATTGGCTGTGGTCCTATAATAGACTAGATGGGTAGAGGCAATGGATGGGATCTCATCACATGGACACACCTGCTGTTTATGTGAGAAATATGAGTACATGGACACACGTTTTGTTCTAGTGAGCAGTGAGGCATATATGAAGAAGTTAGGATATTGAGTGGGGAGGTGGGTGAGTGGCTAGGTAAGGGCAGTGGACCTGCTGTTCAGTGGGGCCTATAAGAAGTTAAAATATTGGGTCTGGGGGCAGCTTTATTAGGATTCCATCAGGACTGTAAACTAGACATTTAATTCATTGACAAAAGGAGAGTGAACTGGAGTTTGCTAGATAACAGCTATCACAGTGAGTAGATCACTAGCCTCAGACACTTGACATAACTAGCTGTGTGACCTTCAGCAAGTCATTTAACCCCAATTGCCTTGCCTTTCCCCCCTCCAAAAATTAAAAGAAAAAGAATAGAAGTGACAAAGAAAAAAGTTTAGATATTAGAGCAAAATTGTTACCTATTGAATAGTCATTCCAGGTAGTATGCTGGAAAACATGGGTGTATTTTGGGTGAGACCCTGCAAGAAGGGAAGTTAGGCACAGGGGAATGGGAACAAGAAAACAACAGTGCTGATCAGTGATCAGTGAATTCAATTTGTAGAATTAGGGTTTCAAGGGAGGGCAATGGCATCATTCCCACATAAATAGGCAGCTAATATAGAGGTGAGATAGATCAAGGTTTGGAAGGCCTGAGGGTGAGTTGGTTGTGATTATCACATTTCTTTTTCAGGCAATTAGAACATTTGTATGAGTAAGGTAGAGGCTGGTTAATGGAGTAACAGCCTTGAATGCCAAGCTAAGACATCTCCACACCTTTATTAGAGAATAGTAATAGGTCCTTAAATAGACAGTGAATTAGTGAAAACATTGTTTTGTGTTGATTAACTTGGTTTTAAATCTAAGTGACAGAGAGAAGGCAAAACAAGAGATGGAAGGGGGAAAGTAGCAAACTTCCAGTTTGGGGAAGAAAATAAAGTTGCTGTTCAAGTTATTAAATTTTTTTACCACTATCTATTATTCTTCAAATTTTAAATATTGGTATTAGTTTATGAAGCATTTGCATAGTTTTTATCTTAATTTGCCTTAGAACTCAATTTTATCCCTTTATTCTCAAGATATTGAGATCAAGGCATATCCAGTGCTGCTAGATTTCAGTCTTCAGAGAGTCTATGACCCTTTCCACAAAGGCCTATGTTGCTGAGAGTTGTTCTCATTCCTCTCATTAAGTTGGTGGCATGAGTTAGCCTTCCAGACCCTCTTCAAAGCAAAGAGATTTAATGAGGCTGACAGTTACATAAGATAATCAGATGGCTGAGGAATTCACCTAATAGCTAATGACAGTACCTGAAAGAACATGAAAGGATCCATAAACTAAGCTTGCTAAATCACTTCCAAAGCCACCATTCAGGTTTTTCTCATCTCTGAGATGAATCTGAAGGGATGCAATTATGCATGAAATTCAATACCCATGGAAGCAAGTGTACTAAAAAGTCCCACCCTGGAGTAGGGAACAGGGCAGAAGGCAAAAGCAAAAACCCCTCATAGACTGTTCACAACATATGTTCTCCTCCTGTGGTGCTATGTGAAACTCAGCCAGACGGCCTCACATTTTCCAAAGTGGTACTGATGAGGGCATCTTTGAAAAGGCTGGGTGACCTGGAGAGGAAATATTCTAGGTAGCAATTTGCAACAGCTCTCAAAACCTGCTAAAAGTGCAAACATCACCTTTCTTTTCATTATTTTTAGGTGCAAGTGAATCAAAGACCACAAGTGCATGATTAATATGGAAACCCCTTGGTGACAATACATTTTTTATAAATTGCTCTGATGATGTCCCAAGGGTATCACCCTTTTTTATTAAAGAGGTATTTTGACTAGAGGACCAGCAAAATGAATAGTTTCGTGGACTGTGAAGAAACACTGAATAATACAAAAAGAAATCCCCCCTAGAGCATTGTCTGAAATCTACTATGTAGCACAATGTTCTTGAAATAAGGGACTAAAACAACTTCATTTGGATGTGCCCTATTCCTTCCACCTCTAGCAATTTGAAAAATAAAATACAAAAAATGTCAAATAAACAATTCTATCTCCATAGCCTGGAAGGCTCTTGGGTTCAAGATGTTCAGTCACTCAATTATAATTCTTTGCACCCCAATGACATGTTTAGTCCAAGGGCCTCAGAGTAGTATTTATAAGCACGGATTAGCCCCTTACAACAGTCTGTGAAACTATCCACATTTCAGAAATGGAAACATGAAGCTTCAGGGAGATTTAGCAGTATCATGCTCCACTGCATCTCAAGATAGCTGTGGAGTCAAGAATAAATCCCAGGACTTTTACCTGCCTGTGCCCAGCTCAAAATACAATTCCACATTTCTGCCATCATTTAGAATCTGTGTTTTAACATGCCCTCTTGTGGAAGGGAGCTATGACCTCAATGACAAAAAATAAAAACAAAGAACATGAATATGGGGCAAGCTGAAGACACATGAGGGCACATATTGTTTGCTTTTCAATAAGCTAAAATTTGCCCATGTCTACATTGTAAGCAATTCACCCTTTTCTTACTAGAAGTTCTGCTAGAGTTTCAATTATGAAGAAATCACCAAAGAAGAAAGCTTCATGTTTGTAATATACAGTAACATTTTATACATCACTTATCATCAAGCTCAATGGAGCAAAGTTAAGATCCCAGAAATGAACCACCCCCATGATAACAGCAACAATGATGACAATAACAGTTCCTGAGAACCCAAAGGGACATGATAGGTCCATTCTCAATAATTCATCAAATATTCCAGACAACAGTTCTTCAGTAACATCTCAAGATTATTTTTTTTTCAGGTAAAAACAGAAGCTTTTTATTCTAAAGGCAAGTCTCATGAAAGTTGGGCATCACCTATTCCAGACAAGCCTGGCATGGGGAGGCACCCAGCAGGAGTCAAGCAAGCATTTATATAACCTTACACAAATAATTCTAGGAAATACCCCCAAAGCCCCCAAATCCTCCTCCCACCACCCTCCCCTACCCCTGGACCATCAATCAATTGGTGAGATTGTATGGCCTAACAGCCTACATATAAGAACCTGGAAAGTCCCTCTTACCCAATACAAAGACACATAACTATGATTATCCCTATTCAGCATAAAGGGTTTGTCACAAAAAGCACCAGGCAGGAAAAAGGGAGGGCGTGAAGGGGCAAAATCAGGTGATTTACAAGAAAACAAAACTTAGTCCTAGGGAGGTCTAGGAACTAGCTCAAGTTTGGTGACTGTCTCCTCCATTCTATGAGAATACTTTCACTCATCTCATTCAATCCCTCCTCTTTTATTTGGACATGAAAGTTTCTCAGACCAGAGTTGGTAGGTCTCCTCAATTTCCCTGTCTCAAGTGTCCCCTCATCGGAGTTCATATCATTCTGTGTAGTCAACTCCCATTCTTGCCCCTTCAAAGTCATTAGGCGGATGGATCCAGTAGCAGAGGCCTTTACCATTTTGGTCAGAGCGCTCTGTACAATAGAGGTTATTAATTATTAAAGAGAGGTTACTTAAGAACCACTCAGGTCTCAAGGGTACCAAGCCCCAGGGCCACTGCACGAGCTGGGGTCTCCCACAAACCCAACAATTTGTCATAATAAAGGTCTGGGCTATAGTTTCCAGCAAATATTCAAACTTATTTCTTCCTGCCATTGGGGATATTGATACAATAGGAATAATAATATATAACAAAAAATAAACTAAGGCAGATAAAATGATTATGTAGGGGTTCAAAGTAAACACAAACAAAAAGACCAAATGCAAAAACTATTGAAAACAACAAGGGGAAAAGCAAACTTATAGCAATCAAAATTCTCACACAAAGGGACAAAGGCCAGATTCCATTTGGCCACACTGTACAGGGTTGGCACTGGAAACAGCGCTTCAACTCTTCCAGGGTTGACTGGTTCAACTATCTATTCAGTAGGGGCTCCACAGGTCCTTTCACTTGTGTGTGCTGGCTCCACCCCCTCTCCTGGGTCTGGACAGCAGTGTCAAGGGTCAGCATGACCTGGAAGAGGATAGTTCTCAAAATGTCTTCCTGGCCATTTCCCCAGATCCTTTTTATTTTTCCTTCCTTGAAATCAAGTTAAGTTACCACTCTTGATCTTTGAACATTTTTACAAAATTAAAATTATAATCTTAATAAATTATCATAAACACACCTCTTTCTTTTTTATCCTGCATCAATTCATGATTAATTCCTCCACAAGGAATAAGATTCTCAATAAGGAATTTACATTGCGCTAGCAATTAGAACAATATTTACTCAATAACTCACAAACTATCTTACTATTAACATTAATTAATTTAAAAAAAGATGAAGCTAAATAACAAATTAATATTCCCACAAACTAGAGGGTCCTTATTCATACAGTGGTACGCCTACTAAATTCTAAGCCTAATAAATTTCATCTTATAGTAACTTCTGATGTTCCAGAATCAAAATTTAATAGATTTGCTGGTATACTTTCAAAATTTTGATTATTGAAGCTTGTCAGCAAGAATAGGGACAAAACTATAACAGAACCATATTTCCCTGGCTTAAGAATGTCAGTTCCAGGCAAGATGTATACCAAGCTGCAATCTGCATTGAGCCAAGCTTGAGATCTACCAGGTGCTTGTGGGTAAATCAAGTCAAGCAAATCCTACCTCAGCTCATGTGGAACATTCAATCTGCTGACCTTCCTTCACACTTCATGCTGTTATCTTAAGGGTCTGGCACCATGGATTGGTGGCTCAGGTAGCTTTTCTTAATATTTGTACCTCGAGTTGGACTCAAAGAAACAGCCAATTAATAAGCCCAGAAAATCTGAAGTAAAAATCCCCAATAAACTTAAAATATGCTTAAAATCTTACATTGGTTTAGGAACATCTTTAATTCTTATTCATAAAGAAATCAACTTTTTGATCAGCTTTATAACTGATTTTTTTAGTATTAATAATAGTATTCATGTATATTTGAAACATTTAACTTTAAAACTTTGAATTACAGATACATTCCCTTCCTGCCTTGTCACCCACTCCCTCTAGGAAGATAAGCAGTTCAGTATATGTTGTACATGTATAGCTATGCAAAACATTACCAGAGTAGATATATTATAAAAGACTGCTTATATTTCAGTCCCACCCATCCCACCCCCCACCTGGTCCATTCCCTACTTTGATCCTGTCTCTCTTCAAAAGTGGGTACCTCCAACCTCCCCTCCCGCCCCAGAATCCCCTCCCCTCCATCATCCCCCCTCTAATGCCCCTTCCCACTACTCTCCTCAGGGTGTGATATCGGATTTAGTGTGTATGTCATTCTCTCCCTGCGCCAAATTCAATGAAAATGGTTTTGCCTTTTTGCCTTCCTATTCTTCCCCTCCCCTGCAACCACTTCCCCTTGCCTCTTCTACATAAGATAGTTTACCCCACCCTGTCTCTCCCCCATCTCCTCTTGCCACATTCCTCTCTTACCTCTTAATTTCACCCCTTAATTATCCTCCCTTCCCACCAAATTCAATCTGTGCCCTCTATCCATGTATAACTGTAAAAATATATACACACATTCACATATGTATTCATATGCCCATATACCTTTCTTCAATTATTTTCATAATGAGCAAGGTTTCATCAGTCATAGTTATTGTTTTTCCATGTAGGAATGTACATAGTTCAACTTTGATAAGTTCCTTTTGATTTCTTTTCCCTGATTACCTCGTCAAGCATCTATTGCTTCTTGAATCTGGATGTCAAATTTTCTATTCAATTCTGGTTTTTTCCTCAAGAATGCTTGAAAGTCCTCTATTCCACTGAATGACCACATTTTCCCCTGAAACAAAATACTCAGTTTTGCTGCGTAGGTGATTTTTGGTTTTAATCCCAGGTCTTTTGACCTCTGGAATATCATATTCCTTGCCCTTCAATCCCTCAGTGTAGAAGCTGCCAGGTCCTGTGCTATTCTGATTGTGTTTCCAAAATATTGAAATTGTTTCTTCCTGGCTTCTTGGAGTATTTTCTCCTTGATCTGGGGATTCTGGAACCTGGCTATGATATTCCTAGGAGTTTTCTTTTGGGGATCTTTTTCAGGAGGTGATCGGTAAATTCTTTCAACCTCTATTTTGCCCTCTGGATCTAAAACATCAGGGCAATTTTCCTTGAGAATTTCTTGAAGGGTGATTTCTAGGTTCTTTCTTTCATCATGGCTTTCAGGTAGCCCAATAATTTTTAAATTGTCTCTCCTGGATCTATTTTCCAGCTCAGTGGTTTTTCCCATGAGATATTTCACATTGCCTTCTATTCTTTCATTTGTTTGGATCTGTTTAACAGCATCTTGATTTCTCTTAAAGTCACTAGCTTCCATTTGTTCCAGTCTAACTCTGAAGGAATGAATCTCCTCAGTGAGCTTTTGAGGTTCTTTTTCCATCTGGCAACCTTGGCATTTAAGGCATTCTTCTCCTCATTGCCGTTTTGAGCCTCCTTTGCCATTTGAGTTAGTCTATTTTTTAAGGTGTTATTTTCCTCAGTCAGTCTGTTGACTCTCATTTCATACTTTTCCTTCATCCTTCTCATTTCTTTTCCCAATTTTTCCTCCACTTCTCTTACTTGGTTTTTAAGATCCTTCTTAAGGTCCTCTATGGCCTGTAACCCGCTCATATTTTCATTTGGGGCTTTTGGTGATGGATTTCTGACCTCCCAGTCCTCCTCCTGTTCCATGCTTCCATCCTCTTTGCCCCCAAAATAGTAATGTTACATTTTTCTCTTTATTTTGTTTCCTTTGCCTAGGCATTTTGCCACTTAATTACTTGATTTTGGGCTTGTTGCCACAGTAGGACTCTGCCACCAGACCGGGGGGCTTCTGTCCCAAAGGTTGGGGTCTTCTCAACTTCTGGAGGTATTAGTTGGGTGGCCTCTGTGAAGTTTCCACATGCTCTGGCAAGCTGGATACCCACCCCAAGACCTCCACCCCAGACCACAATCCAGATCCAGTGAGGTTAAAGCAAGAGTGATTAGCCCCCAAGACTGATCACTAGATCCCCCTACAGTTCCCAGGCCAGGAGCTAAAGCTGCAACTGAAGCTGTAAAATGGTGTCTGTGCCATGTCTCCTCAGCTACTTCTTGCCCCCAAGGGAAGAATCTGATGCATTCCCCAAATACTGGTCCCAAAGTCCATAGGGCACTAACCTCTCACTTTGTCCTAGGCATATCTTTGTTGATAATTCTGGAATCTCCATAGCTGCTGGTGTTCTGGGGTCCCTCCAGCTGGCTGCTGGCCCAGCTGCCCTGGAGCTAAAACTGTGACTCAGGTGGGCATGGGCTTGGCTCCCAGAGTGCTGCTCTGTCGGTTCCCAGCACACTGTGCTGGCCATTCCTTGCCAGGCTGTCCTCAGTGAGATGTTAGCTTCTCTGTGTCATTCTGTGGGTGATGGAGCTCAAGAGGTTGTTCAGAGTCCACCTTTTACATGGTTTGGAAGTGGTGTGGGCTGGAGTGCCGTGGAAGTTCTGTTTCTACTCCACTATCTTGGCTCTGCCCCTCAAGATTCTTTATAGTTCTTCAAGGTCGGCTTAGCTTTCCATTCCATCCTAACCATTTTGCCCTGTGCATTTTATTTTTAAAACCATCTATTTGAAAAAAAGGAGAATTAGAGTACAGTGGCTCTGCTTTTGTCATTACCTTTCTATTAACATTCTCTCACTACCAGCTGTGAGCAAATCTTTTATCTTTCCATTTCCTATCACACTTATTTTGTGTAGGTTATGATATTCTCATTATGTGTGCTTTCTCCACTAATGTTAAGCATCCTTCATCCACACTATCTAGCCTGACAATGTGTTCGACCTAGAATAAAAAAAAAAAAAACACCTGTGTTCATCAAATCCCACCAAAGATATTTACTAGGTACATGACCATGGATAAATCATTTAGCTTCTATTGGCTTTGGTTTCTTCATGTGTAAAATGTGAATAGTAATATTTGCACTATATAGCCCATGAAGCTGCAACTGAAGCTGCAAAATGGCGTCTGTGCCATGTCTCCTCAGCTGCTTCTCGCCCCCAAGGGAAGAAGCCCACACGTTCCCAAAATACTGGTCCCAAAGTCCATAGGGCACTGGTATTGTTACTGGTATTTAAGAAATGAGACTTTGCAACATTAATCACTTTAAAATCCTATTAATTCAGAATCTACCTCTTTGTCCATCTCTAACACCTGTCTAAAATTAAAGGCACGTGAATTTATATGGCATTTTAAGGCCTTGGGGTGGGTATCCAGCTTGTCAGAGCGTGTGGAGGCTTCACAGAGGCCACCCAACTAATCTCCGGAAGTTGAGAAGACCCCAACCTTTGGGACAGAAGCTCCCCTGTCTGGTGGCAGAGTCCTACTGTGGAACAAGCCCAAAAGTCAAGGAATTAAGTGGTAACATGCCTAGCCAAAGGAAACAAAATAAATAGAAAAATCCAGCATTAGAAACAATAGAACCTCATAACATTAGAATGTAAGTTTTTGGTTTGTTTGGGTTTTGTTTTTTTTTTTTTTTGGTTTTTGGAGGGCAATTGGGATTAAGTAACTTGCCCAAGGTCACACAGCAAGGTTTTTGTTTGTGTGTGCGTTAAGTGTCTGAGGCCAGATCCAAACTCAGGTCCTTCTGACTCCAGGACTGACGCTCTACTCACTGCGCCACCTAGCCGCCCCTAGAATGTAAGTTTTTGAGGTTCAGGGAAACCGTCTTTCATTTTAACTGTATCTGCTTAGCACCACACTGCCTATCCCATAATAAAAGTTTGTTGCCAATGCCTTGCCTTGCAGAAACAGATAAGCAAAGCCTGCTTAATTTTTTTTTTCTTTGTGTCACTTGTGCCTAGCAAAGTGCTTGCATGGACAGTAGACATTTAATAAATGCTTATTCATTGACTGGTTCTTCTAATGATGGTAGTATTTTTTGAGGCAGTATAAAATCCAGAGTTTCTTACTGGTATTTAAGAAATGAGACTTTGCAACTGTAATCACTTTAAAATCCTATTAATTCAGAATCTACTTCACTGTCCATCTCTAAGACCTGTCTAAAATTAGAGGCACTGATTATAGCTCGAATTTATATGGCATTTTAAGGTCTACAAAATGCTTTACTAATATTATTTCATTTTACTTTTACAGCAACCCTGAGAAGAAGATGCTATTACTTATCATTTTACAGTTAAGGAATCTGAGCCTGAGTGAGGGTAAGCTGCTTATCCAGGTTCACACAGCTAATAAGTGCCCAGTGCCATATTTGAATGCAAATTCAGCATTCTGTCTTTTGCATTGTTTGTCTAAACAGATATACAGAGATACATACATACTCTCATGATGGACTACCATCAATTCCCCTGTATGAATACACTTAATATTTTTTGTTCAGTTCCCCCAATAGAATGACAACTCATTGGTCATTGGACAAAGAGCATATATTAGAACACCAAAAAGCAGATTAGTGCTTGTTATTTTTATCTGTGATTTATGTTAATACATAGATGGCATGCTTCTCAAATTTACTGATGACACTAGGCTGGAAGGTATAGAACTAGATGACAGGGTCAATATCCATGAAGATCTTGGCAGGCCAGGAAATATGTAAAATGTACCTAAATTTTAAAAAAATCATTTTCACAAATACTAGGTAGCATTGGCATGGTTAAACAGCAGTTATTGTCATTTTTAAAGAACTAGGAATCTTAGTGGACTTATAAGCTACATATAAGTCAGATGCATTATATGGCAACCAAAAAGCTAATGGAAGCTTAAGTTGCAAGATGAGGCATATTTTATTTCACAATATACTATGAGGTATAGTTTATTCTTTATGTCTGGAAATAATGAATTCTTAATCTTTCTTAGACATAATTTGGAAATATTGGATTGTTACCCATTTCTGAATACCCATTCAGTGAAGATACTGATACACTAGAAAAGGTTCAGAGGTAGGCACTGAGAATGATGGAGTGCCACAAATACAAGTCACATGAGAATCAGTTGAAGGAAGTTTGAATGTTTAACCTGGCAGAGAAGATTGAGAAAATACATGATAGCCATGTTAAATTATTTGAATGGTAGTCATGAGAAAGGCAGAACCAATAACTATGGATTGAACTTTGATAAAACATGTGGGGGGTGGCAATTTTGTCTTGATATGAAAAACAGCTCCATAACAGCAAGAACTGTCCAAAAGTAGGTGGGCTATCTCCAGAGATGATAGATTCTCCCTTCTTGGACAACTTCAAGCAGAAACTAGGTGACCCTTGTCAAATATATTGTAGTGAGGATTCCCATTGCATATAAGTTAGACTGCATCACTGGCAAGATCCCTACAAAGTCTTAAAATTCCATGATTCAATAGATGATTTAAGAAGTATGTGATCTTTTGGATCCTTGGGCCCATTTTTTGTTACCATGCTGTTCCTATTCCTAGGGGAAATAAAAAAGATCTGCACAGACCTGAAAGTCCTTTTGTGTTTCTGTCAAATTCATGGGTCATCATAGCTGAGAAAAAACATTGTCTGGTAGTAAACCACATTTTTTTTCCTTCCTTGCTTGCTTCTCCTTTTACTTTTTATACCTTCTTTTTCTTTCTTTCTTTCTTCTTAACATTATTTTTTTTAAACAAATACTTTATTAACTTCTGTTTTACATCATTCATTTCCGCCAGATTTTGAGTTACAATCATTTTCCCCCCATTATTCCCCTACCCAACCTCCCAGAATAGCAGTCCCACAAGATATCGCTTCCTCCAATCTGCTCTCTCCCATACCTTCTCCCATACCCCCATCACCTTTTCCATTAGAGGAAGATGAATCTTTGTGTTCCAATGCCTGCACATCTTATCTCCCAATTATAGGCAAAAGAGTATTAATAATAGTATTTATATATATATTTGAAACATTTAATGTTACGACCTTGAATTTCAGATCCATTTCCTTCCTCCTTGTCACCCATTCCCTCTGGGGAGATAAGTAATTCAGTATATGTTGTACATGTCTAGCTATGCAAAACATTATCATAGTAGATATATTGTACAAGGCTGCTTATAATTCCCTCCCACTCATCCCACCCCCCACCTGGTCCATTCCCTACATGATCCTGTCCCTCTTCTATAGTGGGTACTTCCAACCTCCCCTCACCCCAAGGATGCCCTCCCATCCATCATCCCTCCTCTCATCCCCCTTCCCCCTATCCTGCTGCAGGTTGAGATATCCCATTTAGTATGTGTCATTTTCTCCCTGAACCAAATTCAATGTGAATGTGGTTTTGCCTTTTTAGCCTTCCTTATTCTCCCCCTCCTTTGCACCCACTTCCCCTACATGGGATAGTTTACCCTACCCTGTCTCTCCCCATCTCCTCTTGCCCCTTTCCTCTCTCACCTCATAATTTCATCCCTTGAGTATTCTCCCTTCCCAACAAATTCAACCTATGCCCTCTATCCATATATAACTGTAACCATATACACACACATTCACATATGTATTCATATGACCACACCCCTTCTTCCATTATTTTCATAGTGAGAAAGATATCATCAGTCACAGTTATTGCTTTTCCATATAGGAATGTAAATAGTTCAACTTTGATAAGTTCCTTTTGATTTCTTTTCCCTGATTACCTTCTCAGGCATCTCTTCCTTCTTGTGTCTGGATGTCAAATTTTCTATTCAACTCTGGTTTTTTCCTCAAGAATGCTTGAAAGTCCTCTATTCCACTGAATGACCATATTTTCCCCTGAAACAAAATACTCAGTTTTGCTGGGTAGGTGACCCTTGGGTTCATTCCCAGTTCTTTTGCCCTCTGGAATATCATATTCCATGCCCTTCGATCCCTCAGTGTAGAAGCTGCCAGGTCCTGGGCTATTCTGATTGTGTTTCCACAATATTGAAATTGTTTCTTCCTGGCTGCTTGTAGTATTTTCTCCTTGATCTGGGGATTCTGGAACCTGGCTATAATATTCCTGGGAGTTTTCTTTTTGGGATCTTTTTCAGGAGGTGATCAGTGGATTCTTTCAACCTCTATTTTGCCCTCTGGATCTAAAACATCAGGGCAATTTTCCTTGAGAATTTCTTGAAGGGTGATTTCTAGGTTCTTTCTTTGATCATGGCTTTCAGGTAGTCCAATAATTTTTAAATTGTCTCTCCTGGATCTATTCTCCAGGTCAGTGGTTTTTCCCATGAGATATTTCACATTGCCTTCTAATCTTTCATTTTGTTTGGATCTGCTTAACAGCATCTTGATTTCTCATAAAGTCATTAGCTTCCATTTGCTCCAGTCTAACTCTGAAGGAATGAATCTCCTCAGTGAACTTTTGAGATTCTTTTTCCATCTGGCAAATTCGACTTTTAAGGCATTCTTCTCCTCATTGCCCTTTTGGGCCTCCTTTGCCATTTGAGCTAGTCTATTTTTTAAGGTGTTGTTTTCCTCAGTCAGGCTGTTGACCCTCATTTCATACTTTTCCTGCATCCTTCTCATTTCTCTTTCCAATTTTTCCTCCACTTCTCTTATTTGATTTTTAAAGTCCTTCTTAAGGTCCTCTATGGCCTGCAACCCGCTCATGTTTTCCCCTGGGGCTTTTGGAGCAGGACTTCTGACCTCACAGTCCTTTTCCGCTCTATGCCCCCAAAATAGGAGTCTAGGGTTGCATTTTTCTGTTTCCTTTGCCTTGGCATGTTGCCACTTAATTGCTTGACTTTTGGGCTTGTTGCCACACTATGGCTTTAAGGCCAGATAGAGGAATTTTCGTCCCGAACGTGTGGGGGCAACTTCCGTTTCTGGCAAGCTATAAACCCACCCACAACTTCCACCCTAGATCACAATCCAGATCCAGGGAGGTTAAAGCAAGAGCGATTACCCCCCAAGACTGATCGCTGGATCTCCCCACGATTTGTAGGCTGGGAGCCGGAAATGCCTATGAAAACTACACAATGGCGTGTCTCCTCAGCAGCTTCTAGCCCCCAGGGGAGGGAGCTGACGCATTCCCCAAATACAGGTCCCAAAGTCCATAGGACACTAACCTCTTACTTTGTCCTAGGCAAGTCTATGTTGATAATTCTGGCGTCTCCACAGTTCCTGGTGTTCTGGGGTTCCTCCAGCGGGCTGCTGGCCCTGCCGCCCTGGGGCTAAAACCTCCGCTCACTTGGACCTGGGCTCGGCTTGGCTCCTGTGCTCTGCGTGCTGCCGGCTTCCAGACCACTGCGCTGGTCCTTCCTGCAGGGTGCTGGGCTGTCCTCAGCGGGAGGTTAGCTTCTCTGTGTCGTTCTGTGGGTGCTGGGGCTCCAGAAGATTTTCAGAGTCCTTTTTTACATAGTTTGTGGAGAATCTGGGGGCAGAGAGGCTTGGACAAGCTGTTTCTACTCCGCCATCTTGGCTCCGCCCCCTTAACATTATTTTTTAATGTTCAGTTCCAGATTCTCTCCCCTCCCCACCCATCAAGGAGTCAAACAACATGACATCAATTATAAATGTGAAATCATGCAAAACTTATTTCCCTATTACCCATATGGGGAGGAAAAGGAAAAATAAAGTGAGAAAGTGATACTCAGTTTGCATTTGGAATACATGTCTTGGATTATTCTATTGATCAAGTAGCCAAGTTTAGCACAGTTGATCATCATTACAACATTGCTGTTACTGTGCACAATGATTTCCCATTTCTTTCACTTTACCTTGCATCAGCTCATATACATCTTGCTATGTTATTTTTTTTTCCTGAAACCACCCCCCATCATTTCTTATACTGCAATAGTACTCCATCACAATCACATGCCACAACTTATTCAGTTATTCCCCAATTGAGGAGCATACCCTCAAATTCCAATTCATTGATACCACAGAAAGAAAAAAACTGCTATAAATATTTGTTTGTATAGGTCCTTTTCCTTTCTCTTTGATCTTTTTGGAGTACAAACCTAGTGATTGTATTGCTGGGTCAAAGTGTAGGCACAGTTTTATAGCTGTTTGAGCATAGTTCCTTATTGTTCTCCAGAATAGTTGTATCAGTTCAGTACTCTTAACAACAGTTTATTAATGTACCTATTTTCTCTTATCCCCTCCCACATTTGTCATAATAGGTGTAAGCTGGTGCCTCAAAGTTGTTTTAATTTGCTTTATTCTAATCAATAAGGAGTTTAGAACATTTTTAAATGACCATAGATAGCTTTGATTTCCTCTTCTGAAAATGTCCTACTTAAATCCTTTGATCATTTATCTGTTGGGAAATGGCTCTTATTTAAATAAATTTGACTCAGTTACCTATATGCTTGAGAAATGTGATATTTATCAGAGAAAATTGTAGTAAATTTTTAGTTTTGTTGTTTTCTTCTAAGTCTCTATCTTAATCTTCTTTACCACTATAGTACCTTTTCATATTCAATTTCTTTTTGTTTTTAATTTGCTCATTTTTTCCAGGCTCTTTCCTCATTTTGAACGTTATGTTGTTTTCCTGCAGGTGCAGAGGCACAGTGCCAAGCTTGAGGCTTTTTTGTGCTTCTGTTTTCAGAGCTAATCCTGGGGGTCCACAAATCTTCAGTGCTTCCAAATTAGGATTATCCTGGGAGAGGTGTGGTCATTGCTTTCCTGGTATGTGTGTTGGTCTTTACCCAGAAAGGGTCCCTGCTCCCATGCAGTCACAAGTAATTAGGCTCCTCTTGTCCCCAGAACTGTTACTAGGGTCCCTGCTCTTTTGTGACTGATCACAAGCATTCCACTTCATCCTGGAACTTCAATCCAGAACTTCTTATGCGTAATAGAGTTGTCAATTCACAATAGCTATGCCCAGTGCCAGCAAAGAGTCACTTATAAGCTCTTTCTATCCAGCTGTCTTTCCCCCTTACCACCTCTGAGAAGAGAGCTCTTGAAGCTACTGCAGGTGCTGTCACAGCTACCTCCAAGGTCATTGCTACTGCTAGCATTCCTGGCATGTGTTCACCCTGGTATAACAGATCTCTTTTGTGGATATCCTGTTATCTTAAGTTGCAAAAATATTTCCCTCTTACCCTTTGGGGTCTGCTCCAAAATTTGATTTGAGGCATTATTTTAAAGTTGTTTGGAGGGGAATATTGGGAGAGCTCTGCTTGGTCCCAGCTTATACTTCTACTCCTCTATCTTACCCTAGTAAACCTTCACATAATAAGGCTTTCTGTACTTAAGCTAATCCTCAGACAGTAGACATATTAGACAGGGTAATTAAAGGTGTTTTTTTTTTTTTCAAGTTCATAGAACCAATCAGTTCCTCTGGCATAATCTTCAATAACCCAATTCACCTTTATTCCAGAATAAGGCAATGTTTATACATCGCTTCTCCACTCATAAAGTCACCACCTTCATACACTCTCCTATAACCTCATTTCTAGACTACCACAATAGGCTTCTGTCTGGTTAATCCTTCTTCAAGTCCCTCCACAATTGAGCCACTCTATTTAGTTACTATTGTGATTTTTGTAAGGTACAGGTATGATTATGTTACTGCTTACTCAACATATTCTAGTGACTCCCTATCACCTCCAGGATCAAATATAAAATGCTTTATTTGGCTTTTAAAGCACTTCACAACCTCACCCCTTCTTACCTGTCTAGTTTTCTCACACTTTACTCTTCTCAATGTATTCCATGATCAATCTCCTGACTGTAACTTTTCACTGGTTATTCCCCCTCTATATCTGGAATGTTTTTTTTTTTTATCTTTACCTAATGGTTTTCTTGGCTTCTTTCAAACTCCGGCTCAAATTCAACCTTCATCAAGTAGCCCAAGAGATTCCCTCAGTTCTCCCTCAATCACATCTAGAAATTCCCCTTTCAAAATACCTCTCATTTATACTGCATATATCTGAGATGCACATTTTTATTTTCCTGTTATCTCCTCTATTGTGATATGGACTGCTTGAGGACAGGGGCCATATTTTTGTCTTTATTTATGGCCCTATTGCTTAGCAATTTACCTGCAACACATTAAGTAGCTTATTAAGTGCTTTGATTCCTAAGTAGTACTTCAGTGGATGGTCCAACATAATTAAATAAAAAGGTGTTCTCCATTAGTTTCAGCATTTTTATGAGTTCATACTTGTTTTCTTTCTTGACACATTTTATAAGACTGTCCCATTCTCGTATGTTTCCTTGGTTGTGCACCCTCACTTCCATCATTTGTAGTTAATTTTTTTTAATATAAGATTATTAGAGAGCTCCCTTACAGCAATATCCCTATATCTAACACCTCTACTTTTCTTCCTCATTAAGATTCCTCATGATTCCATCATTAGAATTGTGTTTTGTAGAACCTCTAATTGCTTTTTACCTTGTCTTTGATGGCTGACCAAACTCTAAGAGATCCACAGTGCCATCTTCAGCTACCTTTGTGACTGTTGGAAGAAAATTGTTCCCATCTGTCCATTTCATTGGAGGAAATCTTTACATGCTTGGGGTAGACATTCTTCTATTTCATGAATGGGTTCAAAGCCTGTTGGTTACCCTCAACCTAGTTTAGCATAACAGGTGGGCACCAAAACTGGATGGGCAGCCCTGGAAAGGGCTCAGCAAGTTCTCACACCATAGGTTTTAGTGTCCCCTGAACACTTTATAAATTTGAAATGAGAACTCCATGGTGTTAATCAGTAGGACAGCTCATCTGTCTCCAAGAAGGCAGCATTCCACTCCACCAAAAGTAAAGTGAAAGTGAAGCTTAGAGAGATGCAGGATTGTGGGCTCAGTAAGAAGTCTAAAGAGATTAAATTTTACACTAACAGCAACAATTCAAAGTGTTTCTATGATTCCCTGAAGACTATGTATGGTTCAAAGACCTCTGGTTCATCTCAACTCAGAGCTGATGAAGCCATACTGTTGTATGATACAGACAGGATCTTGGAGAGATGGGATGAATACTCCTATAGAGTTCTCAATAGACTGTCATCAGCCAATGCTAAAGTCATTGATCATATGCCTCAGGTTATAATTAATCCCTCTCTTGCAAAACCTCTAATTAAAGAGGAAGTATTTAATGCCATCAGGCTCCTCTAGAGTGTCAAAGGATTTGGTGTATATTTAGTCTCAACAGAGATTTACAAAGCACAAGGTCCACTGCTCATGAAGATGCTGACTGAAATCTTCCAGATTATATGGCAAGAGGAAGCTATTCCGCAGGAGAATAACCATATTGCTAATCTCTATAAAAAAAAAGGAAATAGACAATCCTGTGATAATCACAAAGGGATCTCTCTCTCTCTCTCTCTCTCTCTCTCTCTCTCTCTCTCTCTCTCTCTCTCCTCTCCTCCCTCCTCCCCTCCCTCTCTCTCTCTCTCTCTCTCTCTCTCTCTCTCTCTCTCTCTCTCTCTCTCTCTCTCTCTCTCTCTCATTGCTGGCAAGATTCTTCCCAGAGTATGAAGCATGGATTTACAAAGGGACAAGGAATAGCTAATACAGTGTTTTCTGCCCTACAACTCCAGAAGAAATGCCAGGAGTGTAACAGGGGTCTGTACACAATGTTTATTGACCTGACCATGGCCTTTGATGCTGTTAGGCATGAGAGCTCGTTGAAGATTGTGGTAAAATTTGGTCACCTGGAAGAGTTCGTCAGTATTGTACACCAGTTTCATGTATGCTCTCACAAGTTCTGGATGAAGGACAATGCTCTTATGCTTTGCCAGGGACAGAGTGAAGCAAGGCTATGTGCTTCCTGTCATGCTTAGTATCATGCTTTCCATGACATTGTCAGAAATTAGTTTAAATTAAATTTTATGTTTTTATTAATTTTATTTAATTATTTAAATTAAAATTTTAGTTTACATCATTCGTTTCCACAAGATTTTGAGTTACAAATTTTCTCCCCGTCTTTCCCCTGCCCACCATCCCAAAACAGGGATCCCACTATATAACCACTCCCCCAATCTGCTCTCTCCTATATCCTTATTGTCAGAAATTTGCTTAGAGAAAAAATGTCATCAAAGTCAGCTATCACACTGATGGTAAACTATTTAACTTGTAAAGGCTACAAGGCAAGACCAAAGTGGAAGTAGAGGTAGGGCACAACTTTTTGTTCACAGTTGCTTGTGCATTCGATGCAGCCTGTGAGGCTGAGATGCAACGAAATATAGATCAACTCCTTGTTATTTGTGCTAATTTTATCCTGACACTCAACATCAAGAAAAGAGACGTCTTTCACCAGTCAGCACTACACCATCCATATATGGAACAATGGGTCACAGCAAATGGAGAAATTTTTAACACTGTGGACAAGTTCACTTTGGCAGTATTTTTTCCAGGAATATCTACACAGATGATGAGGTTGATGCATGTGCTGCCAGAGCTAGTTCAGAATTTGATGGGCTCTGAAAGGAAATGTGAAAGACAAAAGGTATTAGACTCCATAACAAACCAAAAGTCTACAGAGTCATCGTGCTGACTTTATTGTTGTACACCAATGAAACCTGGACAGACTATCAGTGCCATGCCAGAAAATTGAACTCCTTTTACTTGAATTGTTTTAGGAAGAATCTGAAGATTACCTAGCAAGATAATATACTGGACACTGTAGTCCTCTCTTAAAGTGAATTGCTGAGCATTCAAACTCTGCTGCAGAGAATATAACTCTTATTTCCTAGCTATATAGGCAAAATGCCAAATGCACACTTACCTAAAAACATACTTTACAGAGAACTCACACAATAGAAGTACGATGGTCAGAAGAAGTGGAACAAAGACACTCTCAAGTTCTTTTTGAAGAATTGATTGTGAGATACGGGAGATGCTGACACAGGATTGCCCATCATGGCATGATCACATCAAAGAAGGCAGTGTTTTCCAAAAGCAAAGGAAAATCACAGTGGCACAAAGGAAATGAGAGCTGTGCAAATCCAGAGACATTTCCATCCCAAATGTTCTAATGGACTACTTGTACCTGACCTGTAATAAAGCCTTTTGAACTTAGATTGGACTATGCAACCACAGCCAAACACCGAACCCTGACTGCCACATTATGATGTCATTGGTCCTCTTTGAAAATGAAGGATGAACAACCAAATAATTTTTTAACTCACTTCCCTTTTAGAGACAGAGTATATGAGTCTACCAAACCTAGCTCTGAATTTTTAAACCACATATGTAGGACAGTTTTAGGAAAATATCTCCTGAAGTACCCTTATCCAGAACTCCACCTTCCTCTCTCAAAACAAACCCTTGTGATTCATGTTTGAAAATAGATCATATCTGATGACAATGGAGATGAAAACTAAAACATCCAGGATAGGAACAAAGAAGACAAGAGAAAATTAGAGCATAAAAAGACTTTAGTGATGATTGAAAGTTCCATCCTTAATTATATAGATGACAGGACTGAGGCCCAGAGATGCAGCGTATACCAAGTTCACCCAGTTGGCTCGAATACAGATTTTCTGTATTTTTTCCCATGGAATTAACTATCAAACTTTACCAGGAGCAAAAATGTAGTTGCCCTTACTTTTCCCACTATACATAACTACACAGAAAAGGATGGGAATAAGAGAAAGAATGATTAAGGGAATAATCCTAGAAACCTCTAGAAATTCAACAAAATCATAGGATACATTTAGGCCCTCAAAGAAGGTACCATTATTTAAAAACCCCTCATCCCCAAATGGAGCATTGTCTTTCTCCTTTAAGACTACTACCACTGGGGCAGCTAGGTGGCACAGTGAATAGAGCACCAGCTCTGGAGTCAAGAGGACCTGAGTTCAAATCTAGATTCATACACTTAACACTTACTAGCCATGTAACCTTGGGCAAGTCACTTAATGCCAACTGCACTGTCTTCCCCACTTCCAAAAAGCAAAAAAAAAAAAGGCTACTACCACAGCCACTCTCCATATCCTCTCTGATAATGTTCACAGGATTACTTTGTGTGACTACAGCCATTCCCAACAATTAAGCATTACCCTTGGAGTCAAGATGGCAGAACAGAAGCAATAATTTTTCTAAGCTCCTCTGTGAATCACGTGACTAAACTTTAAAAAGTGAATATGAATGGATTTTAGAGTGACATAATCCACTGGAAGATGGACCATGGCAGAATCCAGCCCAGGAAAGTGTCCACATGGGTCTGGGCAGGGGGAGTGTGTAACACAAGGGGACTGCACCAGCATGGACTAGAGAGCTGACTACATCGGACTCACCTACCCCAAGGGTGATTCGAAGCAGTCTCACTGGTGTAGGATGGAGGATCCGTTGGAGCTGGGTAAGAGAAAGCTCAGGGCCCACAGCAGAGACAGCAGCTTCTCCTGGGGCTATCAGTCCACAGCCTGGAAGTTTAAAAATCACTTGTTTGATTTTCCAGAAGCCAAGATAGCAAAGTAAACTCTAGCTGCTCTGATTCCCCCTCCCTGACTTAGAAAACCCAGAGATAAATGTCCCACACAAAGGAAAATCCTGAAATAGTTGAAATAGCCTCAGGCTCAGAAGTCACTGAGAAAGGGTGCAACTGAGGCAGTAAGGAGTCTGAAGTGAAGGGCAGGAGGGGTCCAGCCCCACCTCAGCTGACCAAAAAGAGCTCCCAAAGCCCAGGAGGCTAGAGACAGGAGGCCCTAACAACACAAGCCCAGGTGGAATTTAGCACTACCAGGGTAATTTGCAGACACTAGCACTGCCAGCTGATGAGCCTGAATGAGCTGTAGTCCAGGGGCATAGAGGTGGAAATCTGAAGTGGCCAGACCACCCCTTCCCCACAGATTACTCTGTGAGCCTCAGGATAACTATGGGTTAACACTTAGAATCCTGGCCTTGGTCTCAGTCTAGACATCCACAGGCTACAGCACACAATGTCAACAACCAGGCCTTGAGCTCCTAGCCTGAGAAATTAGGAAATAGGAAATCACAATGGGAAAGAAGTAAGCTGAGAAGGAGAAGGGAAAGGCAAGAAAATTGACCCAGCTTATGATAGCAGAAAGAACAACGAAATAAGGAGGACAATATGTATTCTATACTCACACCTGAGACCACAGAAGATAATATGGGTCTCAAGCCCAAAAAGCATCCTTGGAGGAGCTCAAGAAAGATTTTAAAAGCAAAATTAGAGAGGTAGAATATAAATTTAAATCTAGAATGACCAAACTGGAAAAAAATCTCAATGAAGAAAACAAATCCTTAAAAAGTAAAATTTGTGAACTGGGAGAGGAGGCTCAAAATTTAACTGGAAAAAATACCTCCGTAAAAAGAGACATCCAAAAACTGCTGAAGAAAATTATTCACTAAAAATTAAAATCAGGCAATGGAAGCTCAGAACTCTATGATAGACCAAGAGACAATCAAGCAAAACATGAAGATTTAAAAATTGTAAGAAAGTGTAAAATATCTCACTGGAAAAACATCTGACCTGGAGAACAGAACCAGGAGAGATAATCTAAGAATTATTGGTTTACCAGAAAGCAATGATGAAAAAAGCAGCCTGGACAACATCCTCCAAGAGATTATCCAAGAAAACTGTCCTGAAATCCTAGAGTCAGAAGGTAAAATGTTATCGAAAGAATTCACCAGACAACTCCTGAAAGAGATCCCAAATTGAAAACTCCAAGAAATACAGTAGCCAAATTCCAGAATTAAAAGATTAAGGAGAAAATACTGCAAGCCAAAAAGAAACAATTCAAATATCATGGTACTACAGTCAGGATTACACAGGACATACAAGCTTCTACATTAAAAGATCAGAGGGATTGGGATTTGATATTTCATAAGTCAAAAGAGCTAGGACTGAAACCTAGGATCAACTACCTGGCAAAACTGAGCATAATCTTTCAGGCAAGAAGATGGTCATTTCATGAGATAAGGAACTTCCAAACTTCCTGAAGAAAAAAAACAGAGCTCAATGGAAAATTTTATCTCCAATTACCAGATTTAAGAAAGACATAAAAAGGTAAACAAGGAAAACACACACACTCACACACACACACACACACACACACACACACACACACACACACATGCACACATGCACACTCACGCACACATGCACATAACTTGCGATGCAATAAGAGCAACCTATTTACATCCCTATATGAGAAGCTGATACCTGTCAATATTGAAATTTATATGATTATCACGAGCTTTAAAAGGGATATACATAGATAGAGGATGTGGGTATAAATGAATTTATCTGTTGACAAAACAAAACAAACTTATTAAGGGGGTCAAAGGGACTATAATGGGATAAATTGAAAGAATGAGGCAGAAAAAGGTAAATTATGACACACAGGCATAAAACATACTATAGTAGAGGGTAAGGAGAGAGGGAGATGAACATCATATGAACATTATTCTCATTGTTTCTGGTTCAAAGAGGGATCAAAATAATCAGTAAACTTTAAGATTCTAACATGAAAAGACAGAAAACCTCATTATAATAGAGGGAAAGGAGGGAGAGAGAGGAGAACTGTATGAAATTTACTCTCATTGGTTTGGGGCCAAAGAAGAAATAACATACTTTGATAAGTATAAAAATATTTTGTGCCATATAGGCAGTAGGAGGGTTAAAGAGGGGATAAGAAGTGAGGGGGGTGTTAGAAGGGAGGGAAATAGTAGTAAAGGGAAAGGGTAGGTAAAGAAGGGAGGGGTCACAGGAAGGGAATACTGAGGGAGTCAGTGGTCAAAAGGAAAATTATTAAGGAGGGGAAGGAAAAAAGAAGAAACAAAAACATAAACAGGGGAGGGAATAGGATAGCCTGAAAGAAACAGATAGTAATCATTACTGTGAATGTGAATGGGATGAATTCTCCCTATAAAACAGAGGTAGATAGCAGAATGGATTAAAAACCATAATCCTACAATATGCTGCCTACAAGAAACACATTTGAAATAAGGGGATACCCACAGGGCAAAGGTAAAAGGCTGGAGTAGAATATATTATGCTTCAGCTAAAGTAAAAAAATCAGGGGTAGCAATCCTCATCTCAGATAAAGCAAAAGCAAAAATAGATCTAATTAAAAGAGATAAGGAAGGAAACTATATCCTGCTAAAAGGCACCATTGACAGTGAAGCATATATATGCACCAAGTAGTATAGAGTTCAAATTCCTAGAGGAGAAGTTAAGGGGGAAAAATAGATAGCAAAACTATACTAGTGAAGGACCTTAATCTTCCCCTCTCTGAACTTGATAAATCTAACCTCACAATAAACAAGAAAGAAGTTAAGGAGGTGAATAGAATTTTATAGAGGCTAGATATGATAGATCTCTGGAGAAAACTGAATGGGGAAAAAAAGAAATATATCTTCTCAGTGGTACATAGCACATATACAAAAATCAACCATGTACTAGGGCATAAAAACCTCACAATTCAGTGCAGAAAAGCAGAAATATTAAATGCATCACTCTCAGATCATGATGCAATAAAAATCATATGCAACAAAGAGCCATGGAAAGATAGACTAAAAATTAACTGGAAATTAAACAATTTAATCCTAAAGAATGAGTGGGTCAAATAAGAAATTATAGAAACAATAAGTAACTTCATTGAAGATAATGATAATAATGAGACAACACAACAAAACTTGTGGGATGCAGCAAAGCATTAGGGGGAGTTTTATGTCCCTGAGTGCATAAATGAATAAATTAGAGAAAATGGAGGTCAATGAATTGGGCATGTAATTGAAAAACCTAGAAAAAGAACAAATTGGAAATCCCCAATTAAATAGTAAATTAGAAATAATGAAAACCAAAGGAGAAATTAAGAAAACTATTGAATTAATAAATAAAACTTAAAACAAGTTTTATGAAAAAAATAAAACAATAACACTTATAGACCCTTATTCAATATGATAAAAAAAAGATAGGAGAAAACCAAATTATGAGTGTCAAAAATGAAAAGGGTGGATCTACCTCCAATGAAGAGGAAATTAAGACAATAATTAGGAATTATTTTGCCAAATTATATGCACATAAATTTTACAATCTTAGTGAAATGAATGAATATTTACAAAAATATAAGTTGCCTAGATTAATTGAAGAGGAAGTAAGCTACTTAAATAACACTATCTGAATAAAAGAAATCAAATAAGACATCAGTGAACTGCCTAGGAAAAAATCTCCAGGGCCAGATGGATTTACTAGTGAATTCTATCAAACATTTAAAGAACAATTGATTCTAAAACTCTACAACCTATTTAGGAAAATTAGTGAAGAAGTAGTCCTAGCAAATTCTTTTTATCACACAAATATGGTAATGATACTTAAATCAGGAAGAGATAAAATGGAGAAGGAAAATTATAAACCAATTTTCCTCATGAATATAGATCCAAAAAATTTAAATAAAATATTAGCAAAAAGACTACAGCAAATTATCACAAGAATAATACACTTTGATCAGGTAGGGTTTATTCCAGGAATGCAAGGATGATTTAATATTAGGAAAACCATTAGTATAATTGATCATATCAACAATAAAACTAGCAAAAACCACGTGATTATCTCAATAGATGCAGAAAAGGCTTTTGACAAAATACAACATCCATTTCTATTAAAAACACGAGAAAGTATAAGAATAAATGGAGCCTGCCTTAAAATAATAGGTAGCATCTATTTAAAGCCATCAGCAAGTATTATATGTAATGAGGATAAGCTAGAAGCATTTCCAATAAGATCAGTGGTGAAACAAGCATGTCCACTCTCAACCCTCGTAATCAATCTGGTACTAGAAATGTTGGCAGTAGCAGTTAAAGAAGAAAAAGAAATCAAAGAAATAAAATTAGGCAAAGAGACCAAGCTATCACTCTTTGCAGATAATATGATGATATACTTAGAGAATCCCAGAGAATTAAGTAAAAAACTACTTGAGACAATAAATAAATTTAACAAACTTGCAGTATATAAAATGAACCCACATAAATACTTGGCATTCCTTTATATTTCTTATGAAATCTAAAAGCAAGAGATAAAAAGAAAAATACCATTTAAAGTTACTGTTGACATTATAAAATATTTGGGAATCTACCTGCCAAAACAAACCCAAGATCTATATGAACACAATTACAAAAAACACTTATCCCACAAATAAAGTGAGATCTAACTAATTTGAAAGATATCAATTGCTAGTGGCTGGGTCGAGCTAATATAATAAAAATGACAATTTTACCTAAATTAAATTACTAAATATGTAATTTAATTTAGGTAAAATTGTCATTTTTATTATATTAGCTCGATATTATATTATATTATATTATATTAGTGCGATACCAATCAATTTACCAAAAAGTTACTTTATAGAGCTAGAAAAAAATAGTAACAAAATTCATTTGGAAAAACAAATATACCAGAATACCAAGGGAATTAATGAAAAAAATGCTAGGGAAGGTGGCTTAGCCATACCAGATTTTAATCTGCATTATAAAGCCCCAGTCATCAAAACTACTTGGTTCTAGCTGAGGAATATAGTAGTGGATCAATGGAATAGATTGGGTACACAAGACCCAGCAGTAAATGACTATAGTAATCCACTGTTTGTTAAGCCCAAAGACTCCGGTTTTGGGGATAAGACCTCATTATTTGACAAAAACTGCTGGGAAAACAGAATATAGTATGGCAGAAACTGGGCATAGGCCAATATCTTACACTGTATACCAAAATCAAGTCTAAATGGGTGCATGATATAGGTATAAAGGCTGATACTGTAAGCAATCTGGGCAAGCAAGGAATAGTTTACCTGTCAGATTCATGGAGAGGGTAAGACTTTATGACCAAACAAGAATTAGAGAGCATTATAAAATGCAAATGGATAATTTTGATTACACGAGAGTGAAAACTTCTGTACATACAAAACCAGTGTAACCAGGATTAAGAGGAAAATGGAAAATTGGGAAAGAATTTTTACAACCAATGCCTCTCATTTCTAAACTATACAGAGAATTGAGTCAAATCTCTAAGAATACAAATCCTTCCCCAATTGATAAAGGGTCAAAGGATATGAACAGTCAGTTTTCAGAGGAAGAAATTAAATATATCTATAAGCACATAAAAATATACTCTAAATCGCTATTGATTAGAGGAATGCAAATCAAAACAACTCTGAGGTACCACATCTCACTGGTCAGATTGGCTAAGGAGACAAAACAAGAAAATGATGAATGCTGGAGAGGATGTGGAAAAATTGGAACACTAATGCATTTCTGGTGCAGTTATGAACTGATTCAACCATTCTGCAGAGTAATCTGGAACTATGCCCAAAGAGTTATAATTTCATTCATTTTGATCCAGCAATACTACTTCTAGGATTGTGTCCCAAAGAGATCATAGAAGTGGGAGGAAGACCCATATGTACAAAAATATTTATGGTAGCTCTTTTTGTGTTGACAAAGTATTGGAAATTAAAGGGATGCCCATCAATTGGGGCATGGCTAAACAAGTTGTGGTATATGAATGCAATGGAATACTCAAGAAACGAGGAGTTTCATATTTACCTAGAGAGGCTTATACAAACTGATGCTGATTGAGAAGAGCAGAACCAGGAGAAATGTGTACATAATTACAGACACAACGCATGTGTGACAACCAGCTTTGATATACTGGACTCTTCTTAGCCATGTAAGTCAACTCCAAAAGACTCATGATGGAGAGTGATGTCTACCTTCAGAGAAAGAACTAGAAAGAACACTTTGAATGCAGATTGAAACAAACTACCTGCTCGCTTTCTTTTTCTTGTTTGGCTTTGTTTCCTCTTTCCCATTGTTCATTCCATCCAATATAATCCTTCTTTATAACCTGACTAATGTATAATGTGAAAGTATTTGCAGATCCTATATGTGATTGTAAGCTGCCATGGGTGGAGGGGAGGGGAGGGAGAGAGATAAAATTTGAAACTCAAGGCATTGTGGAACTGAATCTTGTAAACTAAAAACAAACAAATAAATTACTAAAGAAAAAAAAAAGTATTAGCCTTAACACTGACTTTTTCTATATAATCATCACCATGATAAGGCATTGCAAATCTATTTCCAGGAATGTTGTCTTCAGATAATTGGCTCAACTTCATTTAAAATGCTTATATTCAGCTCTGGTTCAATGACCACACATGGGACTTCAGTAGAACTGGCTTACCAATTCCAGATCTAGACATACATAACTATGATCACAACATTTTTCCTAATTTTTTAATGAAAAGCTCTTCCAAAGGAAAACATTTCACTTCTTCATGGTCTTTAAATATGAAGTTTGTGTTCATAGTGAAACTGCTCACTTTGACTGACAATGAACTGAGTTTTTAAAAATCAGAGACTGAATTTCTCCTTCTACCCCTTTGGAAAGTCAAGAGAATCATGATACAACCTCACTGAGCTGGGATATTAAAACTAATACCTGAGTTCTAGCCCCAGAAATCCTATGGAATATATGGGTTACCAGGAGAAAGTCATACTCCCAGAAATGTAAGTTTCTCATCTACAAAATGAGGAAAATGTGTTAATCACTCTAATTCCTTATAAATTCAAAATATATTGATTCCTGTGAATAATTAGTGATTAGAACCTCAAAGTAGAGATATGGGCATGATAAAAATTAAGGTTATATAAAAACCCAAATCAAGTTGTTTGCTAAATTCATTACTGAGCCATTTATTATTATTGAAGGTACAAAAAGTAGCATCCCTGAAGTATATATAATGCTAATGCACAAGTAGAATGTATGACATAATTAAATGAAGTGATTAAATATTCTCCAAATTAGTAGCTATGCATCAAATTATTGCTACAGACAAAATCTGATAATAGTTCACAAAAAGCCAGAAACTGATATCATTTCAAAGAAAAGAGAGATATTTTTATAAAAGTCCCCTGCAACATTCCCACATCTAACTTCTACCAGTAGAAAAGCAGGAGGCTCCATTTCGAGTTTGAGGATTTGGGTTCAAGATTCAATTCTGCTACTTGCTACCTACTATCTGCTACCCATGTGTGACCTTTGGCAGTTTGCTTCACCTCTCATCCTTGGTTTCTTTGCCTATAAACAGAAAATGTTGGAGTAGAGATCTCTAAGTCTATAATCTATAGTATGATAGCCAAATTGACATTTAGAATTTTTACTTCTTTGAAAGTGAAGATGCAATTTTCCTTTCTCAATTAAACGTTTCTATATTCAGAACATTAGTTTTCCTTGGGCTTGAGGTGAACATTAAACCATCCAGCACCAGACACTTGAAACAATATGAATATAGGCCTTGAGAACTGTTTTTATCAAAACATAGAAACTATATCTGTAAAGCAGAAATGCAGCCTAGCTCAGACATGTTTCAGGCAATTTCTGATTCAATTGTCTTTTTTTTTTTTTTTTGGAGGGCAGTTGGGGTTAAGTAACTTGCCCAAAGTCACACAGCTAGATTTTTGTTTGTGTGTGCGTTAAGTGTCTGAGGTCGGATCTGAACACAGGTCCTTCTGACTCCAGGGCCAACGCTCTACTCACTGCGCCACCTAGCCGCCCTGACTCAATTGTCTTTTATTGCAACCTTTTAATAAAAAAAAAAAAATCTTCATCTTTTCATCTCAATCTTCCTCAAATGCTTCCTTGATTCGGAAGTATGTGTGCGCACGCGCACACGCACACGCACACGCACACGCACACACACACAAACCCATAAAGACAATACTACAAGACAAATGCCTGACTGGGCAAGCCTGAGAATGTTCTACGGGGGTAAAATCAGCCTCACTAACTTCATAGAAAACTTTTGGAATCATTTTTACAACAGAAAAGCAATATAAATGATTCTCCTACCTTCCCATGGGCAGCTAGAAGGCACAGTGCATTTAGTGCTTTACATAGAGTCAGGGAAATCCTTGTCTCAGACACTAGCTTTGTGATTCTGGGCAACGCACATAACTGTTTGCCTCAATTTCCTCATCTGAAAGAGAAGCTTGATAAGGAAATGTCAAGCTATTCCAGTATCTCTGTCAAAAAAAAAAAAAACGGGGTCATGAAGAGTCAGACACAACTGAAAAGATTGAAAAACAACAACCTCTCCATAGCTATTGTCCCTTTACAGTATCACAGAACTGCAGGAGTTTTAAATAACCAGGACTAAAATACTGCCTTCCCCTAGTATATGGATATTTTAGTTTTTCAGATTTTAGCCCAGTAATGTATAAAAGCTCTGTAAACTCAGTAGAAGAAGTAAAGATTTTTAATAACCCAAGGGCATTAGCAAGCTGTAAACTTGACTAAATGTTTCCTGACTCACCAACACTGCACAAGGTGGCTATGCAACCATGAATCTTTCCTGCCCAAAGGCCTAGTCACTTCATCCTAAATGCCATTACATCCCTCCTGTGAGTGTTTGTACTTATTACTTCTCCAGCTGTCATACATAAGGAATAATGACAGTGCTTCCATCAGAATTCTTCTCTAGACAAGTTTCACTTTGGTCTAATCTGGGGCTTTTTCTCATATATGTCAACTTTCCCTCATGATCTAATTCAGACTGGCTTCCCAGACCCCTTCTAGGAATGAGATAGACATAGATTCACAGATCTCCTGCTATGGGATCTCAGTTTCCCCAGGAACACACAGACATAACCCAGTTCCTTGGATCTAAGTAAAATGTCCAAGTTCCAAAGGAGACATGGTGACTCACCGGAAAAGGATAATAGTGAAATAACTTCGAGTTTTCCATTGCCATGGCAATGTGTTGATTGTGTTTCACATCCCTGTGAGAATGAATATTGTGGAAGAAAATTCAGCAGTAAGTAAGCTGGCCTACTGAAAAAGAGAAAAGAAGACAGACCAGGATACTAGCATCAGAACTGGATTTTTCCTTAGTTTTATTGGTTCACAAACATGATGAGGAGAGGGAATATCAGCTGATGAAATCACCCATTCCACTTCCATGACAATGAAGGAATAAAAAGCATATAATTGGTAAACACTATATGCCATGCAGTACCTAAGTACTAGGTTTAAAAACAAGAAAAACCAAGATACCCTCAAAGTGCTTACATTCTAATAGGAAAAGACATAACATATCATGGAGTGGTAGTTATGGAAAAGATCTTTAAACCAGAAAGTCACAGAGTGGAGTCTTGGGCCATTGATTGTCTTGTACCTTCTGGGAAACATTATGTAAATTTTATTATTGTCTGTATGTAAGGTGGATTTTAGTGTATAAGGTAGATTTTTGTTATTCTTTCTTAGAGTTTAGTTTCTCAGGATCCATGGTCATACAATCTCCATTTCCCAGTCTCGTGACTTGTAAACATCTCCACCATATTTGCACAGCATTATGTAATGATAAATACTATAAACATTTGTATTTAAATTATAAATACCCACTGTGACTGTGCAGTGAGATATGATAGTGAGATAATGTAAACTTGTAAGGCTATTGCTGGCAAAATGCCTTCTTTGTCTGTTGCCCTATAAAGCAAGTGGGCACTGGTCAGTGAGTAGGGAACTGCTGAAAGCTGAAATGCTGTATGTACATTGATCAGCCCCCATCAAGGTTTGGGGGTAATCTGTGTTTGTCTCAACTGACCCCCACTGAGGCTTGAGGGGATTTAGGGAGGACACAAGCTGTACCTGTCTTGATTGATCCCATTGAGACATATGGGTAGTTGTCCTGCCTTCTTGCTGGTCCATGAAAGTAGGGTGATTGGGAGCCGAGCTGAGCCCAGGTCCACATGAGCCGAGGTTTTAGCCCCAGGGCGGCAGGGCCAGCAGCCGGCTGGAGGAACCCCAGAACACCAGGAACTGTGGAGACGCCAGAATTATCAACAAACGCCTAGGACAAAGTAAGAGGTTAGTGTCCTATGGACTTTGGGACCTGTATTTGGAATCGTCAGCTCCCTCCCCGGGCTAGAGCTGCTGAGGAGACACCCATGTGTAGTTTTCAGAGGCATTTCCGCTCCCAGCCTACAAATCGTGGGAGATCCAGCGATCAGTCTTGGGGGTATCGCTCTTGCTTTAACCTCCTGGATCTGGATTGTGATCTAGGGTGGAAGTTGTGGGTGGGTTTATAGCTTGCCAGAAACGGAAGTTGCCCCCCACACGTTCGGGACGAAAATTCCTCTATCTGGCCTTAAAGCCATAGTGTGGCAACAAGCCCAAAAGTCAAGCAATTAAGTGGCAACATGCCAAGGCAAAGGAAACAGAAAAATGCAACCCTAGACTCCTATTTTGGGGGCATAGAGCGGGAAAAGGACGTGAGGTCAGAAGTCCTGCTCCAAAAGCCCCAGGGGAAAACATGAGGGGTTGCAGGCCATAGAGGACCTTAAGAAGGACTTTAAAAATCAAATAAGAGAAGTGGAGGAAAAATTGGAAAGAGAAATGAGAAGGATGCAGGAAAAGTATGAAATGAGGGTCAACAGCCTGACTGAGGAAAACAACACCTTAAAAAATAGACTAACTCAAATGGCAAAGGAGGCCCAAAAGGGCAATGAGGAGAAGAATGCCTTAAAAAGTCGAATTTGCCAGATGGAAAAAGAATCTCAAAAGTTCACTGAGGAGATTCATTCCTTCAGAGTTAGACTGGAGCAAATGGAAGCTAATGACTTTATGAGAAATCAAGATGCTGTTAAGCAGATCCAAACAAACGAAAGATTAGAAGGCAATGTGAAATATCTCATGGGAAAAACCACTGACCTGGAGAATAGATCCAGGAGAGACAATTTAAAAATTATTGGACTACCTGAAAGCCATGATCAAGGAAAGAACCTAGAAATCACCCTTCAAGAAATTCTCAGGAAAACTGCCCTGATGTTTTAGATCCAGAGGGCAAAATAGAGGTTGAAAGAATCCACCGATCACCTCCTGAAAAAGATCCCAAAAAGAAAACTCCCAGAAATATTATAGCCAGGTTCCAGAATCCCAAGATCAAGGAGAAAATACTACAAGCGGCCAGGAAGAAACAATTTCAATATTGTGGAAACACAATCAGAATAGCCCAGGACCTGGCAGCTTCTACACTGAGGGATCGAAGGGCATGGAATATGATATTCCAGAGGGCAAAAGAACTGGGAATGACCCAAGGGTCACCTACCCAGCAAAACTGAGTATTTTGTTTCAGGGGAAAATATGGTCATTCAGTGGAATAGAGGACTTTCAAGCATTCTTGAGGAAAAAACCAGAATTGAATAGAAAATTTGACATCCAGACACAAGAAGGAAGAGATGCCTGAGAAGGTAATCAGGGAAAAGAAATCAAAAGGAACTTATCAAAGTTGAACTATTTACATTCCTATATGGAAAAGCAATAACGTGACTGATGATATCTTTCCACTATGAAAATAATGAAGAAGGGGTGTGGTCATACGAATACATATGTGAATGTGTGTGTATATGGTTACAGTTATATATGGATAGAGGGCATAGGTTGATTTTGTTGGGAAGGGAGAGTATCAAGGGATGATTATGAGGTGAGAGAGGAAAGTGGCAAGAGGAG
This sequence comes from Gymnobelideus leadbeateri, assembly GCA_011680675.1. Taxonomy (NCBI): domain Eukaryota; kingdom Metazoa; phylum Chordata; class Mammalia; order Diprotodontia; family Petauridae; genus Gymnobelideus; species Gymnobelideus leadbeateri. The sequence goes on from WOXC01001032.1 coordinate 68,678, forward strand.
ATGGGAGAGACATGGTAGGGTAAACTATCTCATGTAGGGGAAGTGGGTGCAAAGGAGGAGAATAAGGAAGGCTAAAAGGCAAAACCACATTCACATTGAATTTGGTTCAGGAGAAAATGACATACATACTAAATGGGATATCTCAACCTGCAGCAGGATAGGGGAAGGGGGATGAGAGGAGGGATGATGGATGGGAGGGCATCCTTGGGGTGAGGGGAGGTTGGAAGTACCCACTATAGAAGAGGGACAGGATCATGTAGGGAATGGACCAGGTGGGGGGTGGGATGAGTGGGAGGGAATTATAAGCAGCCTTGCACAATATATCTACTATGATAATGTTTTGCATAGCTAGACATGTACAACATATACTGAATTACTTCTATCCCAAGAAGGAATGGGTGACAAGGGAGGAAGGAAATGGATCTGAAATTCAAGGTCGTAACATTAAATGTTTCAAAATATATATAAATACTATTATTAATACTCTTTTGCCTATAATTGGGAGATAAGATGTGCAGGCATTGGGACACAAAGATTCATCTTCCTCTAATGGAAAAGTCGATAGGTATGGGAGAAGGTATGGGAGAGAGCAGATTGGAGAGCGATATCTTGTGGGACTGCTATTCTGGGAGGTTGGGAGGAATAATGGAAAATGATTGTAACTCAAAATCTCAGAAATGAAGATGTAAAACAGAAGTTAAAAAGTATTTGTTTAAAAAAAAAAAAAAAAGAAAGTAGGGTGATTAGGGAATGCTGTAGAAGTTGATGCTTGCATTATCAACAACCCCTTTGAGAATACTAGATTAGAATAAAGTAAGATTATTAACCCCTCCAAAGCTATCTTCCTGTTCTTCCTGTCTGAACTTGTGGTAGCAGCCCTCCTTTATGCTAGTGTTGTTTTGCACTGACCAGAGCAAGTGATGGACAGAAGGAGGAGCTAGAGGATGGCACCATTTGACCACACCGAAGATGGTCAAAACATAGCAACAATGAGTTTGAGATTGGCTACCTACCATGCACTCTCACCACATAGGAGAACACAGCCACAGGAAGGGAGCTAAAAGATTCTATGTCTTTGTTTTCCCAAACAAAACCTGGACACGCATAACCCCTATATTTGAGTCTTTTAATAGTGATTTTTCACTGAGTATTATGAAAGAGTTTTCCCTAAATAGATGGAAATTTTTATACTCCTACTAAATAACCTAGAAGCTGTGTCAAGGAATGTGGTAGCAATGCCTTGCTTGCTTTTATAAAATAGGATAGTAGAAAGAAATTGCTTCTGATGGCTAAAGTGGTAAAAATATTTTCTATTATAGCAATCATTGGATCATTAACAAAACTGAAGCTTCTTTTATCAAGAAGTTCAAAGAGTGTATTTTAATTTTCATTCTCTCTGTCTCTCTTTTTCTCTGTCTCACACACAGTAGGTGCTTAACAATGCAGGGAAGCTAGGTGGCACAATGGCTACAGTGCCAGGCCTGTAGGCAGGAAAACCTGAGTTCAAATCTGATCCCAGACACTTACTAGCTCTGTGACCTTAGGAAAGTCATTCAACTCTATTTGCCTTAGCTTCCTCATCTGTAAAATGAGCTGGGGAAGGAAATGGCAAACTACCCCCAACATCTTTGGCAAGAAAACACCCCAAAAGGGTCATAAAGAGTTGTATATGACTCAAAACACCTAAGGTACTTAACAAATACTAGTCAATTGTATCTGTCCACTTCTTTGTTTCTCTCTGTCTATCTCTGCCTCCCTGTTCTTTCTCAGAAAATTCCCATTTGTATCCCATATATATGTAAAGCCAAGTGTAAAGCCAAGCACTAGCAGCTTTCCAGAAGAATGCTACTGTGAACAGCTTTTAAGTTTCTGATTAGCCAGTATAATTAACACTCTATTTATTCCATAACAAATCAAAGCAAAACATTCACAGTAAATCAAAGTACAGCATTCACAATATTACAACTTATCACAGAAAATGGCCATATAGTTTCCACTACATTGGTGACAAAGTTTTGAACGAAGAACAATCATTTAGTAATTCAAATATTCACAAAATCTTTAATTCAATCACAAAGTACAATAGTTAAAGTTTTCCATAGTTGGGGTATACTAGGTTACAAATCAATTACTTATTCAGTCATCAATCACTAAGTATAATCATTTGTCAGTCAATCATCCTTCATAATTCACTATTAAATCATTAGAAAGTACACAGACCATCCACCCCTAGGTCACTAGCAAATTTGTAATTTCTCATTCAGTACACTGTATCCAAGTAAAGTCTTCCTTCAGCTTGACTCAGGGTAGTTTCTTATATTCCCTGGATCTGCTTCCATGATTCCAACTCCTACCTGCATTCATCAAACTGTCACCTGGGTTAAAAGGCAGATAGCTCCCAGTCCTTGTCCAGCTCTCTGTGCAGTTCCTGCTCCACATTGGAGCTCACAGTGTCTAGTCCATCTAAAATACTTCACAGTCCCTTCTCCTGGGAAGACAAGGCTTAACAAAACCACAAACAGGTTCACACAAAGTACCAGCATCACAGTCCTGCTTCCTCAGTCTTTGACAGCTCCAGCTGGGCCTCAGAAACCCTCAGCAGGCTCCTCAGCATCTCCAGCTGATCCTTGGACTCATAAGAAGTTTCAGCTGGTTCCCAGAATCAACATCACCTCACCCAGCTTCTCCAAATAAAAATCATTCTCTCTAGCCTTCATAAGGGCCTTTCCAGTTCAGCCTCCCTGGAGGCAGCAGCTTCTTCCTCCGTGAAGTCTACTTCCATAAGATATAACTCTCCCTCTCTGGGACTTTCCTTATATACACATAGCTTTAGCTTTGTCTTTCAGCCAACCCCTTCCTGTTACATCAGCAACAGGAGACTTTAGTTCATACCTTCTGTTTTCCCCAACAGAGGCTTGATCAATTACTAAGTGCTAAGTACCTGCTACCTTTGCCAAGTCAAAGGGATCTTCAAATTCAAATGACATTACCATGACAATATGTTATCACAAATCACACAAGTTATCAGAGATGAAGGAAATTTGAAATACTTCTGGTTCAGCTTATACCTCTCCAAAAGGATTCCCTCATATGGTATACATTAAAAGTATACATCTAGCCTCTATGCATCAATTTACAATAAGAAGGAATTGATTACCACCTGAAGCAGCCTATTTCACTTTGACCAACTTTTCTTGTTAGGAAGTTTTTCCTTATAACAAATATAAACATCTTGGAAGTTTGTCCCCTTTGTTCCTAATTCTGAGGCCAATAAAAACTCCACCTGACTACTTTTCAAATCCTTGGAGCCAGCTATCATGTACCCCATGAGTTTTCTCTAGATTAAATGTCCCTATTTATATCAACAAATACTTACATCACATGAACTCAAACTCCTACACCATGTTGGATGAAGTCCTCTGGATACTCTGTGCCTTATCAATGTTCTTACTAAAATAGAATCCTCGGGGGTGGAGCCAAGATGGCAGAGTAGAAACAGCTCCTCCAAGCCACTCTGCCCCCAGATTCCCCCCAAACTATGTAAAAGGGGACTCTGAACAACTTCTGGAGCCCCAGCACCCACAGAAAGACACAACCTCCCGCTGAGGACAGCCCAGCAGCCCTGCAGGAAGGACCAGAGCAGAGGTCTGGGACCTGGCAGCGCGCAGCGCTCAGAGCGCAGAAGCCGAGCCGAGCCCCAGGTCCACATGAGCCGAGGTTTTAGCCCCAGGGCGGCAGGGTCAGCAGCCGGCTGGAGGAACCCCAGAACACCAGGAGCTGTGGCGACTCCAGAATTATCAACATAGGCTTGCCTAGGACAAAGTAAGAGGTTGGTGTCGTATGGACTTTGGGACTGGTATTTAGGGAATGCGTTGGCTCCCTCCCTTGGGGGCTAGAAGCTACTGAGGAGACACGCCATTTTGCAGTTTTCAGAGGCAGCTCCAGCTTCCGGCCTCCAAATAGTAGGGAGATCCAGCTATCAGTCTCGGGGGTAATCGCTCGTGCTTTAACCTCCCTGGATCTGGATTGTGATATAGGGTGGAAGTCGTGGGTGGGTATACAGCTTGCCAGAAACAGAAGCTGCCCCCCACACGGTCGGGACGAAAATTCCTCTATCTGGCCTTAAAGCCATAGTGTGGCAACAAGCCCAAAAGTCAAGTCATTAAGTGGCAACATGCCAAGGCAAAGGAAACAGAAAAATGCAACCCTAGACTCCTATTTTGGGGGCATAGAGCGGGAAAAGGACTGTGAGGTCAGAAGTCCTGCTCCAAAAGCCCCAGGGGAAAACATGAGTGGGTTGCAGGCCATAGAGGACCTTAAGAAGGACTTTAAAAATCAAATAAGAGAAGTGGAGGAAAAATTGGAAAGAGAAATGAGAAGGATGGAGGAAAAGTATGAAATGAGGGTCAACAGCCTGACTGAGGAAAACAACACCTTAAAAAATAGACTAACTCAAATGGCAAAGGAGGCCCAAAAGGGCAATGAGGAGAAGAATGCCTTAAAAAGTCGAATTTGCCAGATGGAAAAAGAATCTCAAAAGTTCACTGAGGAGATTCATTCCTTCAGAGTTAGACTGGAGCAAATGGAAGTTAATGACTTTATGAGAAATCAAGATGCTGTTAAGCAGATCCAAACAAATGAAAGATTAGAAGGCAATGTGAAATATCTCATGGGAAAAACCACTGACCTGGAAAATAGATCCAGGAGAGACAATTTAAAAATTATTGGACTACCTGAAAGCCATGATCAAAGAAAGAACCAAGAAATCACCCTTCAAGAAATTCTCAAGGAAAACTGCCCTGATGTTTTAGATCCAGAGGGCAAAATAGAGGTTGAAAGAATCCACAGATCACCTCCTGAAAAAGATCCCAAAAAGAAAACTCCCAGGAATATTATAGCCAGGTTCCAGAATCCCCAGATCAAGGAGAAAATACTACAAGCAGCCAGGAAGAAACAATTTCAATATTGTGGAAACACAATCAGAATAGCCCAGGACCTGGCAGCTTCTACACTGAGGGATCGAAGGGCATGGAATATGATATTCCAGAGGGCAAAAGAACTGGGAATGAACCCAAGGTCACCTACCCAGCAAAACTGAGTATTTTGTTTCAGGGGAAAATATGGTCATTCAGTGGAATAGAGGACTTTCAAGCATTCTTGAGGAAAAAACCAGAATTGAATAGAAAATTTGACATCCATACACAAGAAGCAAGAGATGCCTGAGAAGGTAATCAGGGAAAAGAAATCAAAAGGAACTTATCAAAGTTGAACTATTTACATTCCTATATGGTAAAGCAATAACTGGGACTGATGATATCTTTCTCACTATGAAAATAATGGAAGAAAGGGGTGTGGTCATATGAATACATATGTGAATGTGTGTGTATATGGTTACAGTTATATATGGATAGAGGGCATAGGTTGAATTTGTTGGGAAGGGATAATACTCAAGGGACGAAATTATGAGGTGAGAGAGGAAAGTAGCAAGAGGAGATGGGGAGAGATAGGGTAGGGTAAACTATCCCATATAGAAGAAGCAAGGGGAAGTGGTTGCAAAGGAGGGGGAGAATAAGGAAGGCTAAAAAGGCAAAACCACATTCACATTGAATTTGGTTCAGGGAGAAAATGACATACATACTAAATGGGATATCTCAACCTGCAGCAGGATAGGGGGAAGGGGGATGAGAGAAGGGATGATGGCTAGGAGGGCATCCTTGGGGGGAGAGGAGGTTGGAAGTACCCACTATAGAAGAGGGACAGGATCATGTAGGGAATGGACCAGGTGGGGGGTGGGATGAGTGGGAGGGAATTATAAGCAGCCTTGTACAATATATCTCCTATGATAATATTTTGCACAGCTAGACATGTACAACATATACTGAATTACTTATCTCCCCAGAGGGAATGGGTGACAAGGGAGGAAGGAAATGGATCTGAAATTCGAGGTCGTAACATTAAATGGTTCAAATATATATAAATACTATTATTAATACTCTTTTGCTTGTAATGGGGAGATAAGATGTGCAGGCATTGGGACACAAAGATTCACCTTCCTCTAATGGAAAAGTCGATGGGGATATGGGAGAAGGTATGGGAGAGAGCAGATTGCAGGAAGCGATATCTTGTGGGACTACTATTCTGGGAGGTTGGGTAGGGGAATAATGGGGGGGAAATGATTGTAACTCAAAATCTGGCAGAAATGAATGATGTAAAACAATAAAAACAAAAAATAAAATAGAATCGTCATCCAATGCAAATATGTGCCAATCAACCATATAAATTTCCTGCCTAACAGGCATGGAGTACTGCATTGAGTAGTGCTACAAGGGGATATAAAATAATTGGAAGACATGCTTCCTGCCCTGGAAGAGATTAAAATCTAGTCATAAAGGAAACTTTCATGCACGTGAAACCACTGGAGGTTGAATTTATAAGACACATAAAAAAACACAAATTACCATAGGATAGACTTCTTAACAAAGTGCTAAGGAGGCACTTTGCTTGGAAGAGTAAAAAGTTTAAAGTTAGTCTTTGAAAGATATGAGAGACATAGATCACTGAAAAGGGGTTCTAAATATAGAATGTAACTAAACACAGAAAAGGAAAAATTATGTTGGGAGAAGGAGGGAACAAATATACTTGTGTGAAGGGAAAGGTGTACATACAGAAATAACAAAATGTAAATGATTTCATAAACATCTAATTCAGCTTCATATATGTGAAAAACTTTGTGCTATTTAGGTGATACCAAGAAGTATAAGACAGCCTTTGCCATCAAACAGTTTGAAATCCGGCTGGGGAGACAAGATAAACATGTGGAAGGAGGGAAAGAAGGAAGGAAAAAAAGAAGGAAGGAAGGGAAGGAAGGAAAGGAAGGAAGGAAGGAAGGAAGGAAGGAAGGAAGGAAGGAAGGAAGGAAGGAAGGAAGGAAGGAAGGAAGGAAGGAAAAATATAACACTTTACCATAGCAACTATTCAATAAGCATTTATTAAATGGAGGCTTTGTGAAAAGTAATTAGCTAAGTGCTGAGGAAGCAAGCATAAAAATAAAACAATGCCTGCCCTAAAGAAGTTGACATTTTTTAATAGGATCATATTCTTTTTCTCCATTTCTCTCATTCATAACATACAGTGCACCCCTTTTTAATGTTAATGGAATCTGAAGATCTTCCATTCCCTTTGCCCCTATGCATTGGAAAGTAAGCAGGTACTTAGCATCTTGTTTCAAGTTAACACCTTGTTTAAGTTATTTAATTAACAGAGAAGTAGTTACCACCTTAGGATGAAGTTGCTGATGTAACAGGAAGGGGCAGAACAAGGAGGAGTTATACCATATATGAGGAAGAACATAAGCTGGACAGACAGAATTTCCTAGGGTAAACATTGTGGAGGCAGGGAAGCTGTTGACAGAGAGAGAGAGAGAGAGAGAGAGAGAGAGAGAGAGAGAGAGAGAGAGAGAGAGAGAGAGAGAGAATGAATGAGAATTTTTCTCTCAGTGTGCAACTGGAGGCTGGGCTGCTACTGCTGAAGACTGAACTGAGAATTGAGAACTGACACAGAACTCAGGCTCGTGGTGGGAAGACTTTCAAGGGCCAGCTGGAGCTCCCTAAGACTGAGGAAGCATGACTGTGGTGCCAGTATTTCGTACAAATGTTGTTGTGGCTTTGTTAATGTGTATGAATGTTCTTGTGGCTTTCTTGAGCCTTGTCTTCCCAGGAACAGACACTAAAGTATTTGAGATGTACTGGACACTGTGAGATCCAATATGGAGCAGAAATTGCACAGAGAACTGGACAAGGACCTGGGAGCTGCCTGCCTTTGAACTCAGGTGGCACTCCATTATATTTGTGCAGGAGCTGGGACCATGGAAGAAGAACAACCAGGGCTGAAAGCTTGCCCTGAGTCAAGAAGAAAAGACCTCTCCATGGGTACTGAATAATGACTGATGAAACTGACTGAGTAGTGATTGATTAAATAGAATACTGAGTAGTGACTGATGAATTTATAATTTACTTGTGGCCTAGGGATGGATGACTTTTGTACTTTCCACTACCCCTTAAGAGGGTACTGAGTAGTGACAGTTGAAGTTGTAACATAATTTCACCCCATAGGTGAACTTTGACTTTTGTACTCTGTGACCCTTAAGGAGGTAAGTATGATTGAATGATTGAGCTACCAAGTGATTGTACTATGTTGAAAACTATGTGACCACTTTGGTGAATACTATATGACCATTTTAGTGATACGTTGTGAGTTGTGACATGGTGAATGCTGTATTTTTATTTTAAGTGATAAGTTGTGACATTGTGAATGTTGTACCTTGATTTTCTGTAAATGTTTTGCTTTTATTTGTTATTGAATGAATAGAGTCCACTATACTACCCAATCAGAATCTTGAAAGCTGTTCACAGCAGCAGTCCTCTGGAAAGCTGATAGTGGGTTGTTTTACACACTTCTTCAAAATTTCAATAATTCCTGATCTCACTTAGGTACTGAGTTAATCTTGCAAGAGTACAGATCAAGGCCAAATATCAGAAGAGGAGCCAAGATGGCGGGGTAGAAATAGCGCAGCCAAGCAACTCTCCCCCCAGATCACATCCAAACTATGTAAAAGGGGACTCTGAACAACTTCCGGAGCCCCATCACTCACAAAACGACACAGAGAAGGTAACCTCCCACTGAGGATAGCCCAGCAGCCCTGCAGGAAGGACCAGCGCACCGCTCTGGGAGCCAACAGCGCAGCGCGCAGCATGTGGGGACCCGAGCACAGGTCCACCTGAGTCGTGGTTTCAGCCCCAGGGTGGCTAGTCCAGCAGCCAGCTGGAAGGACAACAGAACACCAGCAGCTGTGGTATTCCAGAATCATCGACATAAACATGCCCAGGACAAAGTGAGAGGTTAGTGCCCTATGGACTTTGGGACCAGTATTTGGGAAATGTGTCAGCTTCCACCCCTGGAGCCTAGAAGCCTCTGAGGAGACATGCCATTTTGTAGTTTTCAGAGGCAGCTCCAGCTCCTGGCCTGCGAACTGTAGGGAGATCCAGCGATCAGTCTTGGGGGGGGGGTAATCACTCTTGCTTTAACCTCCCTGGAACTGGATTGTGATCTGGGGTGGAGGTCGTGGGTGGGTTTCCAGCTTGCCAGAAACGGAAGTTGTCCCCCGACACGTTCAGGACGAAAATTCCCCTGTCTAGCAGCAAAGCCACACTGTGGCAACAAGTCCAAAAGTCAAGTAATTAAGTGGCAACATGCCAAGGCAAAGGAAACAAATTAAACAGAAAAATACAACGTTAGACTCCTACTTTGGGGGCAAAGGGATCGAAGCATAGAGCAGCAGGAGGGCTATGAGATCAGAAATCCTGCTCCAAATGCCCCAAAGGAAAACATGAGCAGGTTACAGGCCATAGAGGACCTTAAGAAGGACTTTAAAAATCAGATAAGAGAAGTGGAGGAAAAATTGGAAAGAGAAATGAGAAGGATGCAGGAAAAGTATGAAATGAGGGTCAACAGCCTGACTGAGGAAAACAACACCTTAAAAAATAGACTAACTCAAATGGCAAAGGAGGCCCAAAAGGGCAATGAGGAGAAGAATGCCTTAAAAAGTCGAATTTGCCAGATGGAAAAGAATCTCAAAAGTTCACTGAGGAGATTCATTCCTTCAGAGTTAGACTGGAGCAAATGGAAGCTAATGACTTTATGAGAAATCAAGATGTTGTTAAGCAGATCCAAACAAATGAAAGATTAGAAGGCAATGTGAAATATCTCATGGGAAACACCACTGACCTGGAAAATAGATCCAGGAGAGACAATTTAAAAATTATTGGACTACCCAAAAGCCATGATCAAAGAAAGAACCTAGAAATCACCCTTCAAGAGATTCTCAAGGAAAACTGCCCTGATGTTTTAGATCCAGAGGGCAAAACAGAGGTTGAAAGAATCCACCGATCACCTCCTGAAAAATATCCCAAAAAGAAAACTCCCGGGGCGGCTAGGTGGTGTAGTGAGTAGAGTGCTGGCCCTGGAGTCAGAAGGACCTGAGTTCGGATCTGACCTCAGACACTTAATGCACACAAAAACAAAAACCTAGCTGTGTGACCTTGGGCAAGTTACTTAACCCCAATTGCCCTCCAAAAAAAAAAAAAAAGAAAAGAAAAGAAAAGAAAACTCCCAGGAACATTATAGCCAGGTTCCAGAATCCCCAGATCAAGGAGAAAATACTACAAGCAGCCAGGAAGAAACAATTTCAATATTGTGGAAACACAATCAGAATAGCACAGGACCTGGCAGCTTCTACACTGAGGGATCAAAGGGCATGGAATATGATATTCCAGAGGGCAAAAAGAGCTGGGAATGAACCCAAGGGTCACCTACCCAGCAAAACTGAGTATTTTGTTTCAGGGGAAAATATGGTCATTCAGTGGAATAGAGGACTTTCAAGCATTCTTGAGGAAAAAACAGAAAATTTGACATAAAGACAGCAAGAAGCAAGAGATGCCTGAGAAGGTAATCAGGGAAAAGAAATCAAAAGGAACTTATCAAAGTTCAACTATTTATATTCCTATATTGGAAAAAAATAGCTGTAACTGATGAAATCTTTCTCAGTATGAAAATAATGGAAGAAGGGTGTATGGTCATATAAATACATATGTGAATGTGTGTGTGTATATATGTTTAGTTATATATGGATAGAAGGCATAGGTTGAATTTGTTGGGAAGGGAGGATACTCAAGGGGTGAAATTATGAGATGAGAGAGGAAAGTGGCAAGAGGAGACGGGGAGAGACAGGGTAGGGTAAACTATCTCATGTAGAAGAAGCAAGGGGAAGTGGCTGCAAGGAAGAGGAAGAATAGGAAGGCACAAAGGCAAAACCACATTCTCATTGAATTTGATTCAGGGAGAGAATGACATACATACTCAATGGGATATCTCAACCCGAAACAGAATAGGGGGAATAGGGATGAGAGGAGGGATGATGGATGGGAGGGCATCCTTGGGGGGAGGGGAGGTTGGAAGTACCCACTATAGAAGATGGACAGGATCAAGTAGCGAATGGATCAGGTGGGGGGTGGGATGAGTGGGAGGGAATTATAAGCAACCTTGTACAATATATCTACTATGGTAATGTTTTGTATAGCTAGACATGTACAACATATACTGAATTACTTATCTTCCCAGAGGGAATGGGTGACAAGGAAAGAAGGGAATGGATCTGGAATTCGAGGTCTTAAAATTAAATGTTTCAAATATATATTAAAAAAGTACAGATCAATATTATAAACCTCTTCATTATGTATGACTCTTATTGCTTCATCATTATCCTTCCTTAAATCCATTGTAAAGTCTGGAGTCAATGTGCTAGAACCCTTTCTCTAAGTCTTTTAACATTAGGTGGGTTCCAGTGCAATATTTGACAGATCTATATGCTACCTCCCAGACACTACATAATCAGCTTACTTTCTTTTTTAATCTTTTGCATTTTCATGATCTTTTTACAAACTTCAAGTTGCCTAATTATTTTAGATGACTTCTTATATTGTTTGTTTTAGTTCAGAGAGAAGACTGAGCATATGTAAAGGTCTGTGTAACTCCCTAAATTCAACACAGACCAATCACCACCTACTATTCAATTCTCCAACTGGTGTATTTTCCAGTGCACCTACAGTGATGGACTAACTCAAGGGACTTCTCATCCAACTGTATGTGATAATCTAGAGGAGTACTCAACACTTTTTTCTGGGTCACACCACTATCAGCAAATCATTTTTGAGCACTCACAACCAAAATCTTTATTTACTCCTTTATAATATAGACATATAGATATTTCAGTTTATTTCTTAATATTTATGTATGTTTTAAAATTGACAAAAATTGATACATTTTAAAAGAAAGAGATAAAGGTGAAATAATATTTAATCCTAAAATCAATAGGGAAACATTGGAGTCTATAAAGTAGGGCAATGAAATAAGCAGACCTGCACTTTAGAAATATCACATTGTCAGCTACATGGAGAATGAATTGGAGAGGGAACAGACTTGAAGCAGAGAAACCAATTAATAGTTTATATTCCAGGCGAGGCTTGATTAGAGCCTTAACTAGAGTGGTAGCTATGTGAGAAGAGAGTAATGGAACAGATGTGAGGGGTAGAAATAAGATTTGGCAATTGATTATACATTTGGGTTTGTAGAGAGCAAAAAAATCAAAAATGAAACTCAGATTTTGAATCTGAGTGACTAGAAAGTTAGGTGTGGCATTAAGAACTATAGGGAAGTTGAGAAGATAGGCATATTTGGGGGGGGAAAGATAGTATAGAACTTTGTGACATATATAGCAGTTTACACATGCCTATTTTGCTAATTTGTTCAAGACAAAAGGAAAGAAGAAGAGAAGGGGCCATTCTATTCACTGCTATGGAGTGGGCTCAGTGGGGCCTCTGCTATAGCAAGAAGTGATTTGAAGTGAAGGGTACACGGAAAAAGGGGAGTATATTTTTGGTTTTGGTTGTGGTGGGGAGCCAGGTAGATTTCCCCAGTGACACTAGTGGAACTATCCCTGTGTCCAGGATAGAGGCTTGGTTATAACTGCCCTAAGGGAACACATCATGAATCAGAAAAGGAGAAGCTGGGAGTTCGCATAGCAGAAGAAGGGAGAAGACTAGGGGAATGTTAGATGATAAGATTATTGAAGACAACTCCACTATAGGATATTCACTATTCATGGAAGGAGGAGGGGGAGGTGGACTCACCTCCTTTTCTATTTGTTAAATAAATGCCTATAAATGTCAGGCCTCTTTCAGAACTTTGTAGAACACTTACTCAGACAGAAAACATTCTTCTTCCATTTGGTTTTTCTTTTATAGATTGTTAAAATGAACTTTTTCGAGTGGTTGTAGATTTCCTTAAGAAAATTTACCAATTTGGACCTTTGACATTGATACATCATCTTAATGTTGTATACAAATGGGAGCTTCTGGGGAATTACATCATCTAAAGAAAATCACCTATTCATTTAGAATATGTTCTGGACATCCTCAATGTCAGTGGCAAGAACTTATGTTGAACATATGCCTCATCAAATGATGTGTGAAAGCCAAATTATCTGGAAAATCATTTGTGAAAGCCTATCTCATGTCACATTTTAACAATAATCTACCCCCTTCTTCATTCCATGTGTGTGTGTACATATAACTAAATCTAGATTTACTAGAAAGAGAAAATATATAAAGACCAGTAATTATTGGGGGTTTTTTTTGTCTCAATCATTTTTTGCATATTTGTAAAGGTGTACAATAGTCGGATGGTAATGTCTCAGGAAAGTTCATTGTTTAATTTTTAGTGAGAAAATTTACACCTTGAAAATAATTTTGTTCTGATTGTGTTTCCACAATATTGAAATTGTTTCTTCCTGGCTGCTTGTAGTATTTTCTCCTTGATCTGGGGATTCTGGAACCTGGCTATAATATTCCTGGGAGTTTTCTTTTTGGGATCTTTTTCAGGAGGTGATCAGTGGATTCTTTCAACCTCTATTTTGCCCTCTGGATCTAAAACATCAGGGCAGTTTTCCTTGAGAATTTCTTGAAGGGTGATTTCTAGGTTCTTTCTTTGATCATGGCTTTCAGGTAGTCCAATAATTTTTAAATTGTCTCTCCTGGATCTATTTTCCAGGTCAGTGGTTTTTCCCATGAGATATTTCACATTGCCTTCTAATCTTTCATTTGTTTGGATCTGCTTAACAGCATCTTGATTTCTCATGAAGTCATTTGCTTCCATTTGCTCCAGTCTAATTCTGAAGGAATGAATCTCCTCAGTGAACTTTTGAGATTCTTTTTCCATCTGGCAAATTCGACTTTTTAAGGCATTCTTCTCCTCATTGCCCTTTTGGGCCTCCTTTGCCATTTGAGTTAGTATATTTTTAAGGTGTTGTTTTCCTCAGTCAGGCTGTTGACCCTCATTTCACACTTTTCCTGCATCCTCATTTCTCTTTCCAATTTTTCCTCCACTTCTCTTATTTGATTTCTAAAGTCCTTCTTAAGGTCCTCTATGGCCTGCAACCCACTCATGTTTTCCCCTGGGGCTTTTGGAGCAGGACTTCTGACCTCACAGTCCTTTTCCTGCTCTATGCCCCCAAAATAGGAGTCTAGGGTTGCATTTTTCTGTTTCCTTTGCCTTGGCATGTTGCCACTTAATTACTTGACTTTTGGGCTTGTTGCCACACTATGGCTTTCACTGAGGGATCGAAGGGCATGGAATATGATATTCCAGAGGGCAAAGAACTGGGAATGAACCCAAGGGTCACCTACCCAGCAAAACTGAGTATTTTGTTTCAGGGGAAAATATGGTCATTCAGTGGAATAGAGGACTTTCAAGCATTCTTGAGGAAAAAACCAGAATTGAATAGAATATTTGACATCCAGACACAAGAAGCAAGAGATGCCTGAGAAGGTAATCAGGGAAAAGAAATCAAAAGGAACTTAAAGTTGAACTATTTACATTCCTATATGGAAAAACAATAACTGTGAGTGATGATATCTTTCTCACTATGAAAATAATGGAAGAAGGGTGTGTGGTCATATGAATACATATGCGAATGTGTGTGTATATGGATAGAGGGCATAGGTTGAATTTGTTGGGAAGGGAGAATACTCAAGGGATGAAATTATGAGGTGAGAGAGGAAAGTGGCCAGAGGAGATGGGGAAAGACAGGGTAGAGTAAAACATGTCATGTAGAAGAAGCAAGGGGAAGTGGTTGCAAGGGAGGGGGAGAATAGGAAGGGAAAAAAAAGGCAAATCCACATTCTCATTGAATTTGGTTCAGGGAGAGAATGACATACATACTAAATGGGATATCTCAACCTGCAGCAGAATAGGGGAAGGGGGATGAGAGGAGGGATGATGGATGGGAGGGCATCCTTGGGGGGAGAGGAGGTTGGAAGTACCCACTATAGAAGAGGGACAGGATCATGTAGGGAATCGACCAGGTGGGGGGTGGGATGAGTGGGAGGGAATTATAACCAGCCTTGTACAATATATCTACTATGATAATGTTTTGCATAGCTAGACATGTACAACATATACTGAATTACTTATCTCCCAGAGGGAATGGGTGACAAGGGAGGAAGGAAATGGATCTGAAATTCGAGGTCTTAACATTAAATGTTTCAAATATATATAAATACTATTATTAATACTTTTTTGCTTATAATTGGGAGATAAGATGTGCAGGCATTGGGACACAAAGATTCACCTTCCTCTAATGGAAAAGTCGAAGGGGGTATGGGAGAAGGTATGGGACACAGCAGATTGGAGGAAGCGATATCTTGTGGGACTGCTATTCTGGGAGGTTGGGTAGGGGATAAACGGGGGGAAAATGATTGTAACTCAAAATCTGGCAGAAATGAATGATGTAAAACAGAAGTTAATAAAGCATTTGTTTAAAAAAAAAAAGAAAATTTTGTTGACTGTCCTGACTTAAGGAAGTGATGGAGAAAATATTGTTAATGGAGATTAAACTGTAAAGTGTTTTATATATTTTTTGG
Source organism: Gymnobelideus leadbeateri (assembly GCA_011680675.1). NCBI lineage: Eukaryota > Metazoa > Chordata > Mammalia > Diprotodontia > Petauridae > Gymnobelideus > Gymnobelideus leadbeateri. The sequence goes on from WOXC01001032.1 coordinate 84,211, forward strand.
AAAGTGAATTGGTTGTTAAACCTTTAATAGCAAGCTATTGGATAGCGTTATCTATATTGATCACTAACATATATTAATTTTTTTCTTTAATGAAATTTGTACTTTCATATTTACTCAGGTAGTAAATTAATTCATAAAGAATGAAGTTGGTCAATTAGCCAAAAGATTAAAGTCAGAAAGGATATTAGATTCTAATATTAGGTATTAGAACCTATCTGGTACCCAGAGAACCTATTTTAGAACCTATCTAGTACCCAATGCCACATTCTACAGAGGGTACAACGGAGGCCAAAAATGGTGGAAAAATTCGCCTAAGATCACTTAGCAAAGGCCAGGGTTAATTATTAAAATCAGAGTTCCTAATATTGGTCTCATGCTTGTTACACTATACCATTCTAGAGAGAGGCCCATTTGATGAGGGTATTAAATTAGATAGAGAAGGAAATTTTTATTTGATACCCATAGGCTGTAAATTAATTAGCAGAAATGTGGCATGAAGATGGTGTTTAAAGATGATTATTACTGGGGTTTTGGGGATGCCAGTAGGGCACTGGGAAGGGAACACACATAACAGACTATGATAATTCAGACCTAAGAAAACATGAACCTAGATTAGGATTACAGATATGGAAAGGAAAGGAAAGGCTAAAATCCAGCGCTCATTATATGGAAAGAATAATAGGATCTTGTAAGGGATCTCATGCTGGGAATGAAGAAAATAAAGGAATTTAAAATGACTTCAAATTTATGAGCTTAAGGGACAAAGAAGTTGAAAGAATTTCAATTAAGAAGAATCTTGGAAGACTTCTCCATAATGACTATGATAAATTGTTAGTTTGACATGGAAAGTTTTTTGGTTTTGTTTTTGTTTTTTTTTTTAGAACAGGATGGTAGGATTTAGAGAGTTAGTTCATGCCGTCTTTTGGCAGATGGTAAAACTAAGGCCCATGAAGATTAAGTAACATAAACTTAGTGTTCTAAGTAGTAAGTAACAGGCCATGATTCTCACCCAACTCTTTGTACTCCAAATTCAGTAATCTCCTGTGGGAGAGAAAAGCATTTCTTTTCTTCTTTTAAGAAAAAATAAAAAAGAGAGGGGTGGAGCCTAGATGGCAGAGTAAAAGCAGGAACTGGCTTGAGCTCCTGCTCCAACCATCTCCAATATCTGTAAAAAAATTACTCTAAAGAAAAAAAAGTTATTTTGACTAGCAATCTGGCAATAGAATTTTTACCAAGAAGGATAGAAATTTTGACAAATTATTTTTTTCTTCTGTTCTGTATTCTGGGAAATTTTAACGATGCTATATAACATGCCATGCACATTAAGTAGGTCTAGTGTGGGTGAAAATATAATTTTGACAGAACCTTTGACATGTTTTATGTATAGGATTATAGTAAAAAGTACTTCTGTCATTCATCCACAAATCAATCAATCAATCCAATTTCTCCCTAGCAGTAAATGCCTATATGTCAATTTTTTATTACTTGCATACATTAGAAAAAACAGTTAAATGGGTTATTATAAAATATCTGAACTGATATTTCCACAAAAACTTTTATACCATTGTAAATTCAAATAATAAAATAATATTTACTTTCAAATAGCTTATATTATATTGTAGTAAGCATACATAGAATAACCACACATAAGGAGATAAGGGTTAAGCATACATAGAATAAACAGAAAGAAAATATATGTGTATATATAATGCACATTATATGTGTATATGTGTTGTGTGTATATATAGCATACATTATATCTATAGATATGTTCAATACAAGGTGATTTGGTAAGGAGGTAACTAAAAGCTAGAGGCATCTCAAAATGTTTTGTATAAAGGATGGTCCTTGAGCTGTATCTTGAAGAAAGGAGGATTTTAGTTTATGAGGTCGAGGTGAGGAGAGAGTTAATTACAGAAATGGTAAGGGGGGGATTGCCCACCAGAGACAAGAAATAGAGCATCATTACTTATGGGAGGGAGAATAAAGTATACTGAATATAATCTATTGGGACAAGATTATGAAACATTTGAAAAACCACACAGGATTCCTATTTCATCAAACTGGCAATAGTAAGCCACTGGAATTTACTAAGCAGGAGAGTAGTATTATCAGGCCTAGACTTCAGAAAAAAACACGTCTCAACCCTGTCCCTCATGCCATTGGATAGGAACAACCCAGTATAATAGAAAGAATAGTAAAATAGGAGTCAGGAGACTTCTATTTTCATCTGAACTTTTCCATTAGACTTATGATCTTGTACAAATCATTTAATTTTCCTGGGCTTCCATTTCCTCAACTGTAAAACAAATAGTTCAAATAGATTTTCTCCAAGAGTCCTGGACTTCAAACTGGTTCTACCAAAAGTAGATAAAAATGAATCTTCACTCAGAAGTTAATGACTCAATATGCTACTTCCTCCAAGAATAAATGGATTTAACATGGTTGTTCCAGAGATGAATACTTCAACCATGAAAAAAAAAAACTTCAAAAAGAAGTAAATAGAATTTCAAATCAATTCAACAATAAGCATATATTAAGTCCCTATTAGGTACTCTGGATAGAAAGGCAAGAATGAACCATCACCTTCCTCAACAAGCTTACATTATAGGGGATGGAAAGTGAGCTGATACATAACAAAAAAGTAAATAAAATGCATATACATTATGTATACAAAGAAATGAAACAGGAAAGGTTGAAAGAAGTAGCACTTGGATTTGAAGCTAGAGATTCTAAAAGTCAAAGAGGAAAGGAAAAAGCCCATTTTAGGAATGGAGGTCAGTTTATACAAAGGCACACATGTAGACTTTCTTCTGAGTATGAAGGTGACCCTAAGAAGTCTTCAATATCATATCATACAAGGCATATATGGTTTGCTGGAGTCAGCTGGAGTGAGCACAGAAGAGCTGATTGTTAAATTTTAGTTGTGACCATTTATACTCAGATATAAGTAAATGTTAAAAATCAAGACATGATTTTTCTGTTTTGTTGATTATCTAAACAACCAAATGACTGAGAAAATGTTAATAATCCAAATAAAAGTTAAAAATATGTGAAACTACTTTTTTTTCTCCTAGAGAGTTAGTTGCTAAACATTTGCCAGCATGCCCTTGTGTGATTTTTTTTAATATATAGTTATAAAATGACCCCTTCTTTTATTCTCAACATCTAAGAGCAAAGATTCCCCAGACTCACCTCCTTTTCATTAATAGGAAAAAGGGGAATAGGGACTGGACCCATGATTTCAATGATATAGGAAATTCCTGGTTGAGGAAATTCTTTCCACCGATTCAGATCAGCACCCTCTCTGTAACATACAGCATTAGAGTTGCATTGTTTAGAACAACTATAGATTAAATGAATTGCCATTTATAATGAATATCTTATATTTTAAGTGATTTCATCTTCCCCACTAGAATGGAAGCTCCTAGAAGGCAGGGAATACACTTTCAATTCCTTATGTCCTCAGGGCCTTCAATATAGTAAGAATGTAATAAATGCTTATTGACTTGACAATTAAAGTCACACACCTAGCATATATCAGAAGCAGGACATGCACCAAGGTATTCCTGACTCCAGACATGACTCTATGTTATAGGAATGTAAATTTTTAAGATCTTCCCTGGACCTAGGTTAAGTGCACCTGGAACCTGTGGTGGGAGGCTTGTTTTTCAGGAATGCTCACACCTTGGTGCTTTGTAATTTGGCAGTGGGTCAAGAGGCTTGCTACATTCTCTGACCCAGGAGAAGGCTATATAATTCCTGATGTGAGACTTTGTTTTGGGACTCACTTTGAGAAGTGTTGCGTGACTTGACCAGAGGAGACTCTGGGCAGCCATTGAGAGCCCCCTGGCTTTGAAAACCCAGATGTTGATGCTTCCCTCTCTGGTAACTGTGATTGGTATGGATGTAATTGTTGGACAGTTGGAGGCCTCTCTGCTTGAAATGTTTCTGTCTGTATACTCTGAAGCTCAGGGTGCTGACCTTTTCACCCTGAACTAGGTAAATGATATATTTGATTGATTAAAGCAAGATTGTTAACCCATTTTGAGTTGCTTTCCTTTAGAAAAGCAGATCTAGGCAGCCACTCTGGGGATGCTGGGATGCTTGCCACTACACTCTATACAGAATACCATGCTTGCTCTGGTTGGGGAAAGGGCAGGGGAGGAGTAAATAATGTGATGTTAAATATTCTACCTCTATGAACAAATCCAACTAACCTCACAAATCAGTGGAACAGTTGGGAGAAAAAATCTTCAATTTGCTTGTAAAGCCTATTTTCATTATATTATATAATATTGTATTTTTCTTTATTAAACTAACCAATTAATCTGTCATTGTGTGATTACACAGTCTAAATCAGCAATTTCAGCAGAAAATGGTGCCAAATGGCTGGCATACCACTATAAAATATATTTTTAATTATTTTAACAAAAAGAAAATATGAAAGTTCACATTGCACAGTCTATGGGGCCAATGGTAGGAGGAAAGGAAACCTGTAGATATGTTTTTAATACAATGAAATGGAAAATAAGCTTCAGTAAATAATAATTGATATTTTAGAAATATTTAGAAATAAAAATCAATATATTTTAAAAAATAATATAGTTAAGAGCAAACAATAATTGAAATCCTCCATCCCCCATGGTCTCTCATGCCATCTTAGCATTGGAAAAGACTTTAAACATCAGGTAGATTAACTCAGACATTTTGCAGATGAAGAAACTGAGGCCCAAAGACATGAATTATTTTTCCAAGGTTATAGAGCTAAGAATAGAACTCATAGCTCCCAATTCTCCATCCAGAGGTCCTTCTGTTACACCACACTTTTGAAATGAAGTACTTGGAACTTTGGTATCATACAGAATTTTGTCCCTGGACATTTTCCACTAAATAGTGTCCGGTTTATGAAAACACTTTGTCATGTAGTCAATACACAAATGGATTTGAAGAGAATGCTGAAATGTATCAGCCAAATGAATGACCATTTTGTATAGGCCTTGAAAGCCATTCAGTGGCATTAGGCCAAAAAGCCTAAGTAAAACCAGATTATTGAGCTTAAATAAAATGATTGTCATGGAGGAGTGAGTGGTTAGGACAGGAGGGGAAAATTCAATTTAGAGACAGGCTTGCCTGAGCCTGAGGCTGACTGGCACTATGATGATGGATGCCATCAGACTGATGCTTATATGATCATCTTATCACATTGACAGAATTATGTTGACAGGGATATTATGACACTGATATCAACATCCTTATAAACACAGCCATGTCACCCCTCGGGGTGTTTTGTAGTTAGTCTCAGCTTACTGTAAGTTGGGCACTCTTTTCACTGTTTTGTTTTGGTTTTGTTTTTCTTAATGAGGCCAAGAAATGAAGAAATATTCTCTTGATCAGGAATTTAGGTATTCTACCATGGGGAGGAGTTGGGGGAGATTTTACTAATTTAGAGTTACCAAGTATTAAAAGGGGAAAGAGGGACTAGACTTGGTATTTGCTATTATTAAAAACAAGCATAAGGGGAGGGGGATTTTTCTCTTATCTTGAACTTGTAATAAATATTTCTACATAATAATCGTGGGACAAAGAAGAAACTAATCAGAGTTGCATTCTGTCCTGCTTTTCATTGCTATGCAATTAATAACTACCAATAAATCAGAGCAATTCCATTTACTATAAGAACTTATAGTAACTGTTTGGTGACAGTATTCCCTCGAGATAAAACCCAAGCAAAGTTTACTAAGAAGTGAAACTGTTTTCCATGAGGCTATTTAAATTCACAACATAGTTGGGAAATTTTTATTGCCCTTTTCCAACACAAAAGTCACTAGCCCTCATTCAGTATCATGAATATTAATGAATTCTCATTAATTGTAATTGGAGTCAGTATTGGTTATCTTAGTATGTCTGCTTCTTATGGGGGCACCACCATGTGCCAGTTATGCATGTTCACAATATCAAAAGCATAATCAACCCTTCATTTTTGCTCACTGACTCTCACATCTAATCCTCAAGTCTTTTCAATTATACTTCCACAACTTCTCCACATCCATTCTATTCTCTATCATGACTAACTTTCTAGTTTAAGATCCTTATCACCTCTCACTTAGAATACTGCAGTAGTCCCTGAATTGTTCCTTAGCATAAAACCTGCCATATATTACTTGTTTATTAAATGTTTATTGTCTCACTGTTGTCTCTGGTCTCTGATCTGTCCAATCCGTCCTCCACAGCCTCTTCCAAAATTAACAGTGATCTCTTATTTGCCAAATCCAATGACTTTTTCTTAATCCTCCTGGATCTCTCTGCAGACTTCAACACTGTTGATCACTCTATCCTCCTTGATACCCTCTTCTTTCTAGGTTTTTGGGGCAGCATTGTCTCCTGATTCTCCTTCTGCCTATCTGACGAGACCTTCTCACTTTCCTTTGCTGTGTCCTCATGAAGATCACACCCTCTAACCTTGGTTTCCCTCAAGGGCTCTGACCTGGCCCCTCCTCTTCTCCCTCTATAGAGATCTAGGTGATCTCATCAACCCCCATGGATTTAATTACCATCTCCATGAATATGATTCTCAAATCTATTTATCTGTTTATCTCAAATCTATTTATCTACCATCTATCTATCTATCTATCTATCTATCTATCTATCCATCCAACTTCTTTGTTAACCTGCAATCTTTTACTGGAAGTCTTTCCCAAACCCTCTTAATTTAATTCCTTGCCTCTGTTAATTATTTTCTATTTGTCCAGGATACAGCTTTATAATTGTTTTCATGTTGTCTCAATCATTAGACTGTAAGGTCCCTGAGGGCAAGGGCTGTCTTTTGCCTTTTTTTTTTTGGTATCCCCAGGGCTTTATACAGTGCCTGACCCATAGTAGACATTTAATAAAGGTTTCTTTGTTGATTGATTGATTGATTTTCCACAATTTGTTACTCCTAAAGCCACTATGCCACTCCTGAGGCACTGATTTTCAAGGGTTTTCTAGTGTCTCTAAAAGAAATACAAATTCCTCTGTTTACTATGCAGTTCACAAACTTCTTTCAACCTATCTTTCCAGATTCACTCACTCAATTCCTTCAAGAGTTCTGTAGCTTATCCAGCTCAGTCCATGCTGGAAAGGAGCTCCCACTATGACATCACCAAAAAAGATCCCCACTGGGGGCAACTTGTCACTCCTAGAAAAATTTCATTCCATTTTTGTTGTTGTTGTTGTTATTCAATCATGTCTAACTCTTCGTGACTGATTTGGAATTTTCTTAGACACTGGAGTTGCTTGCCATTTCCTTCTCCAGCTCATTTTAGACATTTAACTGAGGTAAACAGGATTAAGTGATTTACCCAGGGTCACACAGGCAGGTAGTGTCTGTAGTCAGATTTGATCTCTGTTCTTCCTAACTGCAGGCCTAGCACTCTATCTACTGCAACACCTAGCTAAGAGCTCTAATTGTAACAAAAAGTGTGTGTGTGTGCGTGTGTGCGCGCGCACGCGCATATGTTTAACCTCAGATTATTTCCATGTCATTTCCAGCCATTATTCCTGACTCCTCCCTTTGGTACCAGACTAAAGAAGTCTAATACCTTTTATATGTGAAGATCTTTCAGATACCTGAAGAAAGTTATGCAGCTATCATGGCTCACTTTGAGTCTTCTCTTTTCTGGGGGAAAAACAGTCCCTGGATCATTCTAAGGATCCTCTATTGCTATTTCTCACATGTAATACTATATCTTCTACTTTTTTGTCTATGTCCTTCCCTTTTCTTCTTGGGATACCTACCTGACTTCAGGCCTCAGCTCATTTCCACCAACTGTGTAAGATCTTTTCCTATCTCCTACCCTTTTCTCACCCCTTTTGTTGAAATGCTACTCTAATCCTGAAGTCCCTTTTTTATTTACTATGTATATATTTTTTTATGCTGTTGCCAAGTAACTTAACCTCTCTAAATTTCTAATTTGAGAACAGCTGCTGATCTGCTTTGACAAAAGAGGTTTCTTCGCAAATATATTGGATATAGATATAGCTATGCAGACTTAGTAAAGGGGCAGTATTGGTATCACACAGTGAAATGAGCCTGAGGAAGTGATTATTAAGCCTGTTGCTAATGTTTACCTATATGGTCACTTACATGGCCTTAATAAGTCAAGTTTCTTCTCTGAACTTTAATTTCTGCATGTGTAAAAATATGTGTAGTACTAAAAAACTTTTTCTACCTACTTCCTAGTATTACTGTAAGAAAAGTACTTTGTAAACCTTCAAACACCAGTCAAATGTGGGCTTTCATTATTATTATTGTAGTTACTATTCAAAAGTCTGTATTTCTCCTAAGACAATCATTTCTTATATAACATAATATTATATACAATTCAGTTTTATAGAAAAATCAAATTTTGTGTTTGAATTTATACAATACTCTAATTACAATTTGCTAAATTTAACTACTATAACATTCCTCTATAGCATGACCTTCAGTATAAGATGACACATCTGGACAAAGTGAATATCATTGCTTACTGGTTTCCTTTTAATTTTGGTAATTGTAGATTTCCCATAAATGCATCACATAGATTAGTAAGGAGATAAATTAAAAGATGTCTGATCTAAGCAGTAGAGAAGAAACTCATGATTTTTTTTTCATTTGAATAGATCTCTGCCAGGTAATCTTTATAAAGTCATTCCGAGCAACAATTGGTTATCCTATGGCATACAATGGAAATGAAGAATGCCCAGCACCCCATTTATCCAGAGGACAGCAGCATTATACTAGAAGTGATATTTCTGAAGGAAAATAAGTATGGCTTTCATTAAAATACATAGATGGTCTTATAGAAGCCACTTGGAAATTTGATAATAGCTTATCTACTATGTGAAAAATATCCTGATATTTGGGATGGGTTAGAAACAAACTACTTGTTAATTTAATCACAAGAATAGAAGGATTTTCATTTAATAAACTCAAAGAAGAAATTAATAGCCAGTATATTGTTATGCTAAGAATAATACAGAATTATATCATTTACATTTATATATATGCATATATATATATGAGAGTACATTGATTTTTATAAGGACACTATCTAAATCTATTGTTAGCCTAAAAAGACAATGTGTTCCAGGAGACAGGACACAGGAGCATGAGAAATAGATTCTGGGAATTATTTTTCGACTTGCAACTGACTCCCTAAGTAAATTTCCTCCTGTGCCATTCTCTTCCCACTAATCAATGAGTTACAAGATTGTCTTAAGGATTAATGCAAAACTTTCTATGAAGTACTTTGAACAAAACCACTGAATTTGCAAGACCAACAAAATGCAACAATATTCCCCTACCAAGCTGTCAATAAAACTAATTTATGATTTGTGGATTAAACAAAGACCACCTATTCATCATGAATGATTGTGAAATAGTATAAGAATAACAGACATGATGTGGTGAATAAAGCCCTGGTTTTATCTCACTATTGTGAGCAAAGTTCTTTGCAAATATTAAAATGATAAGTAAATGTGTTTTTTGTATCTTCATAACACGCAGTATTCTCTTTGCATAAGTAACAGATGGGCACTGCAAGTGAAGTTGAATTGACCCAGAAAGAGATTTGGGTTAAGCAAGTCATGGAGATTGTATGGTCTTTTGGGTCCCAGGTCAGATTTCATGAGAAGATAGTTCAGCAGGGAAACAGCAAGAATATAAGGAATAATATCATTCCTCAGTATAGTTTCTTATAACACAAATCTAGCAGAAAAAGAAGAGGCTTACAAAGAAGTAAATTTATCAAATATAAATAGAACCAAAAAGTGGGTCAATCGTGTCATGAGGACAAACAATAACAAATGAACAGCCTGTATCCTGCATTGGTACCTATGAAAAGTCAAAAAAAAAAAAAAAGACTACAGGAAAATCTCTAACACATGGGGTCAATTCCCTATGGAGAGTCTATAAAAACACAAAACCAAGATGAGAAGATGAGAGAGAAATATGGGTTGCAGTATGCATTGTTGGTAAAAATACATTGATGAGATCACAGATCCATTGAAGTATAAGTTTTTTTTGTTTTGTTTTTAATACAGAGAGAAGTGGGAGGCAGCAGAGAAACTCTCACCAACATGTATCAGACTCCTTAGGTCCTCAATTTTTTTTATAGAGTCATTTTGAATTTTGAATGAAATTTAGACTTCATTTAGTCTAATTTCTTCATTTTACAGGTGAGGAAACTGAGGGATGCAGTGCTTAAGTCATAGAGCCAACTCAGTAGCCAATTCAATCCCTGTAATGAAAAAGAGATTGTCTTCCCACTATCCCCTTTCTTCTTTTTTAAATTCCTCTCCTATCTATCAAACCTTTCTTTAGGTGTGGCAAAACATTTATGCTAAAGTTTATGTTAATGAACCTAATCAGGACCTACTACTATTGTTCCCAGTCTTATGCAACCATGCTTATACTTCTCCTATTTTCTTCTGAAGATAACAAATATTAGAGTCCAGAAAGACATGGAGGTCAAATAACACCAAAAATTCCATCTGCTGGCATTGACATCTTTTACAATTGGACTTTAGTGACAAGATTATACATGAAGAATTGGATGTTTTGGGGTGTGGTTTTTTGTTTGTTTGTTTGTTTTGTTAATGACATTATGGGTCTGAGTTTGAGTCTATGAGTAATAAAAACTTCCCAGCAAAACACTTTCCAGGACGCAAAGCCCATAAAATATTCAGAATTCCTTTCAAACAAGGCTCAAATAAGTTAAAATACCAGACATATGAGACTAGGGATTGGCAATCTACTATACTTGGGACAAAAAGTGTACTACAAATGACATATATTTCCAATACTGACTAAAACAATAATGTATTAATCTTTTAATCCAATCTAGCCCTATACTATCACTTTTGGTCTTGCCTAAAACAGAAAGAGATTTGGTATTTCTATATAATATGAAAATTGTTATAAAATATAAAAATATTAATTTTGCCACCACTGGACTTGGGGAAGACAACTCTAATACTCTGCATTTTTTAATCTTAAATTTCATTGCCAACATTCCATAACAGCCCTAGTAGGTCACCTTCAAAATTCTGTAATCTGTGGTTTGCTGTTGTCCAATTTTTTTTTCTTTCTTAAAAACTCAAAACTATCCTGTTTCCTACAATGACAAACTGATGCTTGTTTGCTGTTCACTTCAAAGTACTACTACTCGTTATTTTTACATATTGGTCAAATGCTGGTTGTCCTGGATCTGTGCATTAACTGGACCCCTTTTTCCTTCCCAGAAATGTGTACATTTTTTCAAAACTTGGTCTCTGTCCTTCTGCTTTTCTCTGTATATGTTCTCTCTCAGAAAATCAATCCATTCTAATAACTTTAACTATCGCTCTATGTAGTTAACTCATACATCTCTATCACTAGACCTGACTCATAATAAATTACAATTCTCTGTCTCCAAATTCTTCCTGAATATTTCTGTTAGGATGACCTAAATCCAAACTTATCATCTCCCCCCAACCTTACCAGCCATCAAATATCTCTGATTTTCCTATTTCTGTTCATGACATTATTCAACCAACTTCACAATCATAGGGTTACCTTACATTCATTCATTCACTTCCTTTAATTCCTATACCCAAAGTAGTCCCCAAGGCCTTTCTAAACTGTAAAATCAAGAACTGCAGAAATAGCAGTGTTTGATCCCTTCTCATCTATCTCTCTTTCTTCCCAGTCTCATAATTACTTCCTATTTCAGACCCTCCACCCAATCTAGTCCAATAAACATTTTTTTAAGCACCTACTATGTGCCAGGCATATGGTTAAACTCTGGAGATACAACTAATAAAAAGATAATCCCTGCCGTCAAGGGTTTTATAATCTAAGGGAAGACAGCACACAAGGAGAAGACAGCACACAAAAGGAAGCAGGAAAACCAAGATGAAGAAAACCCAGAGCAGGGGCATCCTGTTTTGTGGAATTGAAACCAGACAGAGCAGCACAAGCAAAGTGAAATGAGTGCATCAATATGCCCTCATAAAGGTATACCTAGATTATTACAATTCTAATCATAGTGGGTATAATCTACCTCCAGACTATCTCTCCTTTAATCCATCCAGCACACCACAGTCGAATTCATCTATGTCAAACACTGTTTTCAAAATGCCATTCCTTTACTCTAAAACTTTCGATGATTCCCATGGTCAATGGGATAAAAGTTCAGCTTCTCTTCCTAGTCCTTCATAATCTACACTACCTATTTATGCATCTCTCCTAAAAATAAACACACAAAATGTCTTCTATTTAAGAGGACTTTTCCACTTTCTCTTTTTTCAGACCATTCACTCATTAATCAAAATTCTATACACACTTCAGAACCCAGCTCAAGCCCACTATTTAATAGAACAGTTTTCATCATAGCTCACATAGATCTCTTTCTCCTCTGAACTCTTATAACACTATCTACCACTCATGTTGGCCTCTAACCATATATGGATTTAGTCATGAAGAAATAATACTGAACAGGAAACCAGAAAACCTAAATTTGAGTGCAACACTCTGACATTATTTGTGTGACTAAGTTCTTAGAGCTCTTATTTTATTTTTTCATTTTTTTTTCCTCATCTGTAAAATAGGGACAAAAATACAACGGCTTTCTCAATAGTTCATCTAGAAACATTTATTAGCTATGTGCCAGTCGCTATTCAAAATTTACAAGAGAAAAATGTTTTGTAACCATAAAATACTATTCTAATGCAACAATTATTTTTGTTGTGGTTCTTGTTATTTAGCTGGTGTGTGTGAATTATTTTATATTGCATCTTAATGAAATAATATTTATATTATTTATTTATAAGGTTTATAAAATTATATTATTTATAAGGTTTACAAAACACTTCATAAATACTATCTCATTTTATCCTCACAACAACCTTTGAAGGTAGGTACTAATAATATCTTCATTTGACAGATAAGGGAACTGAGACAAACATTGGTTTTAGTGACTTGCCCAGGGTCCCACAGCTACTATCACTGCAGGATTTGACCTCAGGTTTTCTGCTATCAATTCACTGTGCTACTAAGCTGTCTCAAATATACGTCCTTGTATCTGTTGCCACAGGACCTGACAAGTTTTGCACATAAGCTGTACTAATAAATACTTATTAAATCTATTATCCTTCATTCTAAAGTTATGGAATTGGACATTAGAAATTGTATTTTAAATTAATTTTGATCAGCAGATGGAAATGTTGGCTAGATATCATAAGCTAATGTACAGACCCTTCATACTAGCCTCCAAAAGCCTGGGCAAATAATTTTGATGAACTTTTCTCAATTGCTTATACTTCAAAATAGAAATGAATTTTCAATATATTCTCTGGTGATCCCAACCAAGCAAGCATAAATTCATCCTGCCAGAAATAAGCCAGGTGCATTTTTGTTTAGCTAAAAAGGAACCTGTGATCAAGTAGTAGAAGGCAATGTACCACAGTTTATAGCTGATCATTTTCAAAAATTTTGGAAAGCAAATGGGATAATCACATTGCCTCTGCACCATAACCCTCTAAAATCAATGGACTTGCACAGAAATTTGATATGGAGTTTTAAAATGTGCTTTTTAAGACCAAGCAAATATGACTACAAGCTCATTAGAAATACTTTATGTTTCTTGCTAATCTGTAGAGCACAACCATATGGAACTAGTCACTCAACCTGTGTAATTAGATACTGAGAGTCATGAGAAATATGATACATGGTACTGCAGTGATGCATGACAACATCTTTCTGCTCGTTTAAAGGACCATATTACATGAGCTGATGTCTGCCCCCAACTTGTGCAGAATTCAATCTCTATTTTTCTCTATTAAGTAAATCTAGTCTGAGACTTTCAGTAAAGTCAGATAGTAAAGCCATTAATGGATACTTCTGCACCGAGTAATCAGAGGTATTCACTCCATCAAAAAACTGAATGCTTACTTTGCATTTTCTCTATAACAATAAAACATTTTTTAATATTTTATAAAACCCTGAGATAAGGCCTTCCTTTGAAAAATAAATCAGCATGCAGGCCTTGGTAGTAAATTTTAACTTTATTTCAAAATCACCAAAAATAATCTTTGCCTAATTCAGCACCCCTTAAAAAAATCCAAATCAAATTGAATTCAACAAATACTTATTCAATAGCTGCTATGAACAGGTCACCATACGAGGTGGGTAGGCCATGATAGGATACCAAGATAAATAAGGTACAGTCCCTGTCCTTATGAGACTCAGAATCTGGAAGGACAAATAAGACAATCACCCAAAAAAATATTAGATAGGAGATAATAATTGCCCTAAAAAGCACAAAGCAATAGAGACGTTCAGAAGTGGGAGAGGACATAGGCTTATGTGATATTGTAGCTAAAATAGACCTTGAAGACCATTAGTCCAGTGCCTTCAATTTATAATTGAGGGAAATAAGGCCCAAAGAGGTTAAGTGACTTGGGCAGGGTCACTTAGGTAGTCAGAAACAGAATTTGACTTGTCAGACCAAGCTAAAAACCAGATGATGAGAACAATTGTCAAAAATATAAACTTATTCATCAGTAAGTCAATAAGCATTTATTAAGTGCTTATTATGTGTAAATCACTGTGCTAAACATTGGGGATAGAAAGAAAGGCAAAATACAAGCTTTGCCTTCAAGGAGCTTACAATAATAAAGAAAAGCAGGTGAAAGATTACAAGCAATAGCATTAAAATGTTCTCATAAAAAAAGTGAGACACCATGGAAGGAAAGCAAATTTAAAGAAAGCTGGGCTAGAGATACAACGAAACAAAATCTTTCTGAAGGCATTTAATGATAAAAGCTAATGAAGGACACCAAGAAGAACAAAAACTAAACTGATCTGTAAGGATTTTTGTAACAACCCCTTTTTACCATCAAATACAGTGAGATTTTCCCTTTTGATCTCTAACACCACAGTCCCAGAGGTTCTTCATGAAAAAATGGAAATAGCATGGAAGATAACAAAAGATATAGAAATCAAATAGACTCGACTAAGTATGTGGAAAAGAGGTCTATGCTGAAGATGACACAGTTTTGAAAGGATTAAGGAATTGATACTCCAGGTATCTGAAAGGGGGAAAAGTATGACGCCAAAGATATGGGGGAAAGTTTTAAACTGTTTTACCAAAAAAGGTGAAGAAGCAAATATCAATATTATTGATACATACACCTACTTTTCTATCTCTGTAAAATTTTTGTGAGAACAATCTACATTTACATCAAAACACATTTATGATGAAAATATGAGAAGTAAATGGATAGGCTTTTATAGATGATATTTTACTGAAAATCTCATTCTTAGAGTCATATAATTGACCAAGAGCTGCAGAGAATACAAGATCCCTCTCTGTTTATTGTTTTTTTTTTTACTATAAAGATGCAGTTGATTTAGTAAAACAAACCCTATCTTAAAGGTACTCCTCAAGCAAGGTGTCTCATATTTATTTGTCAAAAATCACACAGGATTCCATGTAAAATGTTATGATAGAGATAAATTTATCTGTGCCCTTGGATTATTACTATCAAGTGGGGCAACTAGGTGGTGCAGTGCATAGAGTGAAGGGCCTGAAGTCAGGAAGACAGATCTTCCTTAGTTCAAATCTGTCCTCAGACACTTCCTAGTATTGTGCTTCCTCTGTTTGCCTCAGTTATCTGTAAAATGAGCTGAAGAAGGAAGGTGCAAACCACTCCAGTATCTTTACCAAGAAAGCCCAAAATGGTGCCACAGAGAGTCAGACATACTGAAGCAATTGAACAACAAGGCAGAAAACAAGGAGACATATGCTTGCCAAAGGTGTTTTTCTCTATAATGAAAGAGGTCTAGCCCAGACATTTCCTAGTGTGGGGTCCTCTAACTATTTCTATTTGTAAATAATATTGCCATGATTTCATCAAACTCTGGAATTTTTCATAGTCTTGCAAATGAGACCCATCATCATGCAAAAGACTTCTGTCTCAAAACCCACTCAATGAGATAGATAGATAGATAGATAGATAGATAGATAGATAGATAGATAGATAAAAATAAAGTGAATGAAGAATACCTAGCATACATATTTTCTGATCCATCTTATGTGATTAGATGAACAACCCAAACAACTTGCCCATCCATGTATATATTATGGGGCTGGAGGAGGAAATCATTTATTCAGCCCCTACTATGTGCCAAATACTAAACAATTCATTTTACAAAAATTATCTCATTTAATCTTCACAACAGTCTTGAAAGGTAGGTGCTTTCATTTTCAGCATTTTATAGTTAAGGAAACCAAAGCAGGCAATGGTTAAGAGATTTGCCTAAGTAGAAAACTAGTAAATATATGAGGCTAAATTTGAACACAGATTTTCCTGATACCGGTTTTAGTACTGCATTGAATCACCTAACCTCTAGGCAAATCTGTTTTCTCACTTTGCTAGATATAGGAAACATACAAT
Source organism: Gymnobelideus leadbeateri (assembly GCA_011680675.1). Lineage (NCBI taxonomy): Eukaryota > Metazoa > Chordata > Mammalia > Diprotodontia > Petauridae > Gymnobelideus > Gymnobelideus leadbeateri. The sequence goes on from WOXC01001032.1 coordinate 100,675, forward strand.
GAGATAGGACCAGATAGGAATAAGAAAGGAATGAGCTGTGTTTTATTTGGGAAATTACACAATTATTTTATTGACAGGAAGTTACTCTTAGACACTTCCTCATTTCATTCTATTTCTAGATAGAAATGGAACAATTTATCAAGAATTATTATAAAATCAAGTCTAACTAATCCAATCCATTGAACACTTACTATTTTCAAGGCACTATTTGAGGTACTAGGAATACAAAGATAAATTAAAAAGTCAGTGTCCTCTTGCAGTTTACATTTTACTGGGATTATTCAACATGGAAATTCACATGTATAGTATAATTAGGGGAGAGAGAAAGCACCCTATCACCACAAAGTAGTTTAAGAATCTTGGCAACCGGGGTGGCTAGGTGGCACAGTGAGTAGAGCGCCGGCCCTGGAGTCAGAAGGACCTGAGTTTGGATCCGGCCTCAGACACTTAATCCACACAAACAAAAACCTAGCCATGTGACCTTGGGCAATTGTGACCAAAATTTGTCATGTGACCAATTGCCCTAAAATAGGGGCGGCTAGGAGGCGCAGTGAGTAAGAGCGCCAGCCTCGGAGCTGGGATGACCCAAGATCAAATCCGGCCTCAGAAAATGAGCACCCACACATAAATAATGACTAGGTAACTTGAGCAAGTTACTTAACCCCAATTGCTTAAAAAAAAAAAAAAGAATCTTGGCAGCCTTAGTCTTCAAAGTGACCCATTCGGAAATTGTTGAGAGTCCAACAGAACTACCTTTTAGAGGTTGATCTTCTCATTGTAAACAGCATATGGTGTAGGGACAGTATTGTTCTAACTATCATGGGGGGTGGGGGGAAAAGTAATAGAAAGCTTCCCTAATAATGTAATTGGGAACATTATTTATTTAACACCTTTCACATCATTTTTTTTCTCTTTGAATTCTGCAAAGTTGCTTCCCCCACACCACTTTTGAGAGTGCATGGCTGAAAGTTGTGTGTAGGAGCCAGTCCAACAGATTTTTTTCCCTAGTCTCTTGCAATGATAGAGCAGTGAGAGCCCATAGAAAGTTATATAGGTAGCTTATTTTACCCAACTCTTTTTTTTTTTGATTTTTTTTTTTAACTTTTAAACAAATACTTTATTAACTTCTGTTTTACATCATTCATTTCCGCCAGATTTTGAGTTACAATCATTTCCCCCCATTATTCCCCTACCCAACCTCCCAGAATAGCAGTCCCACAAGATATCGCTTCCTCCAATCTGCTCTCTCCCATACCTTCTCCCATACCCCCATCGACTTTTCCATTAGAGGAAGACGAATCTTTGTGTCCCAATGCCTGCACATCTTATCTCCCAATTATAGGCAAAAGAGTATTAATAATAGTATTTATATATATATTTGAAACATTTAATGTTACGACCTTGAATTTCAGATCCATTTCCTTCCTCCCCTGTCACCCATTCCTTCTTGGGATATAAGTAATTCAGTATATGTTGTACATGTCTAGCTATGCAAAACATTATCATAGTAGATATATTGTACAAGGCTGCTTATAATTCCCTCCCACTCATCCCACCCTCCACCTGGTCCATTCCCTATGTGATCCTGTCCCTCTTCTATAGTGGGTACTTCCAACCTCCCCTCACCCCAAGGATGCCCTCCCATCCATCATCCCTCCTCTCATCCCCCTTCCCCCTATCCTGCTGCAGATTGAGATATCCCATTTAGTATGTATGTCATTTTCTCCCTGAACCAAATTCAATGTGAATGTGGTTTTGCCTTTTTAGCCTTCCTTATTCTCCCCCTCCTTTGCACCCACTTCCCTTACATGAGATAGCTTACCCTACCATGTCTCTCCCCATCTCCTCTTGCCACTTTCCTCTCTCACCTCACAATTTCATCCCTTGAGTACTCTCCCTTCCCAACAAAATCAACCTATGCCCTCTATCCATATATAACTGTAGCCATATACACACACATTCACATATGTATTCATATGACCACACACCCTTCTTCCATTATTTTCATAGTGAGAAAGACATCATCAGTCACAGTTATTGCTTTCCATATAGGAATGTAAATAGTTCAACTTTGATAAGTTCCTTTTGATTTCTTTTCCCTGATTACCTTCTCAGGCATCTCTTGCTTCTTGTGTCTGGATGTCAAATTTTCTATTCAACTCTGTTTTTTCCTCAAGAATGCTTGAAAGTCCTCTATTCCACTGAATGACCATATTTTCCCCTGAAACAAAATACTCAGTTTTTCTGGGTAGGTGACCCTTGGGTTCATTCCCAGTTCTTTTGCCCTCTGGAATATCATATTCCATGCCCTTCGATCCCTCAGTGTAGAAGCTGCCAGGTCCTGGGCTATTCTGATTGTGTTTCCACAATATTGAAATTGTTTCTTCCTGGCCGCTTGTGGTATTTTCTCCTTGATCTGGGGATTCTGGAACCTGGCTATAATATTTCTGGGAGTTTTCTTTTTGGGATCTTTTTCAGGAGGTGATTGGTGGATTCTTTCAACCTCTATTTTGCCTCTGGATCTAAAACATCAGGGCAGTTTTCTTTGAGAATTTCTTGAAGGGTGATTTCTAGGTTCTTTCTTTGATCATGGCTTTCAGGTAGTCCAATAATTTTTAAATTGTCTCTCCTGGATCTATTTTCCAGGTCAGTGGTTTTTCCCATGAGATATTTCACATTGCCTTCTAATCTTTCGTTTATTTGGATCTGCTTAACAGCATCTTGATTTCTCATAAAGTCACTAGCTTCCATTTGCTCCAGTCTAGCTCTGAAGGAATGAATCTCCTCAGTGAACTTTTGAGATTCTTTTTCCATCTGGCAAATTCGACTTTTTAAGGCATTCTTCTCCTCAATGCCCTTTGGGCCTCCTTTGCCATTTGAGCTAGTCTATTTTTTAAGGTGTTGTTTTCCTCAGTCAGGCTGTTGACCCTCATTTCATACTTTTCCTGCATCCTTCTCATTTCTCTTTCTAATTTTTCCTCCACTTCTCTTATTTGATTTTTAAAGTCCTTCTTAAGGTCCTCTATGGCCTGCAACCCACTCATGTTTTCCCCTGGGGCTTTTGGAGCAGGACTTCTAACCTCACAGTCCTTTTCCTGCTCTATGCCCCCAAAATAGGAGTCTAGGGTTGCATTTTTCTGTTTCCTTTGCCTTGGCATGTTGCCATTTGATTACTTGACTTTTGGGCTTGTTGCCACACTGTGGCTTTAAGGCCAGCTAGAGGAATTTTCGTCCCGAACGTGTGGGGGGCAACTTCCGTTTCTGGCAAGCTGTAAACCCACCCACAACTTCCACCCTAGATCACGATCCAGATCCAGGGAGGTTAAAGCAAGAGCGATTACCCCCCAAGACTGATCGCTGGATCTCCCCACGATTTGTAGGCTGGGAGCCGGAAATGCCTCTGAAAACTACACAGTGGCGTGTCTCCTCAGCAGCTTCTAGCCCCCAGGGGAGGGAGCTGACGCATTCCCCAAATACAGGTCCCAAAGTCCGTAGGACACTAACCTCTTACTTTGTCCTAGGCAAGTCTATGTTGATAATTCTGGAATCTCCATAGTTCCTGGTGTTCTGGGGTTCCTCCAGCCGGCTGGCCCTGCCGCCCTGGCTAAAACCTCGGCTCACGTGGACCTGGGCTCGGCTCGGCTCCTGTGCTCTGCGCCCGCTGCTGGCTCCCAGACCACTGCGCTGGTCCTTCCTGCAGGGTGCTGGGCTCTCCTCAGCGGGAGGTTAGCTTCTCTGTGTCGTTCTGTGGGTGCTGGGGCTCCAGAAGATTTTCAGAGTCCTTTTTTACATAGTTTGTGGAGAATCTGGGGGCAGAGAGGCTTGGATGAGCTGTTTCTACTCCGCCATCTTGGCTCCGCCCCTACCCAACTCTTTAAAGATGAAAACAAAAGCTATTGTTTTTGTTGTTGTTAATCTTATGGTGTTTCCTTGGTATTATATATATCAAAGAAAAGTGCATGCAATCATTCAATCAGTCTCTACCTCCCTTTCTTGAGAAATCTTAGTAAATATCAGTAAAATAGTTCCTTGAAGTATTCTTTCAATATTCAATATTCCTAGACAACAACAGAAACAATTGAGTAGCAATAAGAACAACCATAGATCTTTGAACTGACTGAATGACAAATTATCATTTTCAAAGTGTTTTTATTGGAGATAATAAAGGGCAAAGGCACTCATAGCATTCTCATCTCTTTCTCCCTTCAAAAACACTTCAGAAGGTGAAACCCAGAAATATTGAATTCGAAACTTAGTGTGCAGTCCCTGAAAGATATAAAACTAAGGTAAACTCTCAAATACGTCAGAGTGATGAAAATGATGGTGGTAAAAATTATATGAAAAATTCTAGGAACTAATCTATGTATCCAAGAATGGGAGTTCAATGAGCAAAAAGATATCTAATCAAAACCAAGAAAGAAAAGTCAGTGGATCCAAATAGAAAAACAAAACAAAAACAAGTACTTCATTATAATAAACAACAATTAAAAAGAATTAGCTAGTTAATTTACTAAACAGTCACATTTATTTGCCCTTCTACATAGAAAATAAAATTCCCTTTGCAATATAGTTATTTCAAGACACAAGTCAATCAGAAGGCATTGCATATAATACATGAAGTTGAAAAAGCAAATGACAATATAAAATTAAAATATATTGTATATCCCCAAATGTCATATCTAAGTGCATATTCTGATTATTACCTGATGAGGCTTTATATAAAGGATATTTAATTTTATATCTTTATATAAAAGAGTTTATTTCTAGTTTATTTCTAAAAATAGTTTATTTCTATTTATTTCTGCTGTATTTCCAAATGAGCATGTCTGTAGGTTAAGAAGGCTTCATTCTATAGATTTTGATTTGTTTCTTTAAATAGGGGATAATTTTAAGAGAGCTCACAACAGGGCCAATATTAAAACTGCCAGGTAGCCAACACTGTACCTGACCCATGGTAGAAGTAAATAATTCCAACCAAAACACTTCCCAAAATTCCTTTATTTGACAATAACCACTATTTGTCCTTTGTTATGCTAACTTATCTTTGTGAATGATTCCCTGCCTTTAAGTTAAAATTTTAGATCAAACAAAAGCTGTTAAAGAGAGGATGTGTCTCAGTCTAATTAACCTTGTGTAATACTGTGCCATCCCACACTCACATGGATTATTAAAAACTACTTTTTGATGATCATGATCATGATCATGATCATGATGATTGGTTGGGAACCTTCTGCTGTCCCCTAAAGATGATTTTCTCCAGCTCCAGCCAGTCATTTGGCCAGCTCTACTAACATTAAAGGACAATTCAAAGGCTATATAGAAGATTTTAGCATTTTCAAATAATTGGACAAATATTTATCAAGATCTTGCTATATATAAGTGTTAAGGACACAATGATGAGAGATAATATAGTCCATACTTACTCCATAAGAACCTGTTGTCTAGTGGGAGAGTATATATACACAAATATCTAAAACTGAAATTAGAATGTGCTAAGTGCTCATCAGAGGTTCAATAGAAAGAGATGAGAGTGTGAAAGGGAAATATAACTTCTAGCTGAGATGATAAAGGAAGGTTTCATATATGAGACAAAATGTGAACTATGCCTTTTAAAAAAAGGAAAGAATGGGGTGGCTAGGTGGCACAGTGAATAGAGCACTAGCCTTGGAGTCAGGAGGACCTGAATTTAAATCTGGCCTCAGACACTTGACACATTTACTAGACATGTGATTTTGGGTGTCACAACCCCAATTGCTCTCCAAAAATAAACAAATAATGAATGAATGAATGCATGAATGAATGAAAGCAAAAAAAAATTTTTTTAAAGGAAAGAATTTCAGTGAATTTATTGGAAAGAATGTATTAAATGTACCTATCATCTACCAAGCACTATGCTAGGCTAACTATACAAATAGGAAAGTGAGATACCACTGCCTTGAAGGAGTTTACATTTTAATACAGTGAGATGGCACATATAGGGTGTGGTGTCCCCTGAAGGATTTTGTTCTGGGAATTAACAGGGATAATGAATACAGACATAAGGCAGTAGGTTGTAATGCCCTGTCTAATATAATGGCAGTTTTTATTTGATTAGTGCTTCCAGAGAAGGAAATGGAAGTCAAAGGTGAGTAGATATGGAAGGCACTAATGGACACAGTGGAGGGCAGATGGTAAGGCAAGTAAATTGACATAAGTGGTCAGGTAGATGTAGTATATTGGATGAATTTATATTCGCTGCCTCACTCATCATTCAGGGCGACTCAGCCTAAGGCAGAGCGTGTGTGTGTGTGTGTGTGTGTCTGTGTCTCTGTGTGTGTGTGTGTGTGTGTGTGTGTGTGTGTGTGTACATACACACACAAACTTCACTGATGTCAGAGGGGACAGGATGAGATAAAAGAATTGTGGTCTAGTGGTGTGTCAAACAATCGCCAATTAGATAATGGGAACTGGATTTCCCATGGACATTTGAAACTCGACATTTTCAAAACAGAAATTCTCTTTCTCCCCTAACCCTGCCCATATTCTGAACATTCTTATTTCTATCTACACTACAAAGTTTAAATAACTTAGATTAATAGCCACTGCATTATCCTTGACACCTCACTGTCCCACACTACATATATCCTATACTTACCATAATTCAAACTGTCCATTATCTCTCGTGTTCATCCTCTTCTTTACAATCACATAGGTATTGTACTGGTCCACATCCTCATAAATTCTCACCTTGACTATAGCCATCACCTCCTAATTGGCCTCCCAAACTCAAGTCTCTTCCTGAAAGATTTCATGGTAGAGTAAAACAAACACCTTCTCTGAAGTCAGGGAATATGGCTTCAGATCAGATTTGTAACTTATTAATGGTGTGATTTTGAATAAGTCACTTAATCCCTTTAGACCAAATGAGGAACTTAGACTAGATAATCTCCAAATTTTCTTCCAGATCTAAATCTGTATCCTTTTTTTTAAATGCTTTATTAACTTCTGGTTTACATCATTCATTTCCACCAGATTTTGAGTTACAAATTTTCTGCCTGTTTTTCCCCTACCCAGCACCCCAAAATAGTGTTCCCACAGGATATCCCCTCTTCCAATCTGCTCTCTCTCATATCTTCCCACATACCCCCTTTGACTTTTCCAGTAGGGCATAGTGGATCTCTATTGCATAGTGCCTGTATATCTTATTTCCCAATTACATGTAAAATGGTATTAATAAGACATATATATACATACTATATATATATATATATATATATATATATATATTTTTTTTTTTTTTTAACATTTGGTTTTAAAACTTTGAATTCCAGATTCATTCCCTTCCTCCATTGTCACCCACCCTTACTGGGAAGAAAAGCAATTCAATATAGGCTGTACATGTGTAGCTAATGCAAAACATTACCATAGTAGATATATTGTAAAAGACTAATTATATTTCCCTCCCTATCCCACCTCCCACTTGTTCTATTATCTACTTTGATCCTGTCCCTTTTCAAAAGTGGGTGCTTCCAACCTTCCTCCCCCCCCCGCCTGCCCTCCCTTCCATCATACACCCTCATCCCCTTCCCCCCTACTCTCCTGTAGGGTGGGATACCATGTTTAATGTGTATGTCATTCCCTCCCTGAGCCAAATTCAATGAGAATAAGGTTGACCCATTCCCTTTTGCCTTCCTGTTCTTCCCCTCCATTGTAACCATTTTCCCCTTGCCTCTTCTATATGAGATAATTTACCCCATTCTGTCTCTCCTCATCTCCTCTCATTATTATATTCCTCTCTCACCTCTTAATTTCATCTTTTAAGAATCATCCCTTTCTATTAAATTGGTCCTGTGCTCTCTATATATGTATACCTGTAAACATATATACATACATTCACATATTCTTTATACACCCATATACCCTCCAATATAGAATATATATATTTAAATATATAATATATATATATATATTATATATATATATATATATATTTACTTCAACTATTTTCATACTGAGAAAAGTTTCATCATTACAATTATCATTTTTCGATGTAGGAATGTTAACAGTTCAACTTTGATAAGTTCCTTATGATTTTTTTTCCCTGTTTACTTTCTCATACTTCTCTTGCTTCTTCTGAATGTCAAATTTTCTATCCAACTCTAGTTTTTTTTTTTTTTTTTTTTACCAAGAATGCTTGAAAGTCATCTATTCCACTGAATGATCATATTTTCCCCTGAAACATGATATTCAGTTTTACTGGGTAGGTGATTCTTGGTTTTAATCCCAGGTCTTTTGACCTCTGGAATATCATATTCCAAGCACTTTGATCCCTCAGTTTAGAAGCTGCCAGATCCTGTATTATCCTGATGGTGTTTCCACAATATTCAAATCGTTTTTCTTCCTGGCTGCTTGCAATATGCTCTCCTTGAACTGGGAATTTCAGAACCTGACTATAATATTCCTAGGACTTTTCTTTTGGGGATCTTATTCAGGAGGTGATTGGTGGATTCTTTCAACTTCTATTTTGCCCTCTGGTTCTAAAACATTAGGGCAATTTTCCTTAAGAATTTATTGAAGCATGATTTCTAGGTTCTTTCTTTGGTCATGGCTTTCAGGTAGTCCAATAATTTTTAAATTATCTCTCCTGGATCTATTTTCCAAGTTAGTGGTTTTTCCCATGAGATATTTCACATTGCCTTCTGTTCTTTCATTTGTTTGGATCTGTTTAACAGCATCTTGATTTTTCATAAAGTCACTAGCTTCCACTTGCTCCAATCTAATTTTGAAGGATTGATTCTCCTCAGTGAGCTTTTGAGATTCTTTTTCCATCTGGCAAATTCGGCTTTTTAAGACATTCTTCTCCTCATTGCCTTTTTGAGCCTCTTTTGCCATTTGAGTTAGTCTTTTTTTAAGGTGTTATTTTCCTCATACTTTTCTTGCATCTTTCTCATTTCTCTTCCCAAGTTTTCCTCCACTTCTGTTATCTGCTTCTTAAGGTCCTCTATGGCCTATAACTAGCTCGTATTTTCCTTTGAAGCTTTTTTTGCAGGAGTTCTGACTTCATTATCTTCCTCCTATTCCATGCTTTGATCCTTTATGTCCCAAAAATAGGGGTCTAATGTTGGATTTTTCTGTTTGTTTTGATTCCCTTGCCTGGTCATGTTGCCACTCAATTTCTTGACTTTTGGCCTTGTTGCCACAGTAGGACTCTGCCACCAGACTGGGGAGCTTCCATCCCAAACGCTGGAGTCTTCTCAGCTTCCAGAGGTATTAGGTGGGTGCCCTCTCTGATGCCTCCACACACTCTGGCAAGCTGGTCACACACCCCAGGACCTCCACCCTAGATTGCAATCCAGATCCAAGCAGGTTAAAGCAAGAGCAATTACCCCTCAGACTGGTTGCTTGGTCCCCCTACTGTCTGCAGACCAGGAGCTGAAGTGGCCACATGTGGCTGGGGCTGCAGGGCTTCAGCATCTCAGCTGCTTCTCACCCCAGGGGCAAAAGCCAACATACTCCCATCTACTGTATCCCAAAGTCCACATTGCACTGACCTCTCACTTCTTTCTTAATATCTATGTGTTGATAATTCTGGAAATAGCCACAGTTGCTCGTGTGCTGGAATCCCTCTGGCCGCCTGCTGGTCAGGTCACCGTGGGGCTAAAACCTCCTGCTTATGTTGGCCTGGGCTTGGTTCCCAGAGCACTGCACTGGCTGCCCCCTGCTGCGCTACCAGGATGTCCTCAGCAGGAGGTTAGCTTCTCTCTGTCATTTTGTGGGTTCTGAAGCTCCAAAGTTTGTTCAGAGTGCTCTTTTACATGAATTGGGGAAGGTGGAAGCTGGAGCCCCACAGAAGTCCTGTTTCTACTCTGCCATCTTGACCCTAAATCTATAATCTAAATTGTCATAAGTTTCTCACTTCTCCAATAAATTATTAATAAAATGTCCAAAATGATATATTTTTAATTGGATCAGATTATATTATTTCCAGGCTCAATAAACTCCAGTGTCTCCCTATTTATACTAGGATCAAAATCATATATTTATTTTTCATTTAAAGCTTTTCATAAACTGGCTCCAACTAACCTTTCCAGGTTCATTACATTATATTACTTCCCAACATACACCTAAAGTCCAGTCATATTGGACTTCTAACTGTTCTCTACATAAATTATTACATCATCCATTTCTGTATCTTTGTTCCAAAAGTATCCCAATGCCCTACAATACTGTCTTTTCTCCTTAGAATTTTCAGGTTCCTTCAATGCTCAGTTCAAATGCCACCAATTTCACAAGGTTTTGTTTGTTTGTTTGTTTGTTTTCTAGATTTCTCCAGCTGATAGCTTCTTTTTCACTTGTACTAAGTTTTTTTGTTTGTTTGTTTGTTTGTTTTGGGGGGAGGAGGGTTAAAAAGCTTACTTTAATCAATCAAACATAGATCATTTACCTAGTTCAGGGGGGAAAAGGTCACCAGCCCAAACTTCAGAGTATACAGACAGAAGTTACAAGACAGAGAAAAAAAAAAAACAGATTAAGCAGACAGGCTTCCAACCTGTCCAACAATTACATCATTACCAAATCACAGTTACCAGAGAGGGAAGCATCAACATCTGAGTTTTCAAAGGCGGGGGTCTCTCAATGGCTGCCCAGAGTCTCATCTGGTCAAATCACACAACACTTCTCAAAGTGAGCCCCAAAGCAAAGGCTCACATCAGGGATTATATAGCCTTCTCCAGGTTCAGAGAATGTCACAACCCTCTTGACCCACTGCCCAATCACACTGCATCTAGGTGTGGGCTTTCCTGAAAACCAAGCCTTCTGCCACAGGCTCCATGTGACCACATTCAGCCTATTAGGGGGCAGAGTATATTTTCAAATCAAGGAAGGTTCTCAGAGTCTCTTAAGCCAATCAAAGGGCCTAGGGACAGGGAAGATCTTTAAATTTGCATTTCCATTACATTCAGCTCCAAGATCTTTCATGCCCATAGCATAGACAATTTACATTTGAATTAGCACTAACCATCTCTTGTTACCAAAGTAGCCACAGGGCCTTAAATAAACACAAAATACATTGCATTATCACATCAATTCAAAACAAGAGTCCAAATAAAGTTCTCTTAGGCTGAGGGGGGTGTCCTTCCCCTCACACTGATCCAGCCCCTGCTTCCAAGTCCAGAGAGGGGCTGGGCAACAAAACCAACAAGGTGGGGTCCTTGGGGATACATGGCACTTCACCCCACCCACCATAGTCACAAGTCCATCCTCCCCCTGGGTCCCAAACTGTGGAATGCAGCAAGGAAACACATTCAGTGCCCCTGGTTTGCAACACAATCCTTATCTGGTCCTGTGCCTGAATTCCAAACTCCTGGGTTCCTTTTCCTCCAGCAGAAGGCAGCAGCTACTGGCTTTTCCACAGGTCTCCATGCAGGCAGCTCACCATTCCTGCTCTCAGCTCAGTGAAGTCAGCATGAAGGCCTTTCTTCTTTCCTGCTCCATGGCTCCACAGAGTCACAGCTACCACAACTGGGAAACAAACAATTATCCCAGCCCCCACACTTTCCTTTTACTCTGAAGATCCCATCTTCGTTGCCTTTTGTAGTAGGAAGCACCCCAACATCCCCAGGGTGGCTGCCAACAGAGGTTCTTAGATCTGCTTTTCAAAAGGAAAGCAACTCAAAATGGGTTAACAAGCTTACTTTAATCAATCAAACATAAATCATTTACCTAGTTCAGGGGGAAACGGTCACCACCCCAAACTTTAGAGTATACAGACAGAAGTTTCAAGACAGAGAAACAAAACAGATCAAGCAGACAGGCTTCCAAACTGTCCAACAATTATGTCAATACCAAATCACAGTTACCAGAAAGGGAAGCATCAACATCTGGGTTTTCAAAGCCGGGGGGCTCTCAACAGCTACCCCGAGTCCCATCTGGTCAAATCATACAACACTTCTCAAAGTGAGGCCCCTTGTACTGAGTTTTTTAAACAGACATGTTTATTTTCCCTTATGGACTACAATCTTCCTGAGGACAGGGATTGTACTAGGACTAGCATTTCTTATAATAGATTTTAATAAATGCTTGTGGGTTGACTTATTGAATGCAGGGTGCTAGAAATGGAATTAAATTAGTTAAAATTGGATAAATGGGCTTTAGCCAATTTATAGAGGGTTTTCAATACCAAGTTTCGGAAGAATTTAGTGTGTAGAAATAGAGAGCCACTCAGGTTATCTGTTTGTTTTTTTGTTTGTTTGTTTTGTTTTATTTTATTTTGAACAAAGCAGTGACCTGTTTACATCTGTACATTAGGAAGACTATTTTGGCAGCTATGTGAGAAACAGATAGTAGATAGACAAGTTTAGAAATTCTTAAAATTGTTCAGATGAAAGCTGATGGAAATCTCTACTTGAGTTATGGCAGTGAGTGAAAAAGAGGATTTATATGTACATATTGTATTAAATACTGTATTTGATAAAGGTCTGATGATACACAACATATATAAAGAACCAAGATAAATACAGATTGTTGTCATAAGTCATTTTCCTGTGAATAATTGTAAAAGGATAGAAACAATTATAAAGAAAATTGCAAACTGTTAACATATAAAAGAATTCTCCAAACCAGTAATAATAAGAGAAATACCAATTCAATGATAACTGGAAGGGATATAGAAAGGGAGACACACTAATGTATTGTTTTTTAATCTGTAAATCAACCTGACCTTCTGAAAAGCAATTTGGAATTATACTAAGAAATTTAATAAAATATTTTTTTTTTACTGAAAGATCTCATTGCTAGCCATAAGTACCAAATAAAAAGACAGGTGAAATAAAGAAAAAAGGAAAAAAAGAAGGATAGAAAGAAGAAAGAAAAAAGGAAGAATTCATAACATTCATAACATTCATAACAACAATTTTTGTAGTAGTAAAGAAATAGAAGGAAAGAAAATGTCCATCAATTAGTGAATGGTTAAACAAAGTAAGGCACATGAATGTAATGAAATATTACTGTGCTATAAGAAATGATAACTATGAGAACCACAGGAAGGTATGGGTAGATTTATATGAATGGATGCATAATGGAGTAAACAGAACCAGGGAATAAAACATACAATGACTATAATGGTATAAATGGAAGAAAATCAAAATAAAACACAAATAAAAATTAAAGGTATCATAAGAATGATGATCAAATATCATGCCAAAAAAAAGATATATAAAATTGTACCTTCTTACTTTCTTTACAAAAGTGAGGCAGCTATGGAATATCTCATATACCTCTTGATTCATGTAATTATCTTTCATAGACTGTTTCTTTTTTCCCTCTTTTTGTTCTTTTTATTTAAGAATTGGCTCTCTGGTTAAGAGGCAGGAAGATGTATTGGAAAATGAAAATTATATAAAACAATAAGTATGAATAAAATATTAAAAATAATAATAAAAAGTTGCTATTCTCCCTTGGGGATTTTGGTTATTATCTAAAATTGAAAGCTAGAATATGGTGTTCTTGGTCCTGAAATGCATGCTCTTTACAGTTTGCAATTTATTCATCAATACAAGTTCTGTTGGAGCATTCAGTTAAGGTAGTTTCGCTCTCAGCAAGATGGAATGGCAGCATATGGGGATCAATTGAGTTATTCATTAGGTGCCAAGACAGCAGCTCAAGGGGCCACCTGCTGTTTCTCTGCCTCAGGGAGGTTCTCTCCACTGCTCACTCTGAAATAATTTAGAGGCCAGGCTGGGAGTGAAGTCAAATTAGCAGTTGGCAGTTCTGCAAAATGAAATAATTGTAATAATAGTAATACAATATTTGCAGACTTGGTTTTCTTTAAACTTTATCTTGGTAACTTTAAATGAGCTCCACAATTATTTTCTAACAAGAACATTCATCTACCTTTTATAAGGATTCTTAGCTGTCATACAGATACAAACCCCAAAGGTGAGAACTGTTTCTTCCTGTAGCCCTTTGGCCTTCTGTAGTCTTCTTAATTTAAGAGGACATTTTATTCTCCTTCCTTCAAACCTTTAGTTGGTTAATGAAAAGTTGAGAACACCCTAGTGATATTGGTAACAACTCATATCACTAGGGTTTCTAATTCTATACCATAGCATATATACCTGCTTTACCACATGGAGTCTCTTGTCTGTTCCATTCTTCTGACTTTTCTTGAAGGGTAGTGATATATGTACTAATTTTGTGGTTTAGTATTAAATGGCAATGGGCTATGGAAGGATAAATACTGCATGGGGTCCATAGCAATGATTTACAATCAATATGTTATTTGACAGATGACTTTAGCAGTGTCCTGGAGAGGCTGCTCATTGAATTAATGAACAACTCAATACTGATTTAGGGAGGACTATTAAACAAACCAAACTAGCAGTAGTTAGGACAAAATAATGGACATGAAATTCCATCTTTTAGAAGAGCTATCCAAACAGAGTATGAGCTCAAAAAAAAGGGAATTTTTAAATGCATAATTGTTAAAGTTACTAAAGAAATTAAATGTTTTAGGAATAATAATTCTAGGTGAGGCAAAACTATGGGGTTGTTTAATAACAACTGTGTTAAAGTAGAGACCACTGAATTTTAGGACAGATAAATTGGGTTTGAGTTATAGCTCCTCTATTTACTATTTGTGTAACTTTGAAAAACTCACTTATCCTGTCTGTACTTCAGGTCCCCATCTTAAAAATGAGAACTTTGGAATAGATGATGTTTGAGTTACTTTCCATTTCAAAATCTGGAAAGGTTTCTGATTTACATTAATGGGATAGACCAACTCTTCTCCCTCTTCATATTAAATGTACTGAAGATAATGAAGAAAAATGAACTTACATTGAAATTAGAAAGAAATGTATTATTCAAAGTAATGAGAATTCAATCAACAGCATAGTAAATTAGGAAGACAGCTATCTCTAGAATCAGAGGACAAAGGTTCAAATACTACCCTAAGATTTACTAACTGTCTGACCTCAATTTCATCTAACTGGATATCCTCCCCCTTGGGCTAGTTGTTCAAATTGGGGTTCAATAAATATAAATATCTAAATATCAGAAGTTTAACAACATTATAACCTTTTTAAAATGAGTTGAATGGTTACCAAGTTTTTATGAATTACAGAATCATATTTTGAGAGGTTGAAGGAACCTGAGTAACCATCTAGTCCAACTCATTCACAAAGTAATCAAATGATTTAGAATAATTTTAAATATCCAATTTCAGTATATATGCCAATAACTACCTATTTGCTGTTTTAGAAAGTTTCATTGACTATATGTATGTGATTTTATATGTGTGTACATGTAAATATTTGCATTCCTTTAAGAAGTCAGTGAAGTGATACAAAAACTTCTTTCCCGGTACAAAGAAAACATTTCTCTATAAGAAATGCATATACATTGCAATCATGTAGCATGACTTTGTTTTCCAACTGAGTAATGAAAAAATTATTTGATTTTTTAAAAAAATAACTTCAACTTTATCATTAGTTTAGTCCTCATGGCAGTAACTTCACTTCAGTGAAACTGCACCATTTTTAGAGGGAGAGGTAAGGGTTTTTATACTAAACTTTTCTACTTTTGTTTGTTTGTTTTTCTGGCATATAATAACTAATAAGTTCCCAGTGCTTTTTACATAGTGTTTATACATAAGTTGAATTGATTTTTATATTTTTAGGTTCTAGAAGATGGTGGTTTTAGATTCTCTTTGGGGTGGGGATGAAAATGACAAAGCAGTCCTTTCCATGCTGATGGCTTGTGTAAATTGCTAGTAAACTTTTTAATTGAACTTTGGGCGACAGAGAAGAAAGACAGGAAAGGAAACTAGATTCAAGAACTTTAATTGTATTCCTGCCTGATGCCATTAAAGCTGAATACATTTAATACTGTTCAACAAGAAATTAAAGAAAATCTCTGACAGAGAAAGAACAAGGTCAACTGTCCCATAAATCCATTTCAGTCTGGAAATATTAATTAATTTCCTATTAAATATGTGAAATTATGCCAGGCACAGGTGAGATATCTAAGACTTCTAAGGCTAATTTCAAGGATGGGACAGGTGATCAGTCTCCCACCTTTTCTTTTTCTAACATTTAGTAGCTGGTGATCTCTAAATGAATAATTATATATAAAAGTAACCCTAAAAAGTGTGTGTTTTGGGGAAAGAGGAACTAATGTAAAATTGAAAGATATCCTTGAAAGATTTGTTGAAAAACATGAGTTACTTCAAAGACAAACTATAACCAGCTGGATTTCAGTTGAATATAGTGAGTGCAGGGAGTGTGAATGATTGCCAATGGCCCTCTGAGGTACTTGTAGATGAAAAGTATAGTGCTGTACAGAATCGCCTCATCCTATGCCAGGTTTTCCCTTGCTTATACAAATTGCAGTATCTGTGCGAGTGTCAAAGGAAGAGTCAGATAGCAATTCAATTTGTCTGCCTTTATCATTCAGTCCCTGCAATTCTTCAAATATTCTTGGGAGATTTAGGAGTGCTAATTGGTTGAGTGGCACATGTCTGAACTAAGATATAGTCTTTTCTGAATGCTAATTGACTATCACAGACATGTCTACTTTGTGGGCATCTATCTCATATTTTATATTTAATCTTTTGCCACTCCAGGTGTGTAGGTACCTATTTTCTGGGAGGAAACATAGGATGAACTAGTTCTCACAAGTTACACAAGGATAATGAACAGATAATGAACACTGGAAGAAGTTACTTGTATCTTAGAATTGAGGTGAGGACTTTTGTGAAGTCAACAGGAAAGAAAAGTCCTTTTAGGGCTCAGTCTGTGGCTCTCAATTATTTCTACTGAATGTCATTATTAGGCAGTTCTCAAGAACATTAGTAATTTTTAAGACCTCTCGTGTACAGGAAAAGTAGCTAAGGATTAGAAATAGACACATGTAATTAGTGTGTCCACTCTTAATAAAGAGGAAGGGGAGAGTGTGGACACACAAATTACTGTCAAGCTAGCTTGACATTGACAAGTGGGGAGATTTTCAAATAAATTCATCTGCAAGCATCAGTTGTAAACACCTACAAGAGCATGAGAGGCTATTGTGGTTTTTCAAAGGAAAATCACAAGAGATACCTTTAATCTTTTATGATTGAGTAACACATCCTATTTTTCCCTATTGGGAGCCAAGATCACCCAATACTTTTTATGTACTGACACCTGTAATCAGGGCATAAAGTCTACTCTAAACTAATATGTTTTACGAATCATGAACCCTGACTCATGAATTTGCTTGGGAGACAAGATAAAATGCTTGATGTTACATAGCTTCATTTCAGTAAAGCTCTGGATTTCATTCCTCATGAAAATTTCATCAAAAGGTTAACTAAGGTATTCTAAGGTAGTTCTGAAGGCTATAGTCAGGTGGCATTACTACAGTATTTCTATTCATCCTGAGTGATGATTTTGCGAGGGGAAGAAATAACTAAAGTTTATCCACTTCAAAACTCATAAGGAACCATGAAAAGTTGGAAAAGCAACAAAGATGGGCAAAATAAAAATTCCTGCACTTTGGAGGAAGGGTTTCTTTAACCTCACACAAGTGATATTCAGGGTAGCAGGACCCCATACTTACATCTGTAGTCATCATTAACCAACCAAAAGAATATAATAAATTTCATGGCCCATAAGATGCTTAATAGAATATTTCAGTGCAATAATGTACTTTAATAGCAACCCATCCATAAATCTGGAGTCTTAGAGAATTTACTAAAAGGTTAATAGAAGTTAAATGAGGGTATTATGAAGAGGTAATTAGTAAATATCAGAGGCAGGATTTGAATACAAGCCATTATTTCACCAAATCTGGCATACAACCCACCATGCCATGCCACTGCTCAAGTACTGGACTATAACATGATAATATACCTATGAAAGGGGGCAGAGCCAAGATGGCAGAGTAGAAACAGTGCGTTCAAGCCACTCTTCCCCCAGATCACCTCCAAACTATGTAAAAGGGGACTCTGAACAACTTCTGGAGCCCCAGCACCCACAGAATGACACATAGAAGCTAAACTCCTGCTGAGGACAGCCCAGCAGCCCTGTAGGAAGGACCAGCGAAGCACTCTGGGAGCCAGCAGCATAGCCCGCAGCTCGTGCAGAGAGCTGAGCCCAGGTCCGCCTAAGTCAAGGTTTTAGCCCCAGGGTGGCCAGGCCAGCAGCCTGCTGGCGGGACCCCAGTTCACTATCTGCTGTGGTGATTCCAGAATTATCAACACAGACATGCCTAGAACAAAGTGAGAGGTTAGTGCCCTATGGACTTTGGGACCAATATTTGGGGAACGTGTCAGCTTCCTACCCTGGGGGCTAGAAGCCACTGAGGAGACACACCATTTTGTAGTTTTTAGAGCCAGCTCCAGCTCCTGGCCTGCAAACTGTAGGGAGATCCAGCGATCAGTCTTGGGGGGTAATCGCTCTTGCTTTAACCTCCCTGGATCTGGATTGTGATCTAGGGTGGAAGTCGTGGGTGGGTTTACAGCTTGCCAGAAACGGAAGTTGCCCCCCACACGTTCGGGACGAAAATTCCTCTATCTGGCCTTAAAGCCATAGTGTGGCAACAAGCCCAAAAGTCAAGCAATTAAGTGGCAACATGCCAAGGCAAAGGAAACAGAAAAATACAACCCTAGACTCCTATTTTGGGGGCATAGAGAGGGAAAAGGACTGTGAGGTCAGAAGTCCTGCTCCAAAAGCCCCAGGGGAAAACATGAGCGGGTTGCAGGCCATAGAGGACCTTAAGAAGGACTTTAAAAATCAAATAAGGGAAGTGGAGGAAAAATTAGAAATAGAAATGAGAAGGATGCAGGAAAAGTATGAAATGAGAGTCAACAGCCTGACTGAGGAAAACAACACCTTAAAAAATAGACTAACTCAAATGGCAAAGGAGGCACAAAAGGGCAGTGAGGAGAAGAATGCCTTAAAAAATCGAATTTGCCAGATGGAAAAAGAATCTCAAAAGTTCACTGAGGAGATTCATTCCTTCACAGTTAGACTGGAGCAAATGGAAGCTAATGACTTTATGAGAAATCAAGATGCTGTTAAGCAGATCCAAATAAATGAAAGATTATAAGGCAAGGTGAAATATCTCATGGGAAAAACCACTGACCTGGAAAACAGATCCAGGAGAGACAATTTAAAAATTATTGGAGTACTGAAAGCCATGATCAAAGAAAGAACCTAGAAATCACCCTTCAAGAAATTCTCAAGGAAAATTGCCCTGATGTTTTAGATCCAGAGGGCAAAATAGAGGTTGAAAGAATCCACAGATCACCTCCTGAAAAAGATCCCAAAAAGAAAACTCCCAGGAATATTATAGCCAGGTTCCAGAATCCCCAGATCAAGGAGAAAATACTACAAGCAGCCAGGAAGAAACAATTTCAATATTGTGGAAACACAATCAGAATAGCACAGGACCTGGCAGCTTCTACACTGAGGGATCGAAGGGCATGGAATATGATATTCCAGAGAGCAAAAGAACTGGGAATGAACCCAAGGGTCACCTACTCAGCAAAACTGAGTATTTTGTTTCAGGGGAAAATATGGTCATTCTGTGGAATAGAGGACTTTCAAGCATTCTTGAGGAAAAAGCCAGAATTGAATAGAAAATTTGACATCCAGACACAAGAAGCAAGAGATCCATGAGAAGGTAATCAGGGAAAAAAAAATCAAAAGGAACTTATCAAAGTTGAACTATTTACATTCCTATATGGAAAAGCAATAACTGTGACTGATGATATCTTTCTCACTATGAAAATAATGGAAGAAGGGGGTGTGGTCATATGAATACATATGTGAATGTGTGTATATATGTTTACAGTTATATATATATATATGGAGAGAGGGGGGGGCATAGGTTGAATTTGTTGGGAGAGGAGGATACTCAAGGGGTGAAATTATGAGGTGAGAGAGGAAAGTGGCAAGAGGAGATGGGGAAAGACAGGGTAGGGCACACTATCTCATGTAGAAGAAGCAAAGGGAAGTGGTTGCAAGGGAGGGGAAGAATAGGAAGGCAAAAAGGCAAAACCACATTCTCATTGAATTTGGTTCAGGGAGAGAATGATACACATACTAAATGGGATATCTCAACCTGCAGCAGAACAGGGGGAAGGGGGATGAGAGGAGGGATGATGGATGGGAGGGCATCCTTGGGGGTAGGAGAGGTTGGAAGTACCCATTATAGAAGAGGGACAGGATCACGTAGGGAATGGACCAGGTGGGGGGTGGGATGAGTGGGAGGGAATTATAAACAGCCTTGTACAATATATCTACCATGGTAATGTTTTGCATAGCTAGGCATGTACAACATATACTGAATTACTTATCTTCCCAGAGGGAATGGGTGACAAGGGAGGAAGGAAATGGATATGAAATTCGAGGTCTTAAGATTAAATGTTTCAAATATATATAAATACTATTATTAATACTCTTTTGCCAGTAATTGGGAGATAAGATGTGCAGGCATTGGGATGCAAAGATTCACTTTCCTCTAATGGAAAATTTGAAGGGGGTATGGGAGAAGATATGGGAGAGAGCAGATTGGAAGAAGTGATATCTTGTGGGACTGCTATTCTGGGAGGGTGTGTAGCGGAAAAACAGGGGGGAAAAATAATTGTAACTCAAAATCTGGTGGAAATGAATGATGTAAAACAGAAGTTAATAAAGCATTCGTAAAAAATAAAGAAAAGAAATAAAATTTATGAGGTATGAATCATTCCCATCACCATTCTTGCTAATGGATTGTCTCAAAAATGTTTAAAGTAAGCTTATAAAAGGTGAGTTTGCAACTCAATACTTTTATTCAATTATAGAAAGCAGTTACGTTATCTACCTGTACAATCATTAAAACATTTAAATATAAATGAATAATAGCATGATAGTGACTTGTCCTAAACCATTTCTACTGGAATACTTATCTATTGGAAAATATGAGTTAAATTAATAAAGATGAGTGATGTTTTAAGCCTAATATATATATATATATATATAAAATATATATAAAATATATATTATATATAATATATAATAAATATATATTATAATATATATATTTCATAGGTATATATATATATATATATATATATATATATATATATACACCTATGAAAGGTCTTAAAGTGTTAGAGTTTGTGAGGGGGAAAAATCACTTGGGACAGCTATAATATTATAGCATTCAAAGAACAATTTATAGACAGATATACAGTGAAGTCTTCTCAATTCTGTATAGACCTATCAAGAGCCAGGAGACAACATTGGGTGGCCCTGAGCACAGACAAAAATTCAAGGACGTCCTACAATCTCATTAGATCTTTTCATTGTATTATTTAGTCACAGTTGAATAGGCAGTACAAGTCCTAATCAAATTATGAAGAAAAATGTATTTTTGCCTGTTACTAACCTGCTCTTTTAGCTTTCCTCTAGTTACCCTTGTTGCATTCCACTTATTCCTTGCATTCAATTAGCTGCGCAATAATTACTAATAATAAATTTAATTGATAATAGCTAAATATTCTGTGTCTTCTGGTGAATTAATATTATAAGAAAGGACTCTTAAAGACAAAAACAATTCAAAAAACAAAGGAATGAATCTCTAAGGGTAGAACTTCTAAGTAATCAGAATCTATATATCCATCTATCAATCCATCCATTTATTACTTGTTTATTCATTCATTCACTCCATTCATTTGTTTCTTTCATTCCTTTATTCATACTTTACTATTCACCTATCTATTCCTTCATTTATTGATTGAATTATATTTCTGAAAAAGCATTTTCAATCTCTCTTTTATTACTCTGTGTAGATGGTACCTTCTTCTGGCCTCTTTTAAGATCATCCTGGAGCAAAACATCTCTCCATTCTTTGGGACATTTTGTTCATTTCTGCGTTGTATCCCCAATGCAAGCAGAGGGCTGGCTGGCCTGACATGGTTCAGGAACTAAATGTATAATTATTGAATAGTATGGAATGAAAGTAAACTTCTAAAATATATTTCTGATCACTGAAAAATAAAATTCAAGTGGAAAAATATGAGAGGACACCTGCATTGTTATTGTCTCCAGTCTTAGATAGAGACTAGCAAAGTGATCTTTTTCACATTCATTTTCAGGAGTCATTAATTTCCCCTATTTCTTAAAATTTAACTTATATAAAATTTTTGAAGTTATACAAGGATATGAAAATGGCAGAACAATCTAATTTTTTTCTGAAGTTTTATATCAAGCATGATGGCAATAAAGGGGTTAGATAAAATTTTTAAAATAGGTCTAACCCTCCTATGCTATAAAAAAAAAAAGATTAGCTTTGGCAAAACTATGAAATAGTCAATAAGTTTGTGTGTGTGTAATATGTGTATATGTATGTACATATATAGCAATATGTGTATATACATGCATATATCTATATAAATGCATATGTATATATTGCTAAAGCTTAAGTACTTTTATACATATATGTGTGTACACAAACTTACATAATCATATACAGGTTGCTCAACTTAGAATAACATAACCCATGCCAAATGAGTATACATACATACACAGATGTGTGTGTGAAAATGTGTAGATATATGTGTTTATACATATATACACATATATAACTATGTATATACATATGTTTGTTTGAATGGATATATCGGTGCTTCATAGTTGCTTCCATTTGAACAAAAACAGTTGTTGTTGTTGTTGTTTTTTATAAAGAAGTTCATGCTATTATGTCATTGCCCAGTTCCCAGGGAGAATCTCATAAAATCTTAAAATTCTGTGACCTTGAAGATCATTTAATCAAAATTCCCAACTAAAGCATCAATCTTTGGTCCAAAACCCCTTTGATCAACACCTCTACTAAATTTTAACTGAGCCTCTTTTTGAACATTTCTAGTGATTGGAAGCTCACTACTTGCACCAGAAGTTCAAGGAAAAGTAATCTGAAGTGGAAGTGTGTCTAATACAAAGAAAAGAGCTATTCTTGTGAAATTTTAGGATTCAGGTACAGGTTAGTGGGGAAAAAAAAAAAATATATATATATATATATATACACATACATATGCATACACACGTGTATATATACACACATGTATACATACATGCATGTGTGCATGCATATGTACATGTGCGTGTATATACATGTATACTTCATTCCTACTTACAGGATATGTTCAGGATTTGACATCAAGAATCTAGAAGCATTCCATCAAAAGCAGATGGCACCAAAGTCTCTTTACATTGGCCCTGGTATTTGATTTTTGACCAGTCCTCTGAGAGCTTAAAAAAAAAATCATATAATAGGGATTCTTATCCTGAAGTTCATGGGTATTTTTTTCTGTTTTTTTGGGGGGGAGGCAGGGCAATTGGGGTTAAGTGACTTGCCCAAGGTCACACAGTTAGCAAGTGTTGAGTTTCTGAGGCCGGATTCGAACTCAGGTCCTCCAAACACCAGGGCCAATGTTCTCTTCACTGCACCATCTAGCTGCCCCAAGTTCATGGGTATTTTTAACAAATATTTTGATAACAGTATTTCAATAAAATTAGTTTCATTTTAAGACCATGAATTTTATTTTAAGCATTTAAAAAAATTATTGTGAGAAAAGGCCTCTATGCTTGACCAGACTGCCAAAGGGTTCCATGAGAAAAAAGAATTTAGGAACCCCTGCCAAAGGATCATAGCTATTAAGCCAGAAGGGACTTTACAAGTCACAGGCTCACTAATTTGGAGCTGAAAGAGAGTACTGAGGTTACTAAGTCCAAACTCTCTATTTTAAAAATGGGAGAACTGAGTCCACGAAAAATAAAGTGACTTCCCCAGGGCTACTGACATAGTAAATATGAAAGCTGAATTTCAAACCCAAGGCCTCTGATTCCAATGCATCAATTAAGTTCAACTGATCCATATGATGACTATCAGTAACCAGCAAGAAATGTGTAGACTTTCAACAGAACCACACTTTATTGCTTCAGATCTGATACTTACTACCTGTGTGACCTCAGGAAAGTAAATTCACTTTCATGGCCCTCAATATGTTTAACTGTATGGTTGTTCTAGATGACTTCTTAGATCCCTTGCAACACTGAATCAATGATCCCATAAGCACTATGATCAATCCACAGAAATTACTGTTGGACCCCATTCCAGACACACAAGAGGAACAAAATACAAAATAACTCAAAATTATATCATTCTACTGCACCACTCTTCCCCCCGAAGTCATATCTCCCATTTTCCTTAAATATTTTGTGAAAGGGGGAATCAATTTATTAAAGTGTATAGGTTATGCCAAGCTCTATGCTAAACACTTTGCAAGTGTGACCTCATTTGTTCCTTTTTGATGAAAATTTGTGTGACCCAATGGTGTGCATTTGTGTTTCATGTTAGCTATAATTGTCTTGTGGTTATCATTATACCTTTTTGGTTATAATTTGTTCCTATATTTGCAGTAGTATACAATGACATAGTTTTCCAGGAATAGGAATGTGACATTGTTTGTCAAGGAAAGGAATAAGAGAGAATGCCAAACCACAGTGATCAATATGTAGCTACTGTACTCTACTGTGCACATGTAACTGTGGGGACTAAGCTTTAAAGGTACAATTTAATTTGCGTCACAGTCTGGTGAATCCAGTCAGAAGAAGTATTAGACGTGGAAGTTACCAGTAGTGAATACAAATGCCAGCAGTGGAGACTCTTCAATATGTTTAGAGAGCTAGTTACAAGTCTGGCATCTAAAGGAATCCTGCCCAGGTTCTCTCTTTAAGAAGTACTATGTGGAGAAAAACAACCCTGAATTAGGAGTCATAGGATCTTATATCTAGGGTAGGAGTAAAACCCAAATATCATCTAGTAGAAGTCCTTCATTTTTCCAATGAGGAAACTAAGAACAAGAGCAGGTGAAGTGATTCACCCCAGGTTGCAAGTAGCAAAGCAGAACTTATATTGTCTGATTCTAAACCCAGTGCTTCATCCAGCGTACAGCACTGCCTTTCATGTTGCTCAGCGATACCTGGTTTGGAATCCCAGGTTTGGTACATTCTAGCTATGTTATCTTGGATACATCATACTCTAGGGTTCAGTTTTCTCATTTGTAAAATGGGTATAGTGACACCTGTGCCACATTACTCATGGGGTTTTTGTGGAGGGTTGATTTGCAAACCAAAACATATGAAACAATGTTAGTCATTATGATTATTATTATTAATGAAACCATTTTTATGGCAGTGCTTACCACAGTTAATTAAATCTCTGTTATCCAGCAGGTTGGGGAATGGGATCTCTAGTAAATCAAATGTTATAGTTAATAAAGAGCTGTTCTATAAATCATGTAACCCATGAATCAGAAATTTTCAAACTATTACAGGACAATATCTTACAAACACAACAACAATAATCATAATTTATTTTTCCTTGAATTATTCAGAAGACACCTCTAAATCTCATAGGACCTCAAGGGCTCCATTAGGCACATAACTACCATGTGATATTAAAGATGATGCTTTACCATCTGCTTTGAGTGCAGGGACTGTATTGCTTCTCTGTTAGTATCCCCAGCACTTAGTACAATGTTTTGCACATGGTAAGCACTTAATATTGTATTTCATTCATCCTTCTATCCATCCATCCATCCATTCATGGTACCAGGAAAGCTCAACAATAATGCTTTATAGAATCCAGTGGTGTTTCACTAATCACCCCTCTGTAAATAACTCCTACTATTTCCCTCAGTAGCAATAATCTTTTATATCTAACTACCTATTAGAAATATATATTTATTTTTTTCATTGTTAGATGGCTGCTATGTGTAATGCACTACACTGAGCATTATGAATATAGATAAAAATGACACAATATTTGTCTTCACCCTACCTGTCAGACAGCAAATGTATACATAGGATCATTTAAGATCTTTTGAGAAGGGTGAACAATGAAATTGATCTGGAGTTTTCTTTAAAAAAGTGGAGTCTACCCTAACTCTTCAAAGGAGGTAAAAGTTTTAAGAGGAGAAATTGAGGGGGTAGTATGTGTACTCTAGACTTGGGAAGCAGCCTAGGCAAATTTACTGTGATATGAGATGACAAGCCAAGCTTCAGGAACAACCTAATCAATGATTCCGGCTAAAATACAGAATGCATGAAAAGGAGTGATAGGAAATAAGTCTGGAAAGGTAGGTGCAAACCAGATTGGAAAGAACTTAAATGGCATGCTAAGGAGTTTGTATTTTAACCTAGAGACAAGAGGGATCAAATTATACACAATATATTTTATAATATTATATTATATGGCATAATATAATATAACTATATCATATCATATCATTATATTATATATATATGTATGTATATATATATATATATAATTTAAGCAGAGAAGTGAAATACTTAATTTCAGGAATAATTAGTAGCTGTGAGGAGAATGAAATCTAGTGGAGAAAGTCTGGATGCTGGGAGACTACTTTGCAATTTATTGTAATAATCTATACAATAGACCCTAATATAGGGTGATTACAAATTGAGTTGAGAGCATAGAGCTGATCTAAGAAATATTATGGACACGGATATGGACATGGAATTGGTAGCACTTGGTAACTAATTACATGGGTGGAATGAAGAAAAAAGCAAGAGTCAAGCATGACTCAAATGTGAAAAATATGAGTCACTATAGAAATGATGGTGCCTTCAATAGAAATAGAAAGGTTTCATGAAGAAATTAGTCTAGAGTAAAAGATAGTGAGTTCCATTCTGGAAATTTTCCTCATTGCAAAATGAGGGATTTGGACTAGAAAGCCTATATGATCCCCTTGAGTTATAAATCTATGACCCTTTGATCCTGTGATCCTATGTTGAGTTTGTGATGTCAATAGATTAATTCAGGTAGTTATGGCAGTCAGGATATTGATAGTACATAATTTAGACTTAAGAGTGATCAGTACAGGATATATAGGTTTGAGAGTCAATAACATAGAAATAATATTTAAACCTATGGACCTTGACAAAGTCACCAAGTGACAAAAAGTAGAGAAAGAGAAGGCAGCCAAGAACAGGGAGTTGGGGGGAACCCAAACTTGGTAGGTAGGAGGACAATGAAAGAGCCCTACTCTTTTTTTTTAAGGTGCCAATTTTAAAAAGATTTTATTCTCCAGGACAAGAATTGAATTTTCATTTTATAGTACTAATAAAGTGCAATGCTGTTCACTTCTCTCCCTCTGCACACATTCAGGTATTCAGAATGCTCAGATTTACACAGTAACTTAAATGTTTCTTTTAAACTATTACTTCCTTGTCTACAAATTTGAGTCCTGCAACTTTTGGAAAACTGCTTGGAATGTTCTTTCTTGTGGTGTGTTTAGACAACATCTTCAATGGTGGTTCCAGAAGAAGCACTTCTAAATAGGGTTGTTCCACTCCCTTGGAGCCCACCAGGCATGCCTCTTGGCATGCCCCCTGCACTCTGGTACAGTTTAGTAATGATGGGGTTGCAGACCTTCACCAATTCTGTTGATACTCAAATTCTTCCTTCCCAGCAGTCTGGTTCTTATGAAGCCAGTTGATTATGTCATTACATTTGTCAAGGATCCTCTGTTTGTCTTCATGACCAATTTTGCCTTGCAGTTTTTCGTTCTTCATGGTAGCCTTCGTGTTGAAAGCACAAGATTCAAGAGAATTCTTGGAAGATATCTTGTCTCTCTGCTTCTCATCCTCAGTCTTGTATTTCTCAGCCTCCTGGATCTGTGCTCTTATCCACAGCAGAACCACTGAGGATGTCATTTGCATCAATGTCAAATATTATTTCAGTCTGAGGAATACCCCTCGGTGCTGGGGTGGGGGGGATTCCTGTGAGCTCAAATTTGCCAAGCAGGTTGTTATCCTTTGTCATTGCTCTCTCACCTTCAGAAACCTGAATTAGCACACCAGGCTGGTTGCCTGAATAAGTGGTAAAGATCTGTGTCTGCTTGGTGGGGATGGTGATATTTTGTTTAATCATACTGATCATAACTTTGCCAGCAGTTTTAATTCCAAGGGAAAGAAGAGTGGTACCCAACAGCAGCAAGTCCTACACATTCTCAGATTTATCATCAGACAAAATGGCAGCCTGGACAGCTACAACATAAGCACCATCCTCATCAGGATTGATATCCTTGCTATTGAAGAAGTCTTGCAGAAGCTTCTGGATTTTGGAGACTTGAGTGGAATAACCCACCAGGATGATATCATGAATCTGTGATTTATATAGCTTGACATAACTTAAGACCTTTTCTACCACAGAAGAGATCAGCATTCAGCTTTTCAAAACAGGGTTAGATGATTGATATAAAGAAGTCAATAACTCCATAGAGGTAGTCAATCTCAATACTGGCCTGGGTACTGGAAGAGAAGGTTCACTTTGCGCATTCACAAGTGGTACAAAGATGGTGAACAGCCCTCTTGTTCTTACTGATGTCCTTCTTTTGCTTTTGCTTTAACTTGGCAATGAAATGGTTGACCATTTGGTTGGCAAAATCCTCTCCACCCAAGTGGGTATTCCCAGCTGTGAATTTGACCTCAAAGATGAAATCTTTAATGCTAAGAATAAAGACATTTGAAAGAACCACTTCCAAGGTCAAAAATCAACACATTTCCCTCAGCACCAACCTTTTTGTCTAAGTCATAAGCAACATAGGCAGCAGTTGGCTCATTGATGATTTGGAGCAAATTGAGACAAGCGATGAGCATCTTTAGTGAACTGACAATGGGGATCATTGAAATAGACTGGTACTGTGAGCACAGCATTTGTGACAATCTTCCCAACGTAAACTTCAGCAAAATTTCTTTCATCTTGGGCCAGATCATAGAAGATGCTACTTCTGAATAGAAACTTTTGGTCTCCCGTTTGTTCTTCACTTGGACCTTAAGCCTACCTTCATCATTTACCACCATGAAAGGCCAATGCTTCATGTCTTATTGTATAAGTGCATCATCAAATCTGTGACAAATCAGATGTTTGGCATCAAAAAGTGTGTTGGTGGGGTTTGCTGAAACTTGACTCTTTTCTGCATCACTGATTAAACATTCTGTGTTGGTGAAGATTACATAGCTTGAGGTGGTCCTGCTTCCTTGGTCATTAGCAATGATCTCCATTCTCCCATGTTGGAAGAAGGGACAAGTGGTGCCAAGATCAATGCCAATCCTGAGTTCCTTCAACAGAGTTGCTGGGGAGTTTGGAGATGTAGCTGACCACTGTGGAGGAAGAAGGGCTGCTGCTTTGCTGAGTAGACCTGAAATAGCCCTATTCTTTAATCATCTATTTTAACCTCAAGTTCAATACACGTAAAACTTTACTCATCATCTTTCTTTCAAAATACACTATTTTAGCTGATATCCAAAATACATATAGACTAAGATAAATGTATGAGAAAAAAAGTTTATCTCTCAATTGGATAAATGTTCAAAGATTATAAACAGTTCTCAAAAGAATTTAAACCAGGGCAGCTAGGTGGCACAGTGAGTAAGAGCACCGGCCTCAGGGTTGGGATGACCTAAGATCGAATCCGGCCTCAGAAAATGAGCACCCACACAGAAATAATGACTAGCCGTGTAACCTTGAGCAAGTTACTTAACCCCAATTGCTTAAAAAAAAAAAAGAATTTAAACCACAGAGACTAGGTGGCACAGTGAATAGAGCACTGGCCCTGGAGTCAGGAGGACCTGAGTTCAAATCCAGTCTCAAACACTTAACAATAGTCATGTAACACTGGGCAAGTCACTTAACCCCAATTGCCCTGCCCTCCCCCCTCCAAAAAGCAAAAAATAAAAAAGAAAGAAAGAAAAAAGAATTTAAAACCATTAATAACCACATAGAAAGTTGCACTGAATCATGATCATGAGAAAAATGCAAATAATAACTGATTTTTTCTCACACTAAATAAATTGATATATATAACAATAATAGATATTTGAGAGGTTAAAGAAAATACACTAATATGTGATTGATGGGACTATGAAATAGTCCTTTTTGGAAAGTTATTTGTAATTGTGATTTTCAATTTTTTTTAAAAAGTCCACACTTTTTATGGAGAAATGCCTCTGGAAAGACACACACCAGCAAGATTTTATATTATTGAATACCCTGTCTTCCTGGATCTCTCTTCACTGTTTTGCTACCATATTTCTTCATCCTCTTTGGCTACCAATCCCATGCAACTAGTTTATAAGCAGATCTAAGTTCAAATATTGCCTTGGAAACTTAGTTGGATGACCCTGAGCAAGTCAGTTAATTGCTGCCTGCCTTTATTATTAAGGGCATACTCTATGCTAGGTATATTAAGTGGGAATACCAAAACTACCCAAAAGAAGAGTTATTTCCCTCAAGTACCTTGTGTTCTAATAAGGCAAATATATGCAGGGTAGATTGAAAGTAATCTGACAGGGGCGGCTAGGTGGCGCAGTGAATAGAGCGCCAGCCCTGGAATCAGAAGGATCTGAGTTCGGAGCCGGCCTCCGATACTTAATCCACACAAATAAAAACCTAGCCGTGTAACCTTGGGCAAGTTACTTAACCCCAATTGCCCTAAAGGGGCGGCTAGGTGGCACAGTGAGTAAGAGTGCCGGCCTCGGATTTGGGATGACCCAAGATCAAATCCGGCCTCAGAAAATGAGCACCCATGCATAAATAATGACTAGCCCTGTAACCTTGAGCAAGTTACTTAACCCCAATTGCTTAAAAAAAAAAAAAAAGTAATCTGACAGAGGAAGGCACTAACAGCTGAAAGCCCATGAAAAAATCCTGTAGAAACAGGTATGAGAGCTAAATCTCCAAATAAGCCATGGAAACTAAGAGGTGGAGGGGAGGGGGGCAGAGCATTTCAGACATGGGGACAATATGGAGAGCTAAAATGGAATGTCATCATACTAATGTAACTGGTTTGTAGGGATCATGAAAGGAAATAAAGAAGATAAGAAAGCCATGTGGGCATGGCCTTGTATGAAAAACACACTGTTACTGGGAAGGTTGAGGTTATCTTGGTTTTAGCAATGTGACTCCCTCCTGATTCTCCTATCTGTCTGACCATTCCTTTTCTGTCTTTTTTTTGTTGTTGTTGAATCTTAACTCAAAACATGCCTACTATTTTTGTGGGCCCTCCAATGCATTATTCTAGGTCTCCTTTTCTTCATCTCTTCCAATGCTATTTACAGCATTTCACCTGGTGATATTATCAGCTCCCTTGATTTCAATTATCATCTCTATGCAGAAGATTCTCAGATGCACTTTTCCAACCCTAGTTTCTATCCTAACTTCCAGTTTCCCATCTGTAACTGCCTATTAGACAGCTTAAATTGGATGCCTATAGAATCTTAAACTGAGCCTTTCCAAAACTAAACTGTTGCCTTCACTGCCATGTCCTCCCCTTCTTCCTAAACCCTCTCTTATTGTCAAAAGTCCTCCATCTGACATTGAAACCACCAGGGAACAGGTCTTCATCACCTGATGCCTGAATATTGCTATAGATTGCTGGTCGGTCTGCTTCCCTTGTCTCTCCCCATTATTCTTTTTACTCCAATAAGATGTCAAAGTGATCTTCCTAAAATGCAGACCATGTAATCCTCCTCATTGAACTCTAGGGGTTCCCTGTTACATCCGGGATCAAATATAAAATCATCTGTTTGCCTTTTAAAGCTTTTCGAAACGTCCATATAACCTAGGGAGCCACTAGAGTTCGCTAAGCAGGGATTTACAGGGTCAGATTTATGTTGGGGTTTTTTAATCGTCTTGGCATATTGTGGAATAAAAAGGAGGTGAAACATGGAGAGATGTGAAGATAATATCAACAAGATATATAAAAGGATTAGATATGTGGGGTGAGCAAGAAGAGTGAAAGGTTATATGGAGATGGTGGGCCTGAGTGAATGGAAGAAAGTGGCTCCCTAGACAGTAATAGGAAATACAGAAGAGAGAATGAGAGGAAAGATAAGTAATTCTAAAACCAATGCCTGGCAAGTACATTTTAATATATGATTTTTCATTCATTTATGTGTTCATTCATAAATAGACTTTGGCCCATAGATCTCACCAAAAGGACAAGGGCTTAATTTTCCCATATGCAAAATAAAGTCACAGTATCACTTTTAGTGGTAACAAAAACCTGGAAATGAAGTAGGTACCTATATATTAGGGAATAGAAAGATTAATTATAGGGGCTACTAGGTGGTGCAGTGAATAGAGCACTGGCCCTGGAGTTGGGAGAACCTCAGTTCAAATCCAGCCTCAGACACTGAACACTTACTAGCTATGTGACCTCAGGCAAATAACTTAACCCCAATTACTCTGCCCTCCCCCCTCTAAAAAGCAAAATAAGAAAAATAAAAAAATGAAAAATGAATCACAGTACATCCATAAAATTGAATATTATATGGTCAATAGAAATATCAAATTTAATTCCAAGAAGAAAGGAAAGATATATGTACTGATATAGATGGGAGGAAAACCAAGCAAATAGCATATATAATGATAAAAATAATGAAAATGGAAATATTTTAATTGCATGTTGTGTGATTATAATGACCAAAATGGAAGAAGGTTTAGAAAATGTATTGCTTTCTGTTCTTTATGTAGCTGGTAGACTCTGGGTACAGAATTTTGAATATAATATCAGATATAGTTGATATTGGTTTTTCTTAACTGTTTCCCCACATACACACCCGTACCATATATATATATTTAATATGGAACACCTTCCTGAGTAGGAGAAAAAAGGACAGAGATATTCAGAAATTAAGGTATTATAAAATCTAAATATATCAATAAAACAAAATTTTAAAACTTCACCCTTTCTCCATCTCTACTAATAGCACAATCATTCTCCCAGTAACTTGAGTTCAAAACTTAGGCATTATCTTTTACTTTCCTCTCTCCCTCATTAGTTAAATTCAATTATTTGTTATGCCATATTCATTTTTCCTCCTCAATATTTCTTAGACTTAGGCCTTTTGTTTTTCCCTTATTAACCACCACCTTAATCCTGCTCTAGGGACTTCCTCAATTGTAATTTTTCCTGTGATGAGTAGAATATCCCAGCTACTTTAGTTGTTCTAGGTTATAAGTTCACACTGATACAGAGCCTATACAGAATTCAGCAGAATCAGGAGGCATAATTGATAACAGAAACTGAAATTCTGACTTATCCTGTGTGAATGGGTTTGTTTTCTAT
This sequence comes from Gymnobelideus leadbeateri, assembly GCA_011680675.1. NCBI lineage: Eukaryota > Metazoa > Chordata > Mammalia > Diprotodontia > Petauridae > Gymnobelideus > Gymnobelideus leadbeateri. The sequence continues at coordinate 133,835 of WOXC01001032.1, forward strand.
ATCCTCTTTAAAAAGAAGAATGTCTACCAGTGAACACCGGTACACAATATTATATAGACAAATTGAACTATAATTCACAATTCAGAAAGACAGTTTAAAAAAATGAATAAATAAAAGTAGATAATGCTAAGGAATGTCCAAAACACAAATGTAGAAAAGTATAATCTACAAGATCTACACATAAAATTTAAAGCAAAACCAAAGTCAAAAGGCCAGTTAGAATTCATAGAAGAAACAAAGTGAGAGTTTTAAAAGTATACTAAAAATGAAATGAGAGGCATAGAGAAAAGACTTGTAAGAAACATTGAACAAGAATTGCTAGAGTTTATACAACTAAGATTTTCCTGGAAAATTAGAATGGACCAAATAAAGATAATTTATTCCATAAGATGAAAAGAGCTATTGGAGAGCAGTAGATGACTGGGAAAAAGTAATTAAAAAGCAAGAAACTTTTCAACAAAAAGATCTGACAGAAAATTAATTAAGAAGATAATACTCAAAGAATTACTAGAATATCTATAAAGCATGCCAACAAAAAACTGAGATATCAAATTTTAAGAAATCATAAATGAAAACAACCCAGATTTATTATGAATATCAGTCAAAACAAAAACAGAAAAAAGTCCACTGGCAAGCTAATGAAAGAAAAATATCATAAAGTTAAAATGCCCAGGGACATCACATCTAAAATTCAGAGTTAACAATCCAAAGAAAAATTTCTTCCAGTAGACAGAACAAAAGATTGAATTACAAATGAGACAGTCAGAATTTACTTCCAACATTTTTTGTTGTCTCATATTCATTGTTTTCTGTTTGGATTTTTCCAAAAGAAAAAGGGAAAAAAGGTTGACAACTAATTATTTACACAGAAAAATCTGAGTATAATAACACTTGAGAAAGGTGGATCTTTAAAAAATCAAGGGTTTTCAAGCAGTTCTGGTAGAAACACCAGAAATGAGTAAAAAAACAATTGAAATTCAAACAAACAAGCCAAGAAAACATAAAAGAGAAAAAGCTTTTTAGCAAGTGGAAAGGTTACACAAAGATTGAAGTGTTTAAAATATCCAATATGTAGAAAAGAAATGCATGTTCTTTAAGACTCCTGATATCAACAGTCATTGATAGAGTTTTGTTTTGTTTTTTTGTTTTTTTAAGACAGAGGGCATGAAATTGGCTTTGCTATCTCATGATGAATTTAATAGAACAAAGAAAAGAGGGTGACATGATTATATCAGAATAAGAGGGATACTGTGGGAGGAGTTTACTATTTCATTTAAATGGCATATACAAAAAACCAAGGGGGAATATGTCACAAGAGGATAAGATATCACATGAACCTCCATTTCATCTGAAACAAAGGAAAGTAGAACAAAATCACACAAACATACTAAAATACACATATATCCAAAGAGCTTGCTAAAGAAATACATTTAATTCAACAGGAAAACAGGATGGATTGAGGAAGAGGGAAAAGGAGGAAATAAATAGAAGGGTAGATTCAAAGGAAGAATAGTAATAAGTAAACTACAACTTTGGATGTTAATAGTTAAGCAATTTTAAGAGAAAAAGGACGACAAAATAAAAACCTGTGATCAGGGTCTAGGTGAAGGGGATTGAAGAGAGAAAAGAAAACAAAATCAGATTGCATCATTAATTTAGAAGTATGGAGTATAGCCCTCCTCTTTCATTATTCTCTTTTTGATAAATAAGAAGAAAAGAAGAGGAAAAATATAAAAGGGTTGGATAGGATGGAGGGAAATAGTTGTTACTGTGAATGTGAATAAGAATATTCTGCCCATAAAATTAGAATAATATGCACAATAAATTAGAAAGCTGAATTCAATAATTCAACAAATACACTTGAAAAAATATTCACACAAAGTTTAAATAATGACCCCGAAGAAAATACATCATACTTCAGCTAAACTAAAAATAAAAAAGCATTAATCATGATCTAAGATAAGACAATAGTAAAAATAGCTTATCAAAAGAAAGGGACAAAAGGAATACATTCTTAAATAGATCATAAGCAATGAATTAATATTAGATACACACACACATACACACACACAAACCAAATGGCATAGCATCTATCCTAGATTCTATTTTAATATCTAAAGTAAGAGATAATCAATTATAATGGTAAAAACTACAATAGCTTAGAATCTAAATCAAACCCTTTCAGGATTATACACTTTTACTAAAAACATATAGAATAAAAATTTAAATATTTGAATAGATGTTTTAGAAAATGTAGATATGTTAGATATCTGGCAATTGCTGAATGGAAATTAAAAGAAATATACATATTTCTGAAATATATATGGCACCATTACAAAAATTGACCATCTGGTAGGAAACAGAGAAAACCAGGACAGCTTTGAAAATAATACATAGAATTTTATATGTGCTTGAATGAAGAAACAGTTTCTAGGTTGTACAGATACATGAATGGATGTTCAAGTCCCTTATTGTGTTCTTCTTAGTACATAGAAATAATCATTTGAGTTGTTGTTTGTTAAATTACAACTTTGCACACTTGCAGCAATAAAATAAAAAAAATCAATGAACTGGCCATGTAATAAAAAGTTGAAAAGCAACAAATGATAAAACAAATAAACACGAAAATATAAATTCTGAAAATCAAATAATAAATTAAGAAAACTGACAACAAAAAAACACATTGAAATGGTAAATAAAAGAAGCAGCTAATTTTTCCCCACTACACGCACACATACATGCACACACACGCACAAACATACACACACATGCATATGTATACCTTTAATTACTCTAATTTTTTTAAAAGAGGAAAAGAAAATTGCTAGAATGGGACATAGAAAAGAATACTAGATGGCAAAAAATGAATAAAAGAAATTATTAAAAATTATTTTGTTTTGATGAAAATGCCAAAAAAACCCAAACTCTGATAATTTAAACAAAATGGAAGACTATTTTTGAAGCATATATAATGTCCAAACTAACAGAACAGAAAAAATTGTTGCTTCATAGCATCACTGAATATAATTTTGACTGTTATCCCAATAAGTGGGGCCAAGATTGAAAACTAGGTATCTCCACTTTTTAGAAGAGTAATCTGTATTATTCAACCAATATTTAATGAATAAACTTTAGGTTCCATGTGGCTTACAGAATCACAGGTACTTGAAAAATTTTCTACTGATGCACTTATAGTTGAAAAACCTCTGTACAACGTCCCTAAGCCCCCAACAAGTGACTATCCCAGTTTAGCTTGAAGACCTTTAGTAAGAGGAAACTCAATATCCTCTGAGAGATTGCATTTCACTTTTGAAAAGCTCTAATTATTAGAATTTTTTCTTTATATCACACCAAAATTGGCCTCTCTGCAGCTTCCACCCATCGTTACTCCCTCTGGGACCAATTAAAAAAAAAAAAGACTAATCTATTTTACATATGATAGTCCTTTGAATACTTGAAGACAGTTATCATGTCCCCCATAATTCTTCCCTTCTGCAGGCTAATTATTTCATATGGCTTGATCTTCAGTTATTTCCTAGTGCTGATCATGCTCTCCAGAATGTCCTCTGGCTTAATATCTTACCTAAAATATTGTGTCTTGTATTGAATGAAAACATTCAACTGTATTTTGACGAGGGCAGTGCATAATGGAACTATTATCTCTCATGTCTTCAACACTATGCCTCTCAATGTAGCTGATCACATTAGCTTTTATTGCTGCCATGTGCAACTGCTGATTCACAATGAACTTGCATTACAGCACATTAAAAGTCCTAGGTCTATTTCACAAAACTATTGGGTAGACCTAACTCCAATTTTGTGCTTATGAAACTGAATCTTTGACACCCCAAAATCAGTTTGCATTTATCTTTTCTAAATGTATTTTTTTTTATATCTGGACATATGTTCTAGAATATCAAGTCACTTTTTGGACACAGGATTCTGTCTTCCATCAGGTTAGCTACCACACCCAGATTTGTGTCATTATCAGTGCATTAAGCACAATATTTATGGAATTATACATATATATATATATATATATGATAGGATGTATATAGGATCAGAGACTTAGAGCTAAGTATTCACCTTGTCCAACCATTTCATTTTAGAGATTGTTCACCTGCCCAAAATCATAATCTGATGTTTTGAGACAATTATTTGCTTTTCTGCTTGGAAGCCCTATTTGAAATTTCTGGGTTTGCTAGTGTAGCAGCAAGCACTCCAGCATCCCGAGTGGCTGCCAACACAGGTTCTTAGATCTGCTTTTGTAAAGGAAAGCAACTCAAAATCAGTTAACAAGCTCACTTTAATCAATTAAACATATATTACCTAGTTCAGGGGGGAAAGGTCAGTACCCTGAACTTCAGAGTATACAGACAGATCAAATAGACAAGCTTCCAAACTGTCCAACCATTATCAATACCAAAATCACAGTTACCAGAGAGGGAAGCATCAACATCTGGGTTTTCAAAGCTGGGGTGGGGGGGTGCTCTCAAGGGCTGCCCAGAGTCTCATCTGGTCAAATCACACAACACTTCTCAAAGTGAGCCCCAAAGCAAAGCCTCTCATCAGGGTTTATATAGCCTTCTCCTGGCTGAGATAATGTAACAACCTTCTTGACCCACTGCCCAATCACAAAGTATCAAGGTGTGGGCTTTCCTGAAAAACAAGCCTCCCACCACAGGCTCCAGGTGCTCTTAACCTAGGGGCAGGGAAGATCTTTATATCTGCATTTCCATTTCAGCTAGTATTTTCTAGGTGATAAAGGTTTACATAAATCTCTGTGTGGTATAGTTAGTGTAGTATAATTTTAATAATCAATTCTTTATCTGCATATGTCATTTTAATCTTTTCAAGGTACAAAATCATATATAACCATACATTGTCCTCTCAACAAATTGTATGAAAGGTAGAATAGTTGTTACTATCCCCATTTGTCAAATGAAAGTGAAACAGAGAAGACACCTAATTTGACTGAGGTCATAAATAGCAGATATGAGACTAGAAATCAGTTTTCATAACTCCCACACCAGTATCTTCTCCATTATATCAGCTGCCTCTAATTTGTGTTTTTTCTTGATAATGAGATTGAGAATTTATATATTTGGTATATGACTATGTACACTTGTGTATATAAAAAGTAAATAGGTAATTCAATTTTAACTTATGTTACTTGCTAAGCATCATACAGCCAGTATGTGCCAGAGCAGACTTTAGATCAGGTTCTCCTGCCAAAAAGGGTGTTTTTAATTAATTAATTAGGATTTCATTCATTTGTTTTAGGGATGATTATATTTCTTGATTAAGACATCATTAAGAACTAGTGAATGAAAATGAGTTTGCACTTATTCAGAACTAAAATTCATGTACCAAAGATGTTGTGTTCATACTTTCCTGGAACTTATAATGAAGGTTTGTGAAAGATACAGAGATACACAGAGAGAATACTTTGCCCATATGACATAGCTTTCTCATATTTTGTTGCTATTGTGTTGTTTTATTTTTAGTCAGGGTCCAAAGAGGACATGAAGGTTGAGCTACCTTTCGTTGTCACTGTTAGAAAATCACCATTATTATATAATATAGGTCCTTTGAAACATCACTTTCAGTCCTTCAAATATAGCAGATGCTCAATATGTTTATGAAATTGAATCCATATGAAAAATATTTTAAATGGTGACTTAATTTCAGTAAAATTAAATTTTAAAATTAAAATGTCAGTTAAGATCCCTTACTTTTCCACTTGTGAATGAATAGCCTCATTTTTCCTATTGCAAGAGAATTTTATAACAGCTACTGGAGAATTATAGACAATAGAGGAAAGATCTACCATCTTTGGAAATTTTTCACCAGAGGTTTCAGGAAAGAACAATTTATAATTTAAGTTTCACTGCAATGGCTAAATACCCCTCCAGGCTGCAAATTACCCTTATAGTAATGTACCTCTTACTTCCTCAAATATTTAATACTTTCACTTGAGGCAAAGTTATTGGATTAATTAAGTGGCAAGTTGAGGCAATTCCTTTGAGAATTCAGACTTAGTGGGACTACACTAGACACTAAAGCAGGAAGTTCCTACTGACTCTCAATACAACCATTTGATTTAAAAAAAAAAAAACCTTCATTAAAAACACTTGATTTCAAGTGATTCCCAACAGAACTGCATCACTTCATTGCTGTGTGTTGTTCCTTTCTTTTTTAGGGCATAAATAAATGTTAAAATTTCAGTTTTAATTATGTGCATTATATCTTGTTGCTTCTTCATGTGCAGTGAAGCAACATGACATAATTTGTCAAAGAAAGAGAATGAGAGAAAGGGTCAAGTGCCACAGATGTTCACAAAGATAATTTTTACACAGCATATTTTATGTCTGTTATTTGGCACTTTTCATGTGCTAAACATTTCATAGACATCATCTTATAAATCTCTGCAAAACTTTCTGTGGAAGGTAAGCTTGACAATTTTTTTTCCACAAGAGGAAGGGAAAGCAGAAGTTTAATACTTTTAAAAACAAATCAGTAGAACAAATCATCCATAAAGCTTGATCTTCATTTAGATAGAATTTCACTCTGAGAGCTTCTGAATTCTAATCAAACGTTCAAAGTATCTTTTCTCCTTTTTTTTCTTTCCTTGTTTTGGAGTAACATTCATTTCTCCAAAGAAATGAATTTTACAGATAATCACAGTTTGGAAAATGATATGAAAATCTACCAATACATTTAATTTTTCTTGACAGCTGTAAGGTTTGTAATATCTCATCCCCATTTTGTTATACTTTACTACCTTCCAAGATGGAAGAAGCAGATGATGCATCTGCATATTAGTGAAGAAAGAAAGCAAATGAATTCTATTGGCATTACATAGATGGTGCTGCCTCTAAAGCTATTTTGGGTGTGCATGGGATTGTAGGCTGTGGACATGGCAAACCTTGAGAATGTGCAGAAGGAAGTTTGACATTCAGAATTAACCCAGCATAATGCCAAGTATATGTTTCCTCATTAATCCAGACTTAAAGTTTTGGAATGTTCTGAACCAGTGCAGCAGGAGAATTCATAGACTATAGAGCTAGAGTTAGAGTGGAGGTGGGGGAATGAAAAAACAAAAACAAAAACAACTTATAGATTATCTAGTCCAAAAATAATTTTACAGATGAGGAAACTGAGGCTTAAAAAGGTTAAATTGCTTCCCCAAAACCACAAAGGTAGATATTCAAATGAAATCATATTCTAACTAATGTATTCTTATACCAAATTTTGTCTTTTGCGTACTTCATCATTTATATTACTCTATGAAAATGCATCTAAAATCTCCCTTCTCTCAGTCTCCCAAATAAAATTCAGTTGGGTTGATTAGTTTGTCTCTCTTTGGGATGAATGAAAAAGAATCAATTAACAAGCATTTATTAAACACTCACAGTGCCCAGGCATTATTATAAGCACTAAGGATAAAATATAAACCTCTCCTTTAAAAGAGGTGAATTGAAAGGGCATCTGTAACTATCAGCACATATGTCTCCTTTATCTTGCTAACAGAAGTTTTATGAGAACAATTTACTAATGTATTAAAGATGTCCTTGATGAAAATGTGAGTGTGAAATTAGCATCCTTTCACAAAAATATATTATTCCATTGACCATATTTGTAGAGTTACCAAATAGACTTCACGATTTGAAGACTGCAAGGTCCTACTATGATTGTTGGTTGTTGTTGTTGTTGTTTAATTTACTTCAAAGAAAGCATTCACTTCAGTAGAATAATATTCAGTCTTAAAGGTCTCCTCTATCAAGGTGTCTTTAATACATATGTTGAGATCACAAAAGGCTTTTTGATGGGAAAAAAACTGAGGCAATGATTCTCTAATTACCAATATCAGTTTGCAGCCATAATTGCAAATGTTCAAAATTGAATTTAAAAGGAAGTGAGATTTCTGAAAGATAACAAGTTCCTCAAGAAATCCTCATTTATGAATATTTGTGAGTAATATTGGGCTGTTTCCAATAATCAGAGCAATAGAGAAGGCACTTTAGAGAAAAGAGATTCACAATCACTCAAAAAAGTTTGGCATAATAATCCACATATGAAAAACAATTTGAATGAGGGACAGTTATGATATTACCCAGAATCCGTTTAGTTAGAAGTAAGTCCATTGAGCTTATACATGAGTTCATATATCTTGCAAAAATACTGCAGAACAACTATGAAATGATTGTGGAATGGATGTATATGAAATGGACATATAATTGCATAAAAGAAAGATACTAGGTTGGCTTGCTTTTGCAATGACATCATTAGTTTTTGTTTTGTTTTATTTTGCTCAAGATATAATAATACCTAGAAATGAGTTCTACATTTTTATTCCCCATATGAATCACTAGTAGTGAATAATTCTACTTAGGTATGAGAAGTCTGGGAAGGCTGTCTGTCATGATCCTGTTTTTATGATCCAGGAAAACAACACACCCTATGGTTTGTATCAGATCAACAAAAAATTGCTTTTGTGATCCCTAACAAGGAATGGCCATTGGCCACTACTTATGTCTTTTCTTCCTCTGTCTTTAATAAGATTGTCATTCATTCCTAGAACCTGTGGATCTATGTTATCTTTCTTTGGGGCACAAGAGGTTGACTTATCCTTAGATGGTCCAGGCCCATTTCTGCTAGCAGCACCTCATACCTACTGAGCTCCAAATGATGATCATTGGCCCTGTTTTTTTTTTTTCCTTCTCTGTCTCACCTTCTGTGAAAAATCTTCTTTCTTTCTTGTTTCCTCCTTTACAAAAATACTTCTCCCATTCTTCCAAAGAAGGCTTCATTTTGCTTGAAAACCTGAAGAATTAGATTATTTCCTTAAATCTCTTTGGACAGGGGCCATCTTTCACTTTGAGACAACATTATTATTTATCCTAGTACCAAATGATGCAAACATAGCATAGCCCCTGGAAGTCAGAACAAAGGTCCTCTTCCCAACCGTACCCAGTTTAAAAAAAGATTTTTCAGTCCTCTTCTTTCGTGTTAGTCATTTTCATGGTTAACTTTTGTGGCTAATTGCCCTAGAAAGCCACCTGTTTCCTTAGTCTGCACTATGTACTGGGGTCTTCTAAGTGAAGCATAATTTATTCATGGTGGGCTATGCTGGTGCTCTCTATTCATTTGCCTTTAATTGGCAACTCATATTCCTGCCAAACACTACACTGAACCATTCCTGCATGAAGGTCAATCTGAAACTCAAATACAAGTAAGTTTATAATTAAATCTAATTCTTACTCTTGTTTCTCTTTTTCAATGAACTCCAAATTAATCCTTTCATTTCTCTGCCTGGTTTATTTTCTGTAACACTTTGGACTATCTTCTTCATAGGAATATTATAAGGAAATAAATATGTACATATTAAAGTATTCAACAACTATGTGCAATCTCCAAATTATATATGAGTCCTCTCCCTGTACTGGTTTATTTGTTCCCAAGCTCTAACCTTGACCATTTCAAAGAATGAATGAGGAGCAGCTAGGCGGTACAGTTAATAGAGCACCAGCTCTGGAGTCAGGAGGACCTGAATTCAAATCTAGCTTCAGACACTTAATACTTACTGACCTTGTTGACCTTGGGCAAGTCACTTAACCCCAATTGCTTGCCTTCCACCCTCCAAAAAAATGAACAATACTACAATCTGCTACCTATATTTTATGTAGCCCTGATAAAAAATTTAAAGCCCTAAAAAGAAAGACATTATATTTTAACTGCCAAAATATCCACTTCAACCATATAATCATTCAAAAAGCAAACATTTAAGTGACTATTAGTTGTAGGGCATTATACTAGGTGCTAGGATTACAGAGACAAAAAGACCAGAAATTCCTCACTTTAAGAAGCTTATATTCTATCAATGTTAATACCATGTACATATCTAAGAATATGGAATATAAATGTTATAGAATAAATGAGAAGTATAGGATAATTCAATACAAAGTAATTAGGGAGAGAGGGCACTACCAGTTAGAGTAAATCATTAAAGATTTCGTGGAAAAGGTAAAGGTACTTCTTGAAATGTTTTTTTAAAACATATTTTATGTATTTCAATAAGTATTTCCCAATTATATATTAAAAATGTTAACATTCATTTTTATTATCTGTATCCCTTTCTCTCCTCCACCCCTCCTTGAGAAAGTAAGCAATTTGATATCAATAATACACGTGAAGTAATGAAAACATATTTCCATATTAGCCATGCTGCAAAACACAGATAAAAAAGCAAAATTTTAAAAATGAAAAGTGTGTTTCAGTCTGCATTCAGAGTTTATCAGTTCTCTCTTTCTCTCTCTCTCTCTCTGAAGGTCGATAGCATTTTTCATCATGTGTCCTTTGGAATAGTTTTGTATCATCATCTAGAATAAATAAAGTCTTTCACAGTTGATATCCTTACAATATTCCTGTTATTTTGTATAACACTTTCCTTGTTCTTCTCATTTCATTTTGCAATATCTTTTTGTAAATCTTCCAAGGTTCTGAACCCATCCTGGTTTTCATTTCTTGTAGCACAATAGCATTCAATCACAAACATATACCACAATTTGTCAGCCTTTCCCCAATTGCTGGGCATCCCATCAATTTCCAATTCTTTACCATGACAAAAAGACCTACTATAAATAATTTTTGTAGATATAGATCCTTCTCATTTTTCTTTAATTTCTTTGGAATACAAAACCTAGTAGAGGTATTACACACAGTTTTATAGCCTTTGGGGAATAGTTTCAAATTGCTCACCAGAATGGTTGTTTCAGTTCACAACTACACCAACTTTGCCTTAGTGCACCAATTCTTCCACATCCTTTCCAAGATTTGTTTTTTCATTTTTATGTCACGTTAATCAATCTGATAGGTATAACGTAGTATCTCAGAGATGTTTTTAATTTGCATTTCTCTAATCAGCAGTGATTTGCAACATTTTTCTTTTTTTTTTTATTTTAACAAATGCTTTATTAACTTCTGGTTTACATCATTCATTTCAGCCAGATTTTGAGTTATGATTTTTTCTGCACTTTTCCCCTACCCACCACCCCGAATAGAAGTCCCACAAGATATCCCCTCATGCAATCTGCTCTCTCCCATATCTTCTCCCATACCCCCTTCGACTTTGCCAATAGGGCAAGGTGAATCTCTGTGCCCCAATGCCTGCACATCTTACCTCCCAATTACATGAAAAATAGTATTAATAATAGGATTTATATACATTTGAAACATTTAATTTTAAAATTTCAAATTTCAGATCCATTCCCTTCCTGCCTTGTCACCCACTCCCTCTGGGAAGATAAGCAATTCCGTATGTGTTGTACATGTATAGCTATGCAAAACATTACCATAGTAGATATACTGTAAAAGACTGCTTACAGTTCCCTCCCATCGTGTCCCACCCCCAACCTGATCCATTCCCTACTTTGATCCTGTCCCTCTTCAAAAGTGGGTACTTCCAACCTCCCCTGCCCTCAGAATGCCCTCCCCTCCATCATCCCCCCTCTAATGCCCCTTCCCCCTACTCATCTACAGGGTGAGATATTGCATTTAGTAAATATGTCATTCTCTCCTTGAGCCAACTTCAATGAGAATATGGTTTTGCCTTTTTGCCTTCCTGTTCTTTCCCTCCCCTGCAACTACTGCCCCTTGCTTCTTCTACATGAGAAAATTTACCCTACCCTGTCTCTCCCCATCTCCTCTTGCCTCTTTCCTCTCTCACCTCTTAACTTCACCCCTTAATTATCATTCCTTCCCATCAAATTCAACCTATGCCCTCTATCCATATATACTTGTAAACATATATACATAGGTATTCATATGCCCATATACCCTTCATCAATTATTTTCATAATGAGGAAGGTTTCATCAGTCACAGTTATTATTTTTCCATATAGGAATGTAAATAGTAAAACTTTGATAAGTTCCTTTTTTTTTTTATTTTTAAATCAACTACTTTATTAACTTCTGGTTTACATCATTCATTTCTACAAGATTTTGAGTTATAAATTTTCTCCCCATTTTTCCCCTACCCACCACCCCAAAATATCCCCTCCCCCAATCTGCTGTCTCCCATATCTTCTCCCATACACCCTCTGACTTTCCATAGGGCATGGTGGATCTCTATGCCCCAGTGCCTGTATGTCTTATTTCCCAGTTACATGTAAAATAATATTAATAATAGTATATATAGGTATATATATATATAGGTGTATATATATATATATAGGTGTATATATATGTGTGTATATATATATATATATATATTAAACAATTGGTTTTAAAACTTTGAATTCCAGATTCATTCCTTCCTCCCTTGTCACCCACCCTTACATAAGCAATTCAGTATAGGTTGTACATGTGTAGCTATGCAAAACATTTCCATAGTGGATATATTGTGAAAGACTGACTATATTTCCCTCCCTCCTATTCCACCTCCCACTTGTTCTATTCTCTACTTTGATCATTTCCCTTTTCTTTTTTTTTTTAAACAAATACTTTATTAACTTCTGTTTTACATCATCCATTTCCGCCAGATTTTGAGTTACAATCATTTTCCCCCCATTATCCCCTACCCAACCTCCCAGAATAGCAGTCCCACAAGATATCGCTTCCTCCAATCTGCTCTCTCCCATACCTTCTCCCATACCCCCATAGACTTTTCCATTAGAGGAAGATGAATCTTTGTGTCCCAATGCCTGCACATCTTATCTCCCAATTATAGGCAAGAGTATTAATAATAGTATTTATATATATATTTGAAACATTTAATGTTACGACCTCGAATTTCAGATCCATTTCCTTCCTCCCTTGTCACCCATTCCTTCTTGGGAGATAAGTAATTCAGTATATGTTGTACATGTCTAGCTATGCAAAACATTATCATAGTAGATATATTGTACAAGGCTGCTTATAATTCCCTCCCAATCATCCCACCCCCACCTGGTCCATTCCCTACATAATCCTGTCCCTCTTCTATAGTGGGTACTTCCAACCTCCCCTCCCCCCAAGGATGCCCTCCCATCCATCATCCCTCCTCTCATCCCCCTTCCCCCTATCCTGCTGCAGTTTGAGATATCCCATTTAGTATGTATGTCATTTTCTCCCTGAACCAAATTCAATGTGAATGTGGTTTTGCCTTTTTAGCCTTCCTTATTCTCCCCTCCTTTGCACCCACTTCCCCTACATGAGATAGTTTACCCTACCATGTCTCTCCCCATCTCCTCTTGCCACTTTCCTCTCTCACCTCATAATTTCATCCCTTGAGTAATCTCCCTTCCCAACAAATTCAACCTATGCCCTCTATCCATATATAACTGTAACCATATACACACACATTCACATATGTATTCATATGACCACACCCCCTTCTTCCATTATTTTCATAGTGAGAAAGATATCATCAGTCACAGTTATTGCTTTTCCATATAGGAATGTAAATAGTTCAACTTTGATAAGTTCCTTTTGATTTCTTTTCCCTGATTACCTTCTCAGGCATCTCTTGCTTCTTCTGTCTGGATGTTAAATTTTCTATTCAACTCTGGTTTTTTCCTCAAGAATGCTTGAAACTCCTCTATTCCACTGAATGACCATATTTTCCCCTGAAACAAAATAATCAGTTTTGCTGCATAGGTGATCCTTGGGTTCATTCCCAGCTCTTTTGCTCTCTGGAATATCATATTCCATGCCCTTCCATACCTCAGTGTAGAAGCTGCCAGGTCCTGTGCTATTCTGATTATGTTTCCACAATATTGAAATTGTTTCTTCTTGGCTGCTTGTAGTATTTTCTCCTTGATCTGGGGATTCTGGAACCTGGCTATAATATTCCTGGGAGTTTTCTTTTTGGGATCTTTTTCAGGAGGTGCTTGGTGGATTCTTTCAACCTCTATTTTGCCCTCTGGATCTAAAACATCAGGGCAATTTTCCTTGAGAATTTCTTGAAGGGTGATTTCTAGGTTCTTTGATCATGGCTTTCAGGTAGTCCAATAATTTTTAAATTGTCTCTCCTGGATCTATTTTCCAGGTCAGTGGTTTCCCATGAGATATTTCACATTGCCTTCTAATCTTTCATTTGTTTGGATCTGCTTAACAGCATCTTGATTTCTCATAAAGTCATTAGCTTCCATTTGCTCCAGTCTAACTGTGAAGGAATGAATCTCCTCAGTGAGCTTTTGAGATTCTTTTTCCATCTGACAAATTTGGCATTTAAGGCATTCTTCTCCTCATTGCCCTTTTGAGCCTCCTTTGCCATTTGAGTTAGTCTATTTTTTAACTTCAGTCAGGCTGTTGACTCTCATTTCATACTTTTCCTGCATCCTTCTCATTTCTCTTCCCAATTTTTCCTCTACTGCTCTTATTTGGTTTTAAAAATCCTTCTTTAGGTCCTCTATGGTCTGTAACCCGCTCATATTTTCATTTGGGGCTTTTGGTGCAGGAGTTCTGACCTCACAGACCTCCTCCTGTTCCATGCTTTGATCCTCTCTGTCCCCAAAATAGGACTCTAATGTTGCATTTTTCTGTTTATTTTTTTCCTTTGCCTAGGCATGTTGCCACTTAATTACTTGATTTGGGGGCTTGTTGCCACAGTAGGACTCTGCCACCAGAGAGGAAGCTTCCATCCCAAATGTTGGGGTTTTCACAACTTCCGGAGGTATTAGTGGGGTGGCCTCTGTAAAGCCTCCACATGCTCTGGCAAGCTGGATAATCACCCCAGACCTCCCCCCCAGACCACAATCCAGATTCAAGCATGTTAAAGCAAGAGCGATTAACCCCCAGACTAATTGCTGGATGTCCCTACAGTTTGCAGAGCAGAAGCTGAAGCCTCCAATGAAGCTGCAAAATGGCATCTGTTCCATGTTTCCTCAGCTGCTTCTTGCCCCCATGGGAAAATGCCAACGCATTCCCCAAATACTGGTCCCAAAGTCCATAGGGCACTAACCTCTCATTTTCTCCTAGGCATATCTGTGTTGATAATTCTGGAATCACAACAGCTGCTGGTGTTCTGGGGTCCCTCCAGCTGGCTGCTGGCCCAGGCCACCCTGGGGCTAAAACCAAGATTCAGGCGGTACTGGGCTTGGCTCCCAGAGCATTGTGCTTTGCTGTGCTAGCCGCTCCTGCAGGGCTGATGGGCTGTCCTCAGTGGGAGGTTAGCTTCTCTGTGTAGTTCTGTGGGTGTTGGAGCTCCAGAAGTTGTTCAGAGTCCACCTTTTACATTGTTTGGAAGTCGTGTGGGGGAGAGCACCTTGGAAGTGCTGTTTGTACTCCACCATCTTGGCTCTGCCCCTGCCTGGAGCATTTTTTTCATGTGACTGTTGAAAGCTTTGATTTCTTCATCTGAAAACTACCTGTTTTCATGTCATTTTACCATTTGTCAATTGGGGAATGGCTTTTATTTTTATAAGTTTGGCTCTGTCTCCTATATATTTGAGAAATGATGCCTTTTTCAGAAAAACATGCTGTAAATTTTGTTTTCAATTTCCTGTTTTTCTTCTAATTAAAAGTAATCACAATTATCCCTTTTACTTCCTGGGATCCTCTCTAAGTCTTTTTTTATCATAATTTTATCCCTTATCCATTGACTGGGCAGGTACATTTTCCATGCTCTCCTGATTTACTTATGATATTACCATTTATATCTAAATCATTCATGCATTTTGACCTTATTTTGGTGTACAGTATGAGATGGTGGTCTATGTATGCCTAGTTTCTGTAAAACAGCTTTCCAGTTTTCCAAGAAATTTTTGTTAAATTGTGAGTTCTAGGGGCGGAGCCAAGATGGCGGAGTAGAAACAGCTCGTCCAAGCCTCTCTGCCCCCAGATTCTCCACAAACTATGTAAAAAAGGACTCTGAAAAACTTCTGGAGCCCCAGCACCCACAGAACGACACAGAGAAGCTAACCTCCCGCTGAGGACAGCCCAGCACCCTGCAGGAAGGACCAGCGCAGCGGTCTGGGAGCCGGCAGCCACAGGACAGAGCGCAGGAGCCGAGCCACGGAGCTGAGCCAGCGAGCCCAGGTCCACGTGAGCCGAGGTTTTAGCCCCAGGGCGGCAGGGCCAGCAGCCGGCTGGAGGAACCCCAGAACACCAGGAACTGTGGAGACTCCAGAATTATCAACATAGACTTGCCTAGGACAAAGTAAGAAGTTAGTGTCCTATGGACTTTGGGACCTGTATTTGGGGAATGCGTCAGCTCCCTCCCCTGGGGGCTAGAAGCCGCTGAGGAGACACGCCATTTTGTAGTTTTCATAGGCATTTCTGGCTCCCAGCCTACAAATCGTGGGGAGATCCAGCGATCAGTCTTGGGGGGTAATCGCTCTTGCTTTAACCTCCCTGGATCTGGATTGTGATCTAGGGTGGAAGTTGTGGGTGGGTTTACAGCTTGCCAGAAACGGAAGTTGCCCCCCACACGTTCGGGACGAAAATTCCTCTATCTGGCCTTAAAGCCATAGTGTGGCAACAAGCCCAAAAGTCAAGCAATTAAGTGGCAACATGCCAAGGCAAAGGAAACAGAAAAATGCAACCCTAGACTCCTATTTTGGGGGCATAGAGCGGGAAAAGGACTGTGAGGTCAGAAGTCCTGCTCCAAAAGCCCCAGGGGAAAACATGAGTGGGTTGCAGGCCATAGAGGACCTTAAGAAGGACTTTAAAAATCAAATAAGAGAAGTGGAGGAAAAATTGGAAAGAGAAATGAGAAGGATGCAGGAAAAGTATGAAATGAGGGTCAACAGCCTGACTGAGGAAAACAACACCTTAAAAAATAGACTAACTCAAATGGCAAAGGAGGCCCAAAAGGGCAATGAGGAGAAGAATGCCTTAAAAAGTCGAATTTGCCAGATGGAAAAAGAATCTCAAAAGTTCACTGAGGAGATTCATTCCTTCAGAGTTAGACTGGAGCAAATGGAAGCTAATGACTTTATGAGAAATCAAGATGCTGTTAAGCAGATCCAAACAAATGAAAGATTAGAAGGCAATGTGAAATATCTCATGGGAAAAACCACTGACCTGGAAAATAGATCCAGGAGAGACAATTTAAAAATTATTGGACTACCTGAAAGCCATGATCAAGAAAGAACCTAGAAATCACCCTTCAAGAAATTCTCAAGGAAAACTGCCCTGATGTTTTAGATCCAGAGGGCAAAATAGAGGTTGAAAGAATCCACCAATCACCTCCTGAAAAAGATCCCAAAAAGAAAACTCCTAGGAATATTATAGCCAGGTTCCAGAATCCCCAGATCAAGGAGAAAATACTACAAGCAACCAGGAAGAAACAATTTCAATATTGTGGAAACACAATCAGAATAGCCCAGGACCTGGCAGCTTCTACACTGAGGGATCGAAGGGCATGGAATATGATATTCCAGAGGGCAAAAGAACTGGGAATGAACCCAAGGGTCACCTACCCAGCAAAACTGAGTATTTTGTTTCAGGGGAAAATATGGTCATTCAGTGGAATAGAGGACTTTCAAGCATTCTTGAGGAAAAAACCAGAATTGAATAGAAAATTTGACATCCAGACACAAGAAGCAAGAGATGCCTGAGAAGGTAATCAGGGAAAAGAAATGAAAAGGAACTTATCAAAGTTGAACTATTTACATTCCTATATGGAAAAGCAATAACTGTGACTGATGATATCTTTCTCACTATGAAAATAATGGAAGAAGGGGGTGTGGTCATACGAATACATATGTGAATGTGTGTGTATATGATTACAGTTATATATGGATAGAGGGCATAGGTTGATTTTGTTGGGAAGGGAGAGTACTCAAGGGATGAAATTATGAGGTGAGAGAGGAAAGTGGCAAGAGGAGATGGGGAGAGACATGGTAGGGTAAACTATCTCATGTGGGGAAGTGGGTGCAAAGGAGGGGGAGAATAAGGAAGGCTAAAAAGGCAAAACCACATTCACATTGAATTTGGTTCAGGGAGAAAATGACATACATACTAAATGGGATATCTCAACCTGCAGCAGGATAGGGGGAAGGGGGATGAAAGGAGGGATGATGGATGGGAGGGCATCCTTGGGGTGAGGGGAAGTTGGAAGTACCCACTATAGAAGAGGGACAGGATCATGTAGGGAATGGACCAGGTGGAGGGTGGGATGAGTGGGAGGGAATTATAAGCAGCCTTGTACAATATATCTACTATGATAATGTTTTGCATAGCTAGACATGTACAACATATACTGAATTACTTATCTCCCAAGAAGGAATGGGTGACAAGGGAGGAAGGAAATGGATCTGAAATTCGAGGTCGTAACATTAAATATTTCAAATATATATATAAATACTATTATTAATACTCTTTTGCCTATAATTGGGAGATAAGATGTGCAGGCATTGGGACACAAAGATTCATCTTCCTCTAATGGAAAAGTCGATGGGGGTATGGGAGAAGGTATGGGAGAGAGCAGATTGGAGGAAGCGATATCTTGTGGGACTGCTATTCTGGGAGGTTGGGTAGGGGAATAATGGGGGGAAAATGATTGTAACTCAAAATCTGGCGGAAATGAATGATGTAAAACAGAAGTTAATAAAGTATTTGTTTAAAAAAAAAAATTGTGAGTTCTAACCCCCAAATCATGGATCTTTGAGTTCACCAAACACTAGATTAGTATGGTCATTTGCTATTGTGTATGGTATCCCTAATCTGTTCCACTGATTAGCCACTCTGTTTCTTAGCCAGTACCAGACTGTTTTGATGATTATCACTTTGCAATAGAGTTTGCAATTTGGTACTAATGAGCCACCTCCCTTCACAATTTTTCCCCAATGATTTCTTTGATATTCTTGACCCTTTTTTTGTCCAGATGAATTTTATTATTTTTTTCTAATCTGTAAAAAATTCAATTTTCTTTAACAGTTTCATTGCTATGGAAGTAAGAAAGTAAATTAAACTAGGGAAGATTTGTTGTTTTTATTATATTGCCTCAGCCTTCAAATGATCAACTAGTATTTCTCAAAGTGTTTAGATCTGTGTGAGAAGCATCTTGTAATTAGGTTTACAAACTCCCTAGGTTTGTCTTAGCAAGAAAACTTCCAAGTATTTTTATAATCTTAAATGGAATTTCTCTTTCTATCTTTTGCTGCTGGATTTTGTTGATATTATATAGAAATGCTAATAATTTATGTGGGTTCATATTATATAATACAAAATTGGTGAAATTATTTATTGTTTCAACTAGTTTTTAGTTAAAAATATACTATTATGTCATCTGAAAACAGAGGTACTTTTGTTTCCTCATTGCTTATTTTTATTCCTTTGATTTTTTTTTTCTTGGTTTATTGCTAGCTAGTCATTGTAATACAATGTTAAATAATAGTGGTGATAATGGACAACCTTGCTTCACCCCTAGTCTTACTGGGAGAGCTTTGAGTTTATCCCTATTACAAATAATACTTTGTCATGGTTTTAGATTTGATGTATCTGACTGTTCATGACTTCATTTGAGGTTTTCTTGGCAAAGATACTGGAATGACTTGTCTTTCTCTAGCTCATTTAACAGAGGAGGCAACTAAGGCAAAAAGATTAAATGAATTCTTCAAGGTCAAACAGGTGATAAGTATCTGAGGCCATATTTGAATTCAGGGTTTTCTGCCTCCAGATCCAGAACTATATCCATTGTCCCTGGTTTAGACAAATACAATTTATTTCAAAAAAGACTGCATTGAATCCTATACTTTCTAATGTTTTTCACAGAAATGAGTAAATGTAGGGGGCGGAGCCAAGAGGCAGGGTAGAAACAGCACGTCCAAGGTGCTCTACCCCCAGATTACCTCCAAACCATGAAAAAGGGGACTCCGAACAACTTCTGGAGCCCCAGCACCCACAGAACTACACAGAGAAGCTAACCTCCCAATGAGGACAGCCCAGCAGCCCTGCAGGGAGCAGCCAGCACAGCACTCTGAGAGCAGGCAGCAGAGTGTGCTTGGAACTGACAGTGCAGCGCTGTGGGAGCTAAGCTCGCTTGAGCGGTGGTTTTAGCCCTAGGGCAGCTGAATGAGCAGCCTGCTGGAGGGACCCCAGAACACAAGCAGCTGTGGCGATTCCAGAATCATCAACATAGACATGCCTAGGACAAAGTGAGAGGTTAGTGCTCTATGGATTTTGGGACCAGTATTTGGGGAATGTGTCAGCTTTCTCCCCTGGGGGCTAGAAGCCGCCAGAGACACGCCATTTTGTAGTTTTCAGAGGCAGCTCCAGCTCCTGGCCTATGAAATGTTGCTTTAACCTCCCTGGATGTGGATTGTGATCTAGGGTGGAGGTTGTGGGTGGGTTTCCAACTTCCAGAACAGAAGTTGTCCCCCACACGTTGGGACGAAAATTCCCGTCTGGCAGTAGAGCCATCCATAGTGGGGCAACAAGCCCAAAAGTCAAGTAATTAAGTGGCAACATGCCAAGGCAAAGGAAACAGAAAAATGCAACCCTAGACTCCTATTTTGGGGGCATAGAGAGGGAAAAGGACTGTGAGGTCAGAAGTCCTGCTCCAAAAGCCCCAGGGGAAAACATGAGCAGGTTGCAGGCCATAGAGGACCTTAAGAAGGACTTTAAAAATCAAATAAGGGAAGTGGAGGAAAAATTGGAAAGAGAAATGAGAAGGATGCAGGAAAAGTATGAAATGAGGGTCAACAGCCTGACTGAGGAAAACAGCACCTTAAAAAATAGACTAACTCAAATGGCAAAGGAGACTCAAAAGGGCAATGAGGAGAAGAATGCCTTAAAAAGTCGAATTTGCCAGATGGAAAAAGAATCTCAAAAATTCACTGAGGAGATTCATTCCTTCAGAGTTAGATTGGAACAAGTGGAAGCTAATGACTTTATGAGAAATCAAGATGTTGCTAAGCAGATCCAAACAAATGAAAGATTAGAAGGCAATGTGCAATATCTCATGGGAAAAACCACTGACCTGGAAAATAGATCCAGGAGAGACAATTTAAAAATTATTGGACTACCTGAAAGCCATGATCAAAGAAAGAACCTAGAAATCACCCTTCAAGAAATTCTCAAGGAAAATTGCCCTGATGTTTTAGATCCAGAGGGCAAAATAGAGGTTGAAAGAATCCACCAAGCACCTCCTGAAAAAGATCCCAAAAAGAAAACTCCCAGAAATATTATAGCCAGGTTCCAGAATCCCCAGATCAAGGAGAAAATACTACAAGCAGCCAAGAAGAAACAATTTCAATATTGTGGAAACACAATCAGAATAGCACAGGACCTGGCAGCTTCTACACTGAGGGATGGAAGGGCATGGAATACAATATTCCATAGGGCAAAAAGCTGGGAATGAACCCAAGGGTCACCTACCCAGCAAAACTGAGTATCATGTTTCAGGGGAAAATATGGTCATTCAGTGGAATAGAGGACTTTTAAGCATTCTTGAGGAAAAAAACAGAACTGAATAGAAAATTTGACATCCAGACAGAAGAAGCAAGAGATGCCTGAGAAGGTAATCAGGGAAAAGAAATCAAAAGGAACTTATCAAATTGAACTATTTACATTCCTATATGGAAAAACAATAACTGTGACTGATGAAATCTTTCTCACTATGAAAATAATGGAAGAAGGATGTGTGGTCATATTAATACATATGTGAATGTGTGCGTATATAGTTACAGTTATATATGGATAGAGGGCATAGGTTGAATTTATTGGGAAGGGAGGATACTCAAGGGGGGAAATTATGAGGTGAGAGAGGAAAGTGGCAAGAGGAGATGGGGAGAGACAGGGTAGGGTAAACTATCTCATGTAGAAGAAGAAAGGGAAAGTGGTTGCAAGGGAGGGGAAGAATAGGAAGGCAAAAAGGCAAAACCACATTCTCATTGAATTTGTTTCAGGGAGAGAATGACATATATACTAAATGGGATATCTCAACCTGCAGCAGGATAGGGGGAAGGGGGATGAGAGGAGGGATGATGGATGGGAGGGCATCCTTGGGGTGAGGGGAGGTTGGAAGTACCCACTATAGAAAAGGGACAGGATCATGTAGGGAATGGACCAGGTGGGGGGTAGGATGAGTGGGAGGGAATTATAAGCAGCCTTGTACAATATATCTACTACGATAATGTTTTGCATAGCTAGACATGTACAACATATACTGAATTACTTATTTCCCCAGAGGGAATGGGTGACAAGGGAGGAAAGAAATGGATCTGAAATTCAAGGTACTATTATTAATACTCTTTTGCTTTTAATTGGGAGATAAGATGTGCAGGCATTGGGACACAAAGATTCACCTTCCTCTAATGGAAAAGTCGAAGGAGGTATGGGAGAAGGTATGGGAGAGAGCAGATTGGAGGAAGCGATATCTTGTGGGACAGCTATTCTGGAAGGGAGGGCAGGGGAAAAACAGGGGGGGCAAATGATTGTAACTCAAAATCTGGCAGAAATGAGTGATGTAAAACAGGAGTTAATAAAGCATTTGTTTAAAAAAAATTAAATGTTTCATAAGATGTCCAGGCATTGGGTCTCAGAGATTCACCTTGCCCTAATGGCAAAGTCGAAGGGGGTATGGGAGAAGATATGGGAGAGAGCAGATTGGATGGGGGGATATCTAGTGGGCCTGCTATTCTGGGGTGGTGGGTATGGAAAAAATGGGGGAAAAATTGTAACTCAAAATCTGGTAGAAATGAATGATGTAAACCAGAAGTTAATAAAGCATTTGTAAAAGAAAAAAAAGAAATGAGTATTGTACTTTGTCAAAGGTTTTGTTTTGTTTTTTTCTGCATCTATTGATATAATCATAGGATTTTTTTAGTTCTAAATTTCCACCCCCACATGTCCCCCCTTCCCAAAACAGAATGTAGTATGATATAAGCTATACATGTACAGTCATATATTAACATTCCCACATTAGTCCTGTTGTGAAAGAAGTATCAGAACAAAAGGGAAAAACCATGGGAAAGAAAAAAAAAAGAAAAGAAAATATTTTTGTCAATCTGCATTCAGACTCCATAGTTCTTTTCTATAATCCAAAAATTCTTAAACTATCTCTCCCCAAGTATTTTCTAACAAGTTGCTTTTCCAATAAGATATTTCAATTTTCTCTCTATGTGTTTCATTATTTTACTTTGTTTCATTGTTTCTTCATGTCTCATGGAGTATTAATTTCCACTTACCCAATTTTAATATTTGCAGAATTATTTTCTTCAGTGAGCTTTTTTATGTCTCTTTCCATTTGGTTGTTATATTTTTAAGGTATTTCCTTCAATGTTTGTTGTGCCTCTTTCATAAAACTGCTGTCTTTTAATTGTCATTCAATGATTTTCTTTCTTTGCTCCCCTTTCTTTACCTATGTTTTTCTTCTATCAATCTCAGTTAATTTTGAAAATCATTTTTAGCTCTTCTAAAATTCTTCTTGGGCCTAGATCCAATTCATATTTTTGTTCAAGGTTTTGTTTATAACTCTTTTGACTTCATTGTTTACTTCTGAGTTTGTGCCTCAATCTTCACTATCACCTGTGGGGTTTGTTGTTGTTTGCTTATTTTTCCATCTTTTTTTTTTTTTCAAGTTGGGCTATCTTCCCAGTGTGGCAGAGGGGAAAAAAAAAACTATCTCAAGTTACAAGCTTCTTTGCACTGCTCTTTTCAGAGTTGCTTCTAAGGTTTAGTATTTTTCAGTGCTTTTAAACTAGTATGATATGGGGATAGGTGTTGCCATTGATCTCCTCATCTTGAATCTGGTTTTTACCCAGAAAGGATCCCTGCTTTTTGGAATTGGAAATGATACTGTTCTTCAAGTTTCCTGATCCCTTGAGACCAAAAGTGATACTGTTCCTCAAAGTTCCTGATACCCTGTTAACAAAATTGATACTGCTCCTTGAGGCATCAAAAGTATTCCATTGAAGTATGACCCAGAAATGTGTATAGGTAATAAAGTTGCCAAACAACATCTGATTCTACATTCAGTACTGGCACAGGGAGTTGTTGCTAGCCAGTTGCTATGTCCCTCCCCATCTCTGGCTTAAGAGTTCCCTAAGCTGCTACAATTTCTATTGTCATTACTTAGTCTCACCATTGATGTTCTAAAACACCTTAACTCTAGGCCAGCCTTTACCTTCATATCACAGGTATCTTTTTTTGACCTCATAAGTCTTCTTGAACTGGAAGAATGTCTCATTCTCTCCCTTTTTTAGCCCTGCCACTCTAGAATTTCATTTGAAATATTATTTTAAAGCCCTTTGGAGGGGAATATTGAGAGAGCTCAGTTGATTGCTATCTTTATGTCATCATCTTGGCTCCATGTCCCTCTTGAAAGGTGTGAGATAGAAATAAGGTATAAGTGTTTTCCTTGCATGAAAAATAGTATAAGTGAGGTCAAATGCAACAGATGCTATGGAGATAGAAATGTCAAGATTTTGTCATTGATTGGGTATGGGAGATGAAGAAGAATGAAGAGTCAAAGACAACATCAAAGTTACACATTTAGGAGGCTGGCAGAATAATGGCTTCCTAAACAAAGACAGAGCAGTTCAGTAGAATATTCAGGGTAAAGATAATTTTAGACATATTAAATAGAAGAGATATTTGAGTTATCCAATTTTTAATGTCTGTTTGCAGTTGTAGACATAGAACCAAGGAAATAAATTGTGGCTGACTATATAGATCTGAGAATTAGCTACATGTATAAGGTATTTAAACCCCAGGGCATTGATAACATCAACACAAGTTAATGTGTGGAGAGAGCCTAGGCCAGAACTCACTGAATACCAATAATTAAGGGATATAATATGGAGAATGAAGCAACAAAGGAGATTGAGAAGGAACAGCAAAACAAGTAAGAGAAGCAGTAGCACATATAGTAACAAAAACTTGCCAAAGAGAAAATATCAGAGTGTCATGGTCAATATTATCCTGCTGCAGGGAGATCATAAAAGGGAAGAAACTCAGAGAAAACCATTAGATATGGCAATTAAAAGACTGGTGGTAATTTTGAAGGGTGTAGCTTCAGTTAAATACTGATAGAAGACAGATTGCAAATGCTTAAGAAAAGATCTAGAGGAAATGATGGGGAAACAATAAGAAAGTTTCTTATTCTAGGAATTTAGTTAAGAAAGTGAGGATAGATATAGGTCAATAAATTGAAGGGATAAGAGGGTATTACACATCTGCATTTGCTACACCTCCAGATTTCATCTACATAGAAAATAGATTCCCCTCCCTTCATGATAATCTCATTACCTCTAATCTTATCACCATGTTGCTAATGCAAGCTTTGACTGAAATCATTTCCCTCAGCCTGCTCCCTTCTATGATTGTAGAGATGGACTGCAAAGTATAGAACTTTTCTCAGGGCAGAAATTGAACTTTTTTTTTTACTTTGCATTCTCTGATCTGTCTGATTTCAACTAAAAAAAAAATGCCCCTATGCCAGGTACTCCTGGTCCTTACCCCAACTTTCACACCTTCTTTTGTTTGTTGTCTCCCCCAATTAGATTGTAAACTCCTTGAGGGCAAAGGCTACCTTTCTTGTTATTAATTGTATCTGTAGCACTTTGCATGGTGCCAGGCACATAGTAGGCCTTTAATAAGTGCATTATAGTATTTTATACATTATATCATATAGTCTCTTATAAAATGTTGTAAGTGTTATACTAACAACTTAAAAATGGCTTTCAGTTTGGTGCCTTCATGACTCTTAGAAAGAATATGGTAATGTAGAAACATTGGATTTTGAATAGAAGGAACTGAATTCAAGTCTTGGTTCATCTACTTATTAGCACATCTTCATACATAGTATGACTTTGGCAAGTCACTTAAACTCTCTAGCCCTCCTGTTTCCTCATCTAGAAGATAAAAAAGGTTGTGCTACTTGATTTCCATTCTACCTCTAAATCTATTATACTATGTTGGGTGAAAATCAGCATTATTTTTGCTTTAATATTATTAGATCTGACAAACACATAATGAAAAATACAAATTTGCAATCAATATGTTTAAAAATATAAATGAGGAGATGGGAAGATGACAGAGTATGTTAGAAAGTTCCAAGTTCTCCAGATTTCCCCTACAAATGAAATAATAATAGTATTTCAGGGTGAATATAAAGTGGTAAAAATAAATAAGAGTAGGGGCAGAACAGTGGTCCTCCTGGGACAACCAGAGAAAACCTGAAGAAAAATGCCAGGCTGTGGTTTGGTCCCTGTGAAGAATAAAAATCTCCAGGCTAGGTTCACTTAAACAGCAAGCATCAAGCCCTAAGGTTAGCTGAACTGGGAGGTTGCCTCAGCCCCAGCCACAGGAACTTTTACCTCTTGAAGAAGAAGGGGAGTTGGATACTTCAGCATGGGAAGATCAAGAGAACCTCTGCTGAGAAACACCAGATCCAGCTGTGCTACAGAGACATCACCAGGAGTGAGAAAGAACTAGCACCCATCTGATGAGTGCAGAAGCAGTGGGGTGGGGACATGGCTGGCTGTGGGCACTCATGGAATATTAGAGGTCTTGGTTTCAGTGCTAGTACAGAAGGGGGAGCTAAAGAAGGATTTTAGGCCAGAGGCACAATCCTCCATTCCCTAGGGCTACAGGTGATTAAAAAAACTAAGCTACTACAATTTTTTTTTTTTTAATGAATAGGCAAAAGATAAAGAATCCAACCATAAAGAATTACTATGGCAGGTCTACACAACCTGTGACCCACAAGCTGCTTGAGGCAAACCAAGGATTTTAAGCAGTCCAAGAAAAATGTAGAGGATCTTGTGCAGGCCTGTACTATGGGAATGGAGAAGACCAGGGTTCGTCTTCAGAGGAGGATACTAAAGCAAAGAAACCCTCTTCTACTCCAAAGATCAATGACAAATGATTACCTTCTCAAAAGAATTCCTAGAAAAACTTTAAAAATATAATGGGGAAGCTAGCAAAATTATGAGAGATCAACAAATAATAAAATGACTATATTTATCTATCTAAAGAATGAAGAAAAGAGAAAAAGAATGTGAAACATCTCATAAGAAAAACAACTGACCTGTAGAATAGATTAAGAAGAGAAAATAAAAATCCACTAATCATCATCTGAAAGTGATCCCCAAGGAAAACCCACAGGAATATCATAGTCAAATTCTAAAACCCCCCAGCTCAAGGACAAAATATTACAAGCAACAAAAACAACAAAAACAATTTAAATATGGCAGTGCCACAATTAGAATCATATAAGACCTAGCAGCAGTGACACTAAAAGACCTCTATATATTGAAGAACAAAAGAACTAGTCTTCTGGCCAAAAATATCTTACCCAGAAAAGCTAAGGATAGTCCTGAATGAAAAAAATTATGGACATTTAATGAATTGTCAGATTTTCTGAATTTACTTATTTAGCTTAACAGAATATTTGACATACAAGTGCCAAGAGAAAAATAAGGTATGTACCAAAGACTAAGTACAAGGGACTCAATAAGGATAAACTGTTTACCTTTTATGTATGCAAAATGTATGTCTAAGATTGTTATTAGTAACTGAGTAGTTCATAAGAAAAACTGGGTAGACCTGAGTATATGATTTAAAAAAAAATAAAACTATTTAGGAACAGCTAAAAAGAGTAATTATCTTATACAAATGAGGTGTGACAAGACGAACCAACCAGACAAGTTAGAGGGGGAGGAGGACTGGTAGTTCTGAAAACCTACTTTATTGGAAATGGGTTGAAAAGGGAACAATACATACATAGATACACATATAGGAATAAGTCTGTATGTATGTGTATATATATATATATATATATATACACACACACACACACACACATACACATATATACACACATATATATATACATATATATGTATAAAAGTCTTCTAAATTCGAGGGGTGGCTAGGTGGCGTCGTGAATAGAGCACCAGCCCTGAAGTCGGAGGACCTGAGTTCAAATCCGGCCTCAGACACTTAACACAAAAAAACTAGCTGTGTGACCTTGGGCAAGTCACTTAACCCCAATTGCCCTCCTAAAAGCAAAAAAAAAAATGTATAAGGGGCGGCTAGGTGGCGCAGTGAATAGAGCGCCGGCCTTGGAATCAGAAGGACCTGAGCTCGGAGCCGGCCTCTGACACTTAATCCACACAAACAAAAACCTAGCCTTGTAACCTTGGGCAAGTTACTTAACCCCAATTGCCCTAAAAGGGCGGCTAGGTGGCGCAGTGAGTAAGAGTGCTGGCCTTGGAGTTGGGATGACCCGAGATCAGATCCAGCCTCAGAAAATGAGCACCCACGCATAAATAATGACTAGCCATGTAACCTTGAGCAAGTTACTTAATAACCCTAATTGCTTTAAAAAAAAAAAAGTCTTCTAAATTCAAAAAGAAATAAAACACTAAGTGGATAGGGAGGTGGGAAAGGATAAGGAAAGGATCTTTAGAGGGGAGTGTGAGGGAGTAGGTTAAGGGTGTGTATAGAAGGGTGTTTAGAATAATAGGAATGGGAGGATAAGGGAGGGATCCTTCTACAGAGGAGAAATTAAAAGCAAGGTATCAGGTAGAAGTAAAGTAGAGGAGTCAGGAGGGATAGGAAATAAGAGATATACACAAACATAAAATAAAGATCAGGAGTAGAATTTGTTAGGAAAAAGGAACAGGGTTGGTAATCATGATCTCAGAAAAAGTTAAGGCTAAAATAGACTTAATGAAAAGAGAAACATAGGGAAACTACAGTATATGTCAACTATATTTATAAATATTATTTTGAACTATTTAAAACAACTAGGCAGTATAAGGTAGGAATGTTGCTGTGGTTTAGGAAATGACAAGCTGGTGGACTAGGAAAAATATGGAAAGACTTGGACTCATGAAGGAAGAGGTTATCCACCCCCAGATAAACAGAGACTAAGTATAGTACAATCTTGCATAGATGCATGGGTATGTGTATATGTTTATCTATGATTGTGATTATCAATATTAAGTATACATATGTGTAAGTATATGTAGGCATGGATGCACATGTTTTTATGTATACATACATGCATATATTTGGGGATATATGTTTTTATACCTGTATATACGTGTGTACATGTAGTTTTGGAGGAGGAGGAGGACAAAAAAAGTGCACAGCAGAGAACAAAAAAAAACTTACAAGGAAGCAAAGAAAAGATGAATAGCTCTCTGCAAAACATGTATTTATTATACAGGTTGTCTTGAAATGAAAACTCATTGTTATATATTTTAAATCCTCTCTCATGTTCTGCTGTGCACATGACATCCTTTTTTTTTCTCACTCTCTCTCTCTTTTGGAGGTCTGTGCATCCAGGTTAATAACCCCTGATCTAGGGTAAAGATGATTTTGTTAACAAGTCATTGCTGATTCCAGAGGGTATAATGGAAGGTAGGACAGAAGATGATTAGAATTAAAGAAGGTTAGAGGTGAGATGACTACAGATGAAAGCAGAAGGAAACATATGAGGATAAGCTTTTTGCCTCAGCAGATTTTGAAGGTAAAGCATGGGGATGAGGGGAGAAGACATTAAGAATATTCCTGCCACAGAGTTGGGAACATCTAGTTAATATAAGATAGAATCCTCCAAGGCAATTTGGGCTCTAAACATAGTTTCATCAAGGGAAAAAAAAGTTTGGGCATGTATTCACATTATAAGTATGTTTATAATTATACATGTGCACTATTATAATAATATATTGCATACATCGTGAATCATACACTAAAATAAAAATTATTAAATGAGATAAAGATGAAATAACAGTATTTTAAAATATTTTATCATTTATTAATGGTATAAGGTTGTTTATTCTCATCAAAATTACTACTATTGATTTTTAATGAGAGTAATGTAATTGGAGGCTTCACCTTTCAAATCTCAGTTTAACTCTTTGCAACACTCTGAAGCCTCAGGTCTAGCTCTATGTTCACTTTAGATTTGCTTTTAGTGGCAATCATAGCCAAAAAAAAAAAATCAGTCCAGTTCATTTTACAGATGAGGAAATTGAAGTAGAGTTAAACGATTTGCCCAAGGGTCAAACAGCAAAAATTGTCTGATGTCAGATTTGAAGTCAGGTCTTTCTGACTTCAGGTCTGGTACTCTATCCATTCGGCAACATAGTTGTGCACTTAATATGCTATTTGGATTTAACGACAATCATAGAAAACACAAAGAGATACAAATGGGGGGAAAGAGTTTCATTAACTTTTCTTAGTAAATCTTAACACTATTTTTTTTTTAAGATTCCAACCACCGGGGCGGCTAGGTGGCGCAGTGAGTAGAGCGTTGGTCCTGGAGTCAGAAGGACCTGAGTTCGGATCTAGCCTCAGACACTTAACGCACACACAAACAAAAACCTAGCAGTGTGATCTTGGTCGAGTTACTTAACCCCAATTGCCCTCCAAAAAGCAAAAAAAAAAAAAAAAGATTCCAACCACTAATTATCCAAAAGACTTTGTTGAAATTTGGCAGGTAAAATTCCTTCTTCCCAAAAGTCTTTCAATTACACATACTAACTAATCAAAAGTTACATTTTTTTATATTTTGCATATTAGGCTCAAAACTCATTGAAATTCTTGACTTGGATACTTTTTTAAAAGATGTTAGGAATTTGGTTTTGAAGTTTTTAAGTGTGCTGAATCCAAACCTTTTTACAATGGACACATTTTCAGAAACAAAAGATGACTTTTTGAATATCTTGTTAATCATGATAACTTATCATGACAGAGTCATTAGCTAATAGCTCAAGGCACAATATGTAGCTGGAATAGGATTCCTTGTTAATGAGAGTGTACATGGAATTATATCTCAAATAATTTTTGTGAAAAATTCTAATATTTTTGTGTGACTTCTTTTTCAAATCTTATTAGATCATCATTCTTTTTTGCTTCACAAAGCACCTGAAGAAAATCGTACTAGAGGTAGCACAATCAGCCCAACTATTATCTTCTCATTCTCCCATGTTCATATTTTTAGTGGCGTCTTCAAGCTGCAGTTTCTTTGTAGAAATCTTTAAACTATTGTCCATGTTGTGATCACTAGTAACAGGATGATTAGTTTTGTTAAATTATATCATACAATGTCTAAATCTACTTAACCAGGTACACAGAAACTGCAATATATTATAATATGTTGAAGTAGATGTATGAGTGAAGGTTTTATTGTCAACTCCCCACATTATGAAACTCTCTTACTTCAGGTTCCTTTATGCACCATTACTGATATATGACCATGCAACATGACTAAGTGAGGACACCAGAGACAATCTATGTTAAATATTAGTTTTAAAAAAGGTTTTGCTTATTTTAAGGAAAATAGAAATTTTAACATTGTCTTTTCACACTATCAATGAATTTACTTGTGTACCCACTGGGTAAACTTTGATTATTACTGCTGTAACACACTGAAATAATTGAGTATTAAGATATAGTGGGCCTTCATTATTTGTGGTTCCCAAAAAGCTTAGATTCCTTATAGTTCTGAAACCCTGGTGAGTTCAGGAAGAAATGGTGATAATCAATCTTTGAGGTCCAGATTGAACTCATATTCTGCATCTCTCTTAAAGTTAACAAGCATTTATTAAATTCCTATTAGATATATAGTGCTGTGTTAAGTGCTGAGTATATAAAGAATGGCAAAAACAACAACAAAACTAGCCCCTGTTGTCAAAAAGCTCACAGTCTAATGGGGAAGACACCATGGGAATAAGTGTATATAAACTAGACATAGACATAGACATAGACATAGACATATAGAGACATAGACACATATTCACATATACACATATACACACACATATGCATATGCACATGCATATATGTGTGTATGATAAATTGGAGAAAACCATATAAGGATGGAATTAATATTAAAGGGGTTCAGGAAAGGTATCTTACAAAAAGGGAGATTTTTAGCTAAATCTTAAAGGAAACCAGGAAGTGGAATAAAGGAAGGAGAGGATTCATAGCATGGGGGGGGAAGGCAGAGGAAATGCATAAAGTAGGGACATTGGGTATTCTGTGCAAGGAACAACAAAAGAGTCAGTGTCACTGAATTGTGAAATATGTGTAGAGGAATAAGGTGTAAGAAAACTGGAAAGGTAAGAAAGGGCCAAGTTATGAAGAGCTTTAAAAACTAAACAGGAAAAAAAAAAGCTAAACAGGATTTTATAATTGATCATGAAGGAAATGAGATGCTAGAGTTTATTGGATGGAGGTAAGGAAAGTTATAGGATCAGATCTGTGTTTGTGGAAGGTTGCTTTGATGATTTATTAGAAAATAAACTAGAATTGGGAAAGACTTGTAACAGGATAAAACCAGAAGAATATTGCAATAATTTAGGAAACAGGTGATGAGGGTAGGGATGAGGGCAGTTGGTAGCCTCAGAAGAGAGAAGGAAGTCCCTCTTCTCTTTCTATGGCCTATTTTTTGGCGAGCTCATCAGCTCCTATGAGTTTGTCACCTCTAAACAGAGGAGTCCTAGATCTTTTAAGTTCAGCCTTCATCTTTTTTTCTTAAACCTGATTTCCATATCACTAAATGCCTACTTGATATTTTGATCTACATGTCCCAGACACCTAAAATTCAACAAGTTCAAAATAGAACATATTATTTTTCTCCTCAAATCTACCATTTCTTTGAAATTTTCTATTTATATTCAGCACAACAGCATCCTTCTAGTATCCTAGAGAAAATCAGAAGTAATTAGAGGTGTGGGGTGTGTGTGTGTGTGTGTGTGTGTGTGTGTGTGTGTGTGTGTAGGGTAATGACATAGCCAAATCTGTGCCTTAAGAAGATTATCCTATTAGTTTTATTGAATATAGAATAGAGAGAGGAAAGAATGGAAATGGGAAGTACAATGAAGAGGCCATTACATTTGTATAAGAGAGATGAAGGGAATGTGAACTAAGGATTGACCAAGTGAGTGGAGAAATAGGAATTTATAAAATATTGTGAAAGTGCAGTTTACCAAACTTGACAGCTGAATGGATTGAGAGGAAAAATTTAAGGCCTTATGAATTTCAGTAATGAAGAATAATGGTACTCCAAACAGAAGAAGGGTAGTTGGGAACTTAGGGTAAGCTTAGTGGGGAAGATGATAAATTTAATTTTGGCATGGTACATTTGAAATATTGATGAGATATCTATGAATAAATGCCCACTAGGCATTTGCCAATATAAAACCAGTATTAAAGAAGGAAATGAAATTAGACATAGATGTATTGATTTGGAAACCTAGCATGGTAAATAAAGTATGGACTTTGGAGTCAAGATGATTTGGGTTCAAATTTAATTTCATCCACATATTAACTTTATGATTCTGAGCAAGTCATTTGACATTTCTAGGCCTCTGTTTCCTCATATGTCAAATAAAGGAACTGAATTGAATGATTTTTAGGTGCCTTTCATCTTTAAATCTATGACCCTATGAATCGAATCCACAGAAGTCAATGAGATCAATAAGAGAAAGGAGAGAGAGAATAAAGAATGAGACCTTCGAGGCCCCACAATTATGAGGGAGGTGGTGAACAAAGACCCAACATAGGAAAATAAGAAGTTGTCAAAAATGATAGGTCAGTTAGAAGAACAGTGTCAAGGGGCGGCTAGGTGTCGCAGTGAATAGAGCGCCGGCCCTGGAATCAGAAGGACCTGAGTTCAGAGCCGGCCTCTGACACTTAATCCATACAAACAAAAACCTAGCCGTGTAACCTTGGGCAAGTTACTTAACCCCAATTACCCTAAAGGGGCGGCTAGGTGGCGCAGTGAGTAAGAGTGCCGACCTCAGAGTTGGGATGACCCAAGATCAGATCCGGCCTCAGAAAATGAGCACCCACGCATAAATAATGACTAGCCATGTAACCTTGAGCAAGTTACTTAACCCCAATTGCTTTAAAAAAAAACAAAAAAGAAGAGCAGTGTCATGGAAATTAAGTGGGGGGGGGAGAAGTAGGGAAAGGGATTAGATAGTGATGGCAATTTAAACTGTTGAAATCTACATGTAAGTAGGATAATTACTAAGAATAGGCTATTAGATTTATGTTAGGTGATCTGAGGAAACTGTATTTTCAGTAGAGTAGTTGGGTCATGAGTCAGATTATAAGAGATTAAGAAGTTAATATGCAGTTGGGTAGTAGAGGCAGTGAGTATAGTACTATATAAAGAGTACACAGCTCTATAAAAATTTAGAAACAGCAAAGAGAAGAGTTTTAAGATGACAGATTGAGGGGATGGCACAGTCAAGGTTTTGTTTGTTTTTTTAACATCAAAATTTGGGTGTGTTTTGGGCAGCAAAGAAAGAGCCAGTTTAAATGAAGGTACTGACAATGCGAGAAAGAAAAGGAATGCTTGAAGGGGAAGCTCTGGAAGGAGATCAAGTGACCATAGATTTAGATCTGGAAGGAACATCAGAGACCAAAATCTTCATCTTAAAGATGGGAAATGAAGACCCAGAGAGCTGATGTGTTCTGTGTTACACAGTTAATAAATGATGAATGTGAGATAAGTATCTAAGTCTTCCTTCCTCCATATCCAGGATTTTATCAATTATGACCTGCTACCCCTCTGTGAGAGGGGAAGCAATCAAGAGAATAATTAGAGAGGAGAGACTGCCTTAGTTATAAGGAAATACCACCTCTTACTCAAGAACAGGAGCAATGAAAGAGAAGACTGGTGAAAATGGAGGGAAATTTTGAGGTGTGGCATAGCTGGTAAAATTGATTAATGATTAATTTAAATTAATGATTCATTCTGAAATTATTAACTTTGATTAAAAACACTAATTTTCTTAGTAAAATAGTAGTCAGGGTCATCTGCTATGAGGTAGGGAACCTAAAGAGAAGAGAAAGGATATTTAGAATAGATGTTATGGTGATTATGATAGCAAATCAGGAAAAATAAAAAGATTATTGTACTACTATGATGACTTAATTGAGACTGAAATAGGAATCTGGGGTGGACTCCTTCAGTGTGGTTTTGTGACTTCCACCCATTATATTCAGCAGCCCAGAAGGAACTGAAGAGGTAGACTGTGTTGTGGGTTATTCCATTGTTAAGGATTGGCAGGGGAAGAACAAAGTAGTAAAAATGATATAAGAAATAACGAGCTTGATGATCTTAGAAAATCATGGACAGACTTGCATGAAATAATGAAGAGTGAAATGAGCAGAATCAAGAGAATGTTATATACAATAATAGCAATATTGTTTTAAGAACAATTTTGAGGTAATTTCATTTTGACTATTATAAATACCCAAATTAATGAAAAAGTACAAAAGAAGAAAGATGTAGTCTGCATCCAGACAAAGAATTTAATAACTACCTAACTGACCAAAGAATTAATAAGTAGTTATTAAACATAACTAAGAAGTATGTCTAAAATGATTTTAAATATATATGTATATGTGTATGCATATGTATATATGTATATACACACATATGTGTATACATATATACACAATACACATACACATACATATATACATTTGTGTCTAAAGGTAGCCTTCTCTAGGGCAGGGGAGGTCAGAGAGAAGAAAAAAGGAAAAATAGGAAATCTATATGATAACTTTATCATACATTTAAAAGGAATGGCAAATTGTACTTAAGAGATTTGCACTTTCATGTGTAATCATCTTTTTATCATACTATGTTATGGAAATGCTTGTTTTATTCCATAAATTAAAAATAAAATTAATTTTTAAGTAAGTTAAAAAATGATTGGAAGATGAGACAAAGTAGAGATAGTGTATACTTGAACTGTTTAACCATTGGGTCAATACTGTGAAGGAAAGAAAGTGAGGCCAGAGCAAAAATGGTGAACAAAGAAAATAGGAATTTGTACAATGAGGATGAATTAATCAATTCATCAATCAATCAATGAACAAATATTTTTAAATGCTTAATATTTTCTAGATACTGTGATAGACACTGAAGTTATGAAGAATGAAATGATCCCTCACAATTGTGGGGATGAGTAATTTTTTATTTTTCTTTAACCATAAAGGTTTATTTCATGATTTATTTCTTGTTTTGGCATTTGAGGTTTTCCAAAAGGATAATACCTTAAGTTTTCCTTTTGTCTTCTCATCTGAGAAGCAAATGTTTCTTAGGAACACAGATAAAGAATTGTCTTTCCACAAAAAAAAAAGTACCATTTTAGGTTTATTGTTGATCCTGACCTGTTTTGACCAAACTGTTTCATTATTGTCTATTTATTTAACTTTTGGTTATAATAGGGCCAAATTGATTTTTTTCATTTTTCCCCACTGTGATAATTCCCACTATTCCCTTCAATTTGTTCCTCTCCCTCCTCTAACAACATTGAAAAATGGCTTATAGCATGGAAAAAAAAAAAAACATTTCTTCCCATAGTCACACTGCTGCTCAAGAGCATAATTAAAATACTAATACTGTAACAGGCAAAGTGCCACTGGAAATCACTTATAATCTGTAGCCTGGATAAGTTTGCCATAAAATACTTTTCAGTGGAGTTAAGCCCAAGAGGCAGCAATTGGTAAAGATGCTGACTGCTTCTAAGACATGGTGTAGATGAAGCAGTTTACCGCAAGACATCATAGACTCTAGTATTAAACATTAAACTATTAAACTTTATAACATATAATATAAATTATATTAAAAGGTAAAACACTGAATTACTATTCCTACCTTCTGCATTTCCATTTACTGATAGTAACATCTGAGATTTACAGTTAAATTTGTGTCTATATTAGCAAATAGATCTGTAACCAACTTTAGTCGTAAAGAAACATGTATGACACTAGTAACGGTTGATAAAGCTACGGAGGGGTTTGACTTTCTGAAAAAAAGAAAACTTTAGAATTTTGGGAGAAAGGATATTAAATCATCCATATTCTTTGACTCAGAAATCCCTCTAGTAGGAATACTGTACAGAGGTCAATA
The DNA here is from genome assembly GCA_011680675.1 of Gymnobelideus leadbeateri. Taxonomy (NCBI): domain Eukaryota; kingdom Metazoa; phylum Chordata; class Mammalia; order Diprotodontia; family Petauridae; genus Gymnobelideus; species Gymnobelideus leadbeateri. The sequence continues at coordinate 170,661 of WOXC01001032.1, forward strand.
ACAGCAAGACAATGTATACATGCATAGTTATAAGTATAGTCATAGTCATAGCTATAGATATTTAGAGTAACATTGTGGTAGGGGGGAAATGGAAATAAAATGGGAATCTTCATTGGAGAAAGTGGTTTAGCAAGTTGTAGTAAATTATATGGATGCAATGGAATAGTATTATACCATAAGAAACAATGGATATCAAATATATGCTTATTGAGTTGGATTCACAGAAACTTTTACCAAAAGAATCAGAGCAAAGAAACAATAATCAAGAGAATAATAGAGACACGACTATGACTATGTAAATTACTATGTAAATTATAACAATAATAAAAAGCAATTGAACTATAAATTGTTATGAATAATTTCACTGCTGGAGAATGCTATCCTTCCTCTATTATATTACTTCTTACTGGGTTCGCCTGTTTGGGTCAGACTAGATGGTCTCTAACTTCCTTTTTAGCTTTAAATTTTTGATTCTATGGGCCTATGGATTAACAATGAAACATACTTTGTTCTTCTTAGTAGAAAAGTGGGGGGTTATGGATAAGTGATGCATTATACACTACCAAAATCATTCACTGAGCTAGTCTGTTTGCTTTAATGTTTTCCTTTGTTTTTGTTTGTTTATTTGTTTGTTTGATTTTTTTTTTGGAGGGGGGAAGGTAGGGCAATTGGGGTTAAGTGACTTGCCCAAGGTCAAATGGCTAGTTTTTGTGTTGTCAGAGGACAGATTTGAATTCAGTTCCTCCTGAGTCCAGGGCAGGTGCTCTATTCACTGCACCACTTAGCCTCCTAATGTTTTCCTTTGTTACATGGAAGTGTACAATAGAGGGCAAAAGAATTTAAAAGGAAATGATTTTGGCATAAAAAACAAAATAAAATATTAACGGGCAAAAGTAAAACACTAAAAAGTAAATGTGTAGGTTATATTAATGTTTGGATTCAAAGGAGTTTGGGCTTTAGAAAATCCTCAGGATTGTTTGGGAACCTATAAATAGGAAAAAAAATAACTAGTCACAGGGTTTTGACAGGAAGGAAACAAGCATTTATTAAGCACCTACAATGTGATAGGCAATGTGCTAAGCCTTTAAAGATTATTATCTCATTTGATCCTCTTAACAGTCCTGGAAGAGAGGTATTGTGACTATCCTCAATTTATAATTAAGAAAACCAAGGGAAAAGAGGTTAAGTGACTCCTCCTAGGTCACGATGTAATAAGTGTCTAAAAGGCTATATTTGAGCCCAGGACTTCCTGACTCCAGACACAGTGCTCTATCCACTGTGCTACTTAGCTGCCTTTTTTTAAAGTCCAAAGTGATCAAAGGTATATTTATAACTTATTAATGATAAGTTAAAATATATGAATGAGAAGGAAGGATCTGATGTCTCCTCAACATAGGGAATGTTTAGACTCAAGTGTGCGTTGTGTCCCTTTCAGAACACTCGTAGCAAAATGTGGTCAAATAAATTGGTCAAATATTTCAGTACTGAAGAAATTCCCCTACACTTCTATAGATATAGTTCAGGGACTGCTTATTCTGCAAAATTTCAGGTTTGTCAAATTCATAGACAAAAATAGACTTAACCACATGTCTTCCCATGTCCTCAATATCTCTCTTCCAGAGTCAGAACAGTATTTATTCCTCCCTAAAACAACTCCCTGTGTGATTTTCCCTGGGAATCAATACTCATGAGAAACCTAAGTGTGTTACATACATTTTATTTACTTTCATTTTCAAAATATGATCACAGTAGTGAATTCTACTTGTTTGTGAGCAACTGAGTGTCTGAGTCCCATTAGCCTCCTTCAGGCAATTCAGCACACCACTAAGCAAAGAATGGTAAGAGGTAGGTATGGGGAGAGAAAAAAATAAAAATAAATTTTAAGTCCCATATGTATGAACCATGAAAGGAATTAATTTTTTAAGTCCTTTACAGGCTATAGGAGGATGTGGTATTGTGTATGAAGATCTCCTGAAGTTAAGATAAGGTAGCATATTGTAAATCCATCTGCCCTGACTGTGCATGTAATACTTTCAATCTGAAACAGTGCACTGATATAGCATATTGGAATGAACAAAGGATGGGCCTAGAATTTCTGGATTCAAATCCCATTTCTGACCATGGACAAGTCAATTAGAAAGCTCTGATTTTTATATTTATATTATATACTATTGGTTTGAGACTTTCCTAGCTAGTCTTTGCAAGGGACTGAAAAGAATTTTGCTTCATGGAAGGGATACGTCCCAAAACCCATTGGTATGGGACTTTCTTCTAATGTTAGAAATGAATGTCCTGTCCTGCATGAGCGGTAGGGCAGAGTTGACAAGAGAACAGGAGAGCTCCAGCCTTCTTGAATCTTCTCTGGGACTAGTCAAGTGTCAAGTTGCTTCAGGCACTTCTGTCTTTCAGCTTCAAGAGAGAATATGGAAGAGGTGAACCTCATTTCACATTTCTGAAGAAAAATATCTGAGAAGATCTGAGAGGAGCAGGCAGTCTCCAATATGCCCCATACACCTAACTTGCAACTCTAGAGATGTCAGGGAGTTTTCCTTTGGAAGAGATTTAGGACTCTCTGGGTTGCACTATGTCACTCTCAATGGGAAAGCTCCTTCACTCTGTATTGCTTAAGATATTCTCCTACATAGACATTCTTAGAATTCTGTTTTTCTGTTATTTGGATAAATGGTTTTCTTTGAAGGAAAGGAGAGGAGAGGAAAAGAGAGGAAAGGAGAAAACAGGCAAGGCAAGCCAAATGGAAGGAAGGAAGGAAGGAAGGAAGGAAGGAAGGAAGGAAGGAAGGAAGGAAGGAAGGAAGGAAGGAAGGAAGGAAGGAAAGAAAGAAGGAAGGATGGAAGGGAAGAAGGAAGGAAGGAATAGACTGCTTCAGAGTTGTAGATCTGCATTAATATAATGATTCTCCATACAGAGAATTTCCCTATATAGAAGTCTGGACCAGCTGCCTGCTTAAAAACGAAAACAAAATAAATAAAAACAATAGAGTACCCTATAAAGCTATGAGAATACAAAAACTGGATATAAAGAGTTTATAAACTGTCAAAAAAAAAAAGCCTAGCTAATTATGATGAACTAACTAAACATGTAATATTCTAATTTTTTAGGTTCACCAAAAAACAAAACTGTTTCTTTCTATTTGCAGTTTCCAGACAAAGTATCGTTTGTATGTCAAGCACCTTATATCTATAAGATACTGAAATCCATAGTATAAATGCAGAATATCATGATTTTTAAAATAATATTATTTGGAATCCAATAGCAACAGTCTATGAAAGGAGAAAAACACATTTTCAAGCTATAAACCAAGCCAAGAAAGAGGAGTCTCTGAGATAGCCTGGGAGCATAGCAGGAGTGAATCAAGGACTCAATGCAGGTTAGGTACAGCAGAGGTTGCTGACCCAAAATGTTCTGAGTTTTCACCTTGTGAAACCAAGCCTACTAGTGTGATGATTGAATCCTGCATCCAAGTAAACTCCGTATCTAAGATCTCTAAAAGAACAAACAGAAAGGATCCTGAATGAGCTTTCCCTCATCACCAGACACAAATCTCATCAAAAAGCTGGTGGGGGAGGGAGCACTTCACTGAAACTAGTTCTTTTAAGCAAGCTTTGGTGATTACTGATGTTAGGCAGGTTGGACAGGGCAATATTTTGTTTAAAAAAAAATAGAGCCAGTGCCTCTAATATTTTATGATGAAAAAATGTTATGAAATGTTTGGGGAGCCTGTTTGCTGGCCATATGACAACAACAAACCAAGTGTGGGAAATATCACACAAGGATTTAATTCAAGCTACCACAAGTCAAGGTCACGCTTGATCTGGGCTCCCAGAGGTGCTTACAGGCAACTTTCAATGTATTCAAATTATGGGCCAGATCATTAAACGAGCTGACTGACTCACTCATTCTTGCTATTAATAAAGAACTCATCTTGGAGATTTTCCGCACGGCTGTATGGATAACCTGAATTTATGTGGACCTCAGCAGTTCAAAGCCTGAATTCATTTTCTTGAAACAAGCAGAATCTGAAGTTTATTAGCATGGAAAAGAGCTCTTCTTTCATTAGATTATTCTGAAAGGCTGTCCATTACATAATATGCCACGCATGTGGAACCTTTAGAATAAAACTTGTTGTTTCCACTCAGTGGGTGGATATTTCTATTGTGCGATAGACTTTATAACTTCAAGCAAGGCTGCAGAAACGCTTGTCCAGGTTTCTTCATCTTTAAAACATACTCCTTTAAATTAAAATGATAGCACATAGAAATCTTAATTACCTATTTAGATTACAGCTAATTATTTCTTCTCCTGGAATGTGTGACCTTTTCAGGTCAAGTTTTCTAAACCATGCAGAAATATATAAGAACCAATGTCCTTTCTCATGGAGTCTAAAGAAACAATCATATTAATAATTTCAAAATTAAGATCCAAGTAGCATCATTCTCAATTTAGATTAAATTTCTGGTCATCCTTTCTTTTTAGGTCATATAATATGTAATGGGTGTCAGGGCAATTTAGTGGAAAGAGCTGGTATTTGGACCATTGTTCATATACTACTTCAGATACTTACTACTTTTATAACCTTAGACAAAATATTTAATATCCCTCAGCCTCAGTTTTCTTATTTGTAGAATAAAGTTGTCCTAGATGATCTCTAAGTGTCCTTTTAGTCTTGTCTGCGATCTCATGGCTTCTGAGGTCACTTATAACTCTTTTATTGTACCAGATAAACTTTTTACAAGCAGAAAGCTTACTCAACCAAAAATCCATGCAAAGAAATGATCAGACTTATTCACTGTCCTTAGGATGCCATAGCTTACAAAATAATTCTACACTCAGTGGTTAACAGGAAAAGAACCACTCGAGGTCACAGGCATCCTATTTTCTCAAAGGATTTCAGAGAAGAGTATCTGATAAAACTTTGTGTATAATGCAAATCCCATTGTGGTTTCCACAATCTGCAGAAATAGAGCATTCTTAAGTACTGACCCTCTTGGTCAATAGCTGTGTCATAGCTTTCTTTATAAGACTTCATAGGACCAAGCTTGTGAAATAAAACAGGATCCCTTCCCAAAGAAAACACACTTTGCTCTGCTTAATTGGTTTCCTCTCTCCTCACCCTCAGAACTCCGTTTCTTTTTTTCCTTTACATCCAATCATCAAACAAGCTTTTTTTTTGTCCAGTTTTCCTTGTTAAAATACATTTTTTTTCTCAACCCTATGAAATTCCCTTTAGAGTATTTCAATCTGGCACGATTTGTAAAAAGGTGTATCTTTGGCCTCTGAGGCTTTATCCAACAGCTTGCAGGTAAGGTGACAAGTCCGAATATTAAACAAGGGAAGGGGAGGGGTATAACATTCCCACCCACGTTTCTTTGAAAATTGTTCTTCCATTCATAAAAAAAAAAAAACACTTTATTTCTCCCTAATCACTCCTTTACCCATTCATGCATAGGGAGAATCCAGGAACTCACTCAATTGGTGAGCACATATAAGTTCAATGACAGGGACCGAGGTACTCATAGGAAACCTGAGTTGAGTAATTCAATATTCAAATTCCAGTTGTTGAAATACATTCATTTGCAGTATTATTCTGGAATAAAATGTAGAGTAGTAAAATTCATGGGCTTTCTATTATTTTTCATTAAAGGTTGGGGGAAAGGAAAAGCAGAGGAGAAAGGAGTTTCCTAGCAGGCTTACAAATCTCAAGAGTATACTTGTCCAATTCAATTTGAAAATAATGTACCTGGCATTATTTAAGTTGGAAAACTTATTTTCTGTGTTACATCTATTCTAAAAATTGGTATTGGACAAATAAGTAGTTAATAACTAAACAAGACTGAATACATATAAATTTGCGGATGCATTCTGTGACAAGTGATAGCATTTGTGTGTGTGTGTGAATGTGATTCTTGCTTCTTCAGAAATTGTTCCTCGTTTGTCCAGATCCAAGTCATATGAGAACACGGTCACTACTAAGGCAAAGGAGATCTTTGCTCTCTTTGTGCTACTTTGCTTTTTGTTTACATCTGAAGGAACTATCAACAAAGACAAAAGACTTCCTATGACTGAAAAGGCAAGAAACTTCAATGATTTTATTTTTTCACCTGAAAAATAAAACATTATATGAGTGTTTGTATATGATATGGGTCACATAATATATAAAGAGAAAGATGGATAGATAGATAGTGAAATAAATTAAATTATAAGCTCCTTGATGGTAAGGACTTTTTTTTTACCTCTTTTTTATCTTCAGCACTTATCACAATGTCTGGAATATTTGTTGTTCAGTCATATCTGACTCTATGTGACCCCATCTGGGGTTTCCTTGGCAGAAATACTGAAGTGGTTTACCATTTCCTTCTCTAATTTATTTCTTACAGACAAGCAAACTGAGGCAAGTAGGGTTAAGTGACTTATCCAGGGTCACACAGTGTCTAAGGCTGGATTTGAAGTTAGGTCTTCCTGATTCCAGGCCTGGCTCTTTATCCCCTGAGACATCTAGCTGCCTTGCCTGGCATATAGTAGATGATCAATAAATGTTGATTGATAGATTGATACTGTTTTTGTTTTCACTTTACTTTTGGCAGAGGGTAGATTGAATTGGTCATGAGAGAGGACATTATCCTAATGTTTGTTCTTTTATATTTAATGTTTACTAGATTTTTATGTAATGGTTAAAATAATTTATTTTATTAGATGAAGGGTGTTAAGTCATCTTCTCAGTAAACCAGTAGGCTCAGGAAAAGCATCTTGAGGAGAACACCAGTTGCAGCTAGGATAAAACACTGAAGCAGTATCAAGCGGATCCTCACTGCAGGAAAGCTATCCCTTTGTATCTCCCTACAAGATTTGTTATCTCCCCCCCCAGCTACTATTCTAAAATGTTTCCATCTCTTCTTAAACAGAGGCATGCAGGAGCCAGATTGTACAAGTTTATGACAACCAATCAAATTTATTTCAAAATTTATTTATTTTTAATTTTCAAGGTTCATTTCTACAAGATTTTGAGTTCTAAATTTTCTCCCCATGTCTCCCATACCTGCCACCCCAAGATAGCAAGCATACTTATTACCCCTTCCCCCAGTCTGCCCTCTCTTATATCACCCATTTCCACTTCCACCCTTTCCCCCTTACTTTCTTATAGGCCAAGATTTCTATATCCCATTGCCTGTATATCTTATTTCCCAGTATGACAACCAAGTGTTAATTGTTTTGGTGTGAGCATTTACACCTCAGGTATGAGTAAATACTACAAATCAGGACTTGATTTATTGTTTTGTTGATTGTTACATTTTTAGTATGACAATTTACATCTCTCAAATTGTTTAGTCAATTGTGTATACTTAAGAAAGTGATGGGGACTATGTTAATAATGCAGACTAAATGAGAAAGTCTGTTGGGTAATTTATGGAAAATTGATTATAAAATATTTACCATCATACCCCTACTTCTATGTCACCCCACCATTCATCCTCTTATACTTCAACTTACCTTATAGTTCTTTTTAAAAAATGAAAGCAACAAAGTAGAAGGGGATAAGGGAATGGGGAGTGATAGAAAGGGAAGGTAGATTGAGGGAAGAGCAATCAGAAGCAAAACACTTTTGAGGAGGGACAGGTGAAAGGAAAGAGAATAGAATAAATGGGGAATAGAATAGAGGGAAATGCAGTTAGCAATAGCAACTGTGAAAAAAAATTGAAACAAGTTTCTCAAGGCCTCATTTCTCAGACATACAGAGAACTGAGTCAAATTTGTAAAAAAAAATAAATAAGAGCCATTTTCCAATTTTATTTATGACAAAAAAAGTGAAGTCATTTTTCAGAGTAAATAATCAAAGTTATCTATAGCCATATTAAAAAAAAAAAACTCTAACTCACTACTGATTGGAGACTTGCTAATTAAAACAATTCCTAGGTACTACCTCATGCCTATTAGATTGGCTATTAGGACAGAAAAGGTAAACGACACATATTGGAGGGGATGTGGGAAAAATGAGACAGTAGTGGACTGTTAGTGGAGTTGTGAACTGATCCAATCATTCTCTAAAGCAATTTGGATATATGTTCCTAGTGCTACAAAATTATGCATACCTTTTGACCTAGCAATACCACTAATAGGTCTGTATCCCAAAAGAGATAAAAAAACAAAAAGGAAAAGGACCTATATATAAAAAAATATATAGTAACTCTATTCTAAGGGTAAAGAATTAAAAGTTCAGGAGAAGCCCATTAACTGGGGAACAACTGAACATGTTGATTATGATGTTACTGAACATGTTGATTATGATGTTACTGAACATATATGATTATGATGGAATACTATTGTCCTATGAGAAATGATGAGCAGGATGTTTTCAGAAAAACCTGGATAGACTTGCATGAACTTATGCAAGGTGAATTGTACTGTGTACAAAGTAACAGCAATATCATAAGATAACCAGGTATGAAGAGCTTAGCTATTCTCAGCAATAAAATGATCCAAGAAAACTCTGGACTTATGATGAAAAATGCTACCCATCCTCAAAGAAATAAGTGATGGTATCTGAATACATATTGAGGCATGCTTTTTTAAATTTATTTTTCTTAAGTTTTTTGTCTATGTTTTCTTTCACAAAATGATTGTTAGGGATATGTTTTGCATGACTATACATGCATAAGCTAAATTGAATTATTTGCCTTATTAATAAGGGGAAAGGAAGGAGAAAGAATTTGGAACTTAAAGTTTTAAAAATGAATGTTGAGGGGCGGCTAGGTGGCGCAGTGAGTAAGAGCCGCCGGCCTCGGAGTTTGGATGACCTGAGATCAGATCCGGCCTCAGAAAATGAGCACCCACGCATAAATAATGACTAGCCGTGTAACCTTGAGCAAGTTACTTAACCCCAATTGCTTTAAAAAAAAAAATGAATGTTGAGAATCATTTTTACATTCAAGTGATGGAAAAGAAAATACTAAATAAAAGTTTGTTTGTTTGTTTTTTAATGGAAGCCATTCACCAAGTACTCCTCTCCTCCTCATCATCTCACACCACTGAAACATCTAGTTGCACCATGTCCACTCATTTCTACTGAAGATCTTTTCTCCAGCAGATTATCTCACCATCATCACTCTCTCTCTAACCAAAATCTGACCCTATTTACTGATTCCTTTCCTGCAGTTTCCAAACAAGCCCATGTCTTTTCTCTTCTTAAGAACAACAACAAAAAAAAAAAAAAAAAACATCCACTCCATCCTACCATCCCCACCAGCTGTTATCCCAAATATCTCTTCTTCTTGGCTAAACTCCTTGAGAAAGCTCTCTGCATTGTTCCCACTTTCTCTCTTCCCACTTTCTTCTAAACCTCCTGCAATCTTACTTTCACATTCACCAGTCAATTGAAAGTGACCTTTCCAAAGTTATTGAAATTTTTTTTTATTACCAAATCTAATATTTTTTTCTTAATCTTCATTCTTCTTTACCTCTCTATAGCCTTTAAAACTTTTCATCACTTTTCTCCCCTTTGGTGTTCTCTTCCTTCTAGGTTTTGTTGGTTTATTTGTTTTTGCATGACATTGTACTCTTTACTTCTCTTCCTATATGACTGCTCCTTCTCTGTCTCCTTTTACTAGATTCTTCATACATGGCATACCCACTATGCATAGATGCTCTACAAAACTCTTTCCTGGCTCACTCTATATTATCTTACTTCATGATCTTATCAGCTGCTGTGGATTCAACTATTATCTTAATACAGATGATTTCTAGATTTGTGCACAGTTTTAAACTCCTTAGTTCCACTTCCAGATCAACAATTATTGACACCAAGAACTATGTGTGTGTGTGTGTGTGTGTGTGTGTATGTGTGTGTGTCCCATAGGCATTTAAAACTCAAAGTGTCCAATCTGATCTCATTATCTTTCTATTCAATCCTTTTACTTTGCCCAATGTTCTTATTACTGTTTAAAGTATCACCTTCATCCCAGTCACCAGGATTCACAATATTGGTATCATTCTTAACTTCTCACACTGACCCCACAAATCCAATCTTTCAGCAAATATTTATATTTTTCCCTCCTAACTTCACAATAGTTTTCATACTTTTTCATTTAAGTAGCCACCATAGATCCTCATCATCTCTCTCTCACCTCGACTATTTCAAGAGCCTTCTAATGTGTCTCTTTACTTCAAGTCACTTTTCATTCTAATACAAATTTCACTGATCTGCCAAAGTGATTTTCCTAAATTGTAAGTCTGTCCATATCACTCCCCTATTCAATAATTCCAATGGCTCACAATTACCTCAAGGATCAAATATAAAGTCCTCTGTCTAGCCTTTACAGCCCTTTATATCTTTCAAGTACTTACATTTCCCTCCATACACACTCCATTCCAGCCAGACTGTTCTAATTGCTGTTCATCCCAAAGAGAACTCCATTTCCCATTTCTTTGCCTTTGCTCTGGTTTTTCCAATGCTTGGAATTCTCTCCCAGCTTACCTGTGACTCCTACTTTCCCTGGTTTCCTTCAAGTCTCAGTTGAAATCACATCTTCTAGAGGAAGCCATATTGTGCTACTCTTCAGTGTTTTCTCTCTATTCTATCTACTTGTATATATTATGTATGTAGAAGTTATTTACTTATTATGTCTCCCATTAGGATATGAGTTTGTTTGTTTTTTTAGGGCAGGGACTATGACTTTGCCTTTCTTTCTATCCCCAGTTCTCACCACAGTATCTGAAATAAAGAAAAAGTTTAATAAATAAATCAACAAGAATTTATTCGACCCTTAATATATTCCAGGAAATATGTTAAGCACTGGGGATACAAAGAAAAGCCAATACTTTTTTAATGACTGAGATGATATGTAGCTTACCCTATCCATACATTAATTTATTCCACTCTCTATTTTTAGACCTTTTCATTACATGTTGATTAAAGTTTATGAACATTAACTATGGTGACACCTTTTTTTTAATACTACTCAATTTTTGTGGTATTACTATTATTATTATATATTTTATCATTATTATTATAATCCAGATCTGTGATTTCACCACTCTATGAGACTTTCTCCATTACTGCAGATAACTTCCTTCTCCTTGTCCTCATCCTCCTCATCCTAGTCCTCCTCGTCCTCCTCCTCAACCTCCTCATCCTCCTCCTCTCTCTGTCTCTGTCTTTCTCTGTTTCTATCTCTCTCTCTGCCTCTCTCTCTCTGCCTCTCTCTCTCTCTCTCTCTCTCTCTCTCTCTCTCTCTCTCTCTCTCTCTCACTCTTTCTCTACTACCTCTCCATCTTTTAATGATCTAGTATTGGAGTCAGAGTTACATGATAAAAAATTTCCCTATTATACTTGTCACCTCTATGACCATGGGAAAGTCACTTAAATTCTGTTTGACTAGACAGCTTATGAGCTATGATACTGTGTACATATGCCTGCACACATATGTAATAGTTTATTATTCAGGGAAAAGTGGAACCTAGGATGAAATGTCCACAATGAAAAAATACATTCCTGATATACAACAAGGCATGCATTTGAAATAATATACAGGTAAAAAAATTCAATTTGTTATTATGTGTATGTATTTTTCTTCTAGTATAATAAAAGGCCATGCAACATGAATTTTTTGATAAATTGAGTCTTTTCCTTTCCTTAATTCAAGTCTCTATTCCATACACAAAGAACCTGCCTGCTTACAAAAGTGCTGAATTGAATTTCATTATATCAAGAGGACTACCAGTTCACAAGCTTACTTTCAGCTTCCTAAAGTTGAAATCTAGGGAATATTAGAAAAAAGTTCTTTGATGATCATGATAGTAGGAGAGGGAGTCATCTCTAAAATTATCAGAACCTAGTATTTTCAAGGCTATGTGGATCAGTATGTCCTAATTTAACTGTATTAGACTGTAGCTTCTTCTTGCTTTGGTGAACAGGTTCCTTTTAATAAGGAATTCAAAATACCTGTCACTATATGGTGGCTTTGAAAACCTTCAGTGACCAAAAAAAAGGAGGGGGAAGAAATGGACATGTATTAAGCACTTACTCTGTGAGAAAGTCACTGGACTAAAGTGCTGAAGACACAAATACAAGCAAAATGACAGTCCTTGATCTCTGGGAACTTACTTTGTAATAGGAAAAGACATATATAAAAGATAAAGTTCAGAATTTCAGAAAGAGGAATTCGGGGAATAAAGGACAACTGGCCTAGACTTCACAAAATGGAGGCTCCTGAGGAAATCATCTATGGGAGAAGAGGGAGGAACTGGAAAAGGGAAATTTCAGAGTGAGAAGACTTTAGATATGATTAAATGTTCCTGAGAAAGAAGGCCTAGAGGCATGTTTTTTAAGTCCAGAAAGCCAAAAACAAAGGTGAGAGGTGAATGACTTTATTTAATAAAATCTTAAAAGGGAAGGATAGCTGAAAACTGAAACCATAAATCTAAACCTTGTGAAAATCGCATAGTTCCAGTATTGAGAAGAATATCCTGAAATGTACTAGCAATTAAAAAAAAATCATATTCCAAATTAATTTGGACACAGACTAGCTCACGCTGAAAACTCATCACACAAAATAATGCATATTCTGATATGTGTGTATATATACATATATGATATTTCATACATATATACCTGTGATATGTAATAAAATAATATGAATATTCTGAATTTCACTAAATTTTAGGAGGGGTGTAGCAGTAGCATTTGATTTTTAAAAGCTTCTTCACATTAAGTCAAAAAAACAGTTCTGCACAGCTTAACATGGGAATTATTAATAAAAGTCTTTTGTTATTTCTTAGCTGTTCTCACAAGAAAAGATCTTAGCTCTTATCCTAGAAATTGGAAATCATTTAATTTTGGCACACTGTAAATTCTACATAAATATTAGCTAAATAAATTAATGAATCAATGATAACATCAGTCCCTAACAACTGAAATAAATCAAAATGGTCATAAAAATTATATTCATATGGTAAGGGATAGGGAAAAGCTGTGGGGCTTTGTCAGTCCTCCAACAAGTACTTATTGATCATTTAATATGTGCCACTTTCACAAAGAATTTATCTTCCATAATTGATATTTGTTTACCTCATGGGCCAAGCTTTGAATTTTGTTGACATCTTATTTCTTTTTTTGAGCAAACCCCATTCTGCATATTTATTTACTCTCAATACTATCATGTAGAAGACCAAACCGAGAGTCATTCTCTCCACCTCTGTATCCCAAAGAATTTAAAAGCTTACTAACACAATAAATTCCACTTCTGTGTGAGAAGAGGTATCTGATAATTTCTATGTATTATTATATTATTAAATTAGATAAGAAACTATTATACTAGAAAAGAAAAACTAGTTTTTTTCAGATCCATTCCTTTTCCATACAAAAACTATCTCTGTATCTTAGTAATACCCTTTCCTTCTAACTGATGCCTCCTCCTTTCTAGCATCCCCCTTTTTTCTTTTTTGTTTTGTTTTGGTGTTTAGAATTCTTTAGATGTTTTGTATTTTGTTTTTAAAATTACATTACAATATTTGACTTTTTTAAATTTTAAGTTCCAAATTCTCTTCCTCTATCCCCTCACCCCTCCTTGAGAAAGCAAGCAATCTGATATAGATTATATACGTGCAGTCATACAAAACATATTTCCATATTAGTGAAATTGCAAAAGAAAACACAAACAAAAAAAAGAAAGGTTTTAAAAAGTATGCTTCAGTCAGTGTTCAAATTCTACCAGTTCTTCCTCTGAAGGTAGGGAGCAGTTTTCATCATGTGTCCTTTGAAATTATTTGGATCATTGTATTGCTGACAACATCTAAGCCATTCACATTTGATTATAGTACCATATTGTTGTTACTGTGTGAAAATTTTCCTAGTTCTGCTCAATTCACTTCCCATCAGTTCATATAAGTCTTTCCAGATTTTTCTGAAAATATCCTGTTCATCATTTCTTATAGCATAATAGTATTCTATCACTATATATATATATATATATATATATATATATATAATATATAACATATACCACATAATATGCCACAATCTGTTCAACCATTCCTCAGTTGATGGACATCCCTTTAGCTTCCAATTCTTTGCCACCACAAAAAGAGCTGTTATAAATGTTTGTACATATTCAGGGGTGGGGAACCTGTGGCCTTGAGTCTCAGGTTCCCCACCCCTGCTATAGGACCTTTTCATTTTTTTTAATTTTTTTTTCCTTTTTGAGATATAGACCTTGTAGTGGTATTGCTAGATCTAAGGATACCACACTCCCTTTTTTAGATACGTGTGCCTCAGAAACTTTCATCCAGAATTTTTTATTTTCCCTCATGATTGGCAGTTCTCCTTACTTGTGACCTCAAAAGTAGTAAACTAATCAGAACCTCTTGAGTAGAGATGCCATTCTTCCCAATAACAAGCTGCCCAGGAGCTGTTCTGATCCTATAGCTGCCCTGACTTGAAGATAGAACCAAGAGCCATAGCTAGATACGTGTAACGATATGTTTTGTCCCAAGAGGAGCCTGTATCAATAATAATCATGAACTTTTTCCTCTTGCTACAGTTGGATGATCTGATGATATTTGATGCTTCTGGTAAAAATCTCTTTTTCTGACCCTTTTCTACATTTCTATCTCCTGTTTTAGAGGTGCTAATATTAACCCCAGTAGCACTGGGTCTGGGGTTAAGAGGTCACTAGAATTCCCTCATTTGGCCATGTTATACACTGTCCTAATGTCCTTCCCTAATTGCCCTTACTTTTTCTCTTAATCTGCATGGTCTTTCCTCAATTTTACCAAATACACGAGCTTTTTGGATTTCAGGACTTACTGGCTAGTCTGATTCTTTGAAGTCTCTTTAGTCACAGTCAAGGGCCCTAGAACAAAAGCAGGCCTCCATTAAACCCCTGCCATGGCTTCCAGGATGAGGCTATATCAGGTGAAGATTTATTGTATCTACCAGCTCCAGTTACTTTTAGGCTAAACCAAAGTTTCAAACTTTCTGCGGTTAGACAATAGTATCATCCTCAGTAGCAGAAGGATAAGTCAGAAAGTTCATTTCTAAAGGATCATTGCACATGAGAGCTAGTTAATGTCACTCAGTTTTGTAAGCTGGAGGTCTGCAGTAATCACAGCAAAACGCATAGCTTGCTTGTCTTATTGCTTCATCATTAGCAGGGATAATAACAACAATATTTAGTTTATAACTAGTACATTGTTAAGGTGATCTCTGGGGTGTACTTATACACTCTATTTAATTTGGTGTCTGGTTCGGTCAGTTTATTTTGCAAGACAATTGCCTCTCTGCCATTCTTAGCTCTCTAGAGTTTGCCCAACTTATGGAAATCAAGCTGTTTTCTTTCAGCTTCATGCATCACTGCTAACAACAGCCAAATACTGAACATAGAATTCAGCCTTTAGTATCAAAGCTATGTGAGGCATATGTAAATGATACCACGTCAATTTTATAGACAGGTTTCAGCTTGTCAGGTCAAAAGCAGCTAAATAAGCAGAAACACTTTACTCCCTACCTGCCTCCTCTTAGCATTATTCTATTTCATTTTTTTCAATATATTATTTTGTCCTTATCACATTGCTCAGTTATTAATCTTATTTCATTACATAGGTCCATTTTAGTTTTCCTAACTATGCCTTAATATCCTCGAGGACAGAGACCCTCTCTTTTATTTCTTTTATAATCTCCCATAGTACTGAGACATGTGCCCCACACATAGTAATCATTCGACATATTCTTTTTAACGAACAAGAACTAAGCAACTTGATAGGGAGCTCATACTGTTTAGCAATCGAGAGAGAGAGAGAGAGAGAGAGAGAGAGAGAGAGAGAGAGAGAGAGAGAGAGACATGCTGACAATTTGCTCACTTTTAATGTTCATATCTGACATTTCTAAACAATGACTCAGATTGCCCCAATCATGAAATTTCACCTTACTGGCAGCTGGTTCAAATTTTCATAGAGATTCTCAAGATAAGGCCAACATGATCAAGTCTAGTACTTCAATCATTCTAGTAAAATTCTCTTCTTAATTAAAATGATAATTCCTAATACTTATGTAGCATTTTAAGGTTTATAGAAAACTTTTCTCATAACCAGTCTATGGGATGCATTGCAATTATGATTTTTCCCCATATTACTGGTGAGGAAAATGAGGCTCCATGAAATGAAGGAACATGTCAAAATCCACTCTGAAGATAAGATTTGAACCTAGGTCTCACCTATCTCTAAACCCAGGATAATCCTCCATATCTGCTAAAAATGCATATCACTTCTCTGTCCAGAACTAGTGGTTTTTAAAAAGCGAAGTGGAACTACAAAGAGGTCAAAGACAGAAAACCACATAAATGCCAATATCCTAAAAATTCAAAGTCTGCAAGGTAGCAAAAACTAGAAATAAAGTGGGTGCCCATAGATTGGGAAATGTCAGGACAAATGTTGATAGATAACCAAAAAGAAATAGCATTATACTATAAGGGAATAACTAGTGTGAGGAAATTCAGAGAAAATGGGAAGTCATAAATTGTTGCAGAATAAATTAAGAAGAACCAAGAAAAATAATTTGGATAAAGACTATTTTACATATACACCTATATATAAATATATAATATATCAAAGACAGAGAGACAGAGACAGACAGAGAGAGAGAACAAAAGGTGAATACTAAATAATTATGATGTCTAGCCAATTGAGAAGAAACGTGATGAAGAAATGCACCTCCCTTCCTCTCTTTGTAAATATAAGGGATGTGAGTGACAAATTTTCCCATGTTTTCAGATGCGATTAACTATATACTTTGGTCTTGCAAAACTGTTTCATGGGAAGGTTTGCTGGGTATGTATTTTCAGAAATGACTATGACGTTTAAAAAAGATCTATAAAAAGTTAATACTTGCTTAAGAAAAGAAAGGAGAGAGAAAGGGAGAGGAAAGGGAGCAAAGAAAAAAGGGAAAAGAAAAGAAATGTGAAAAGTAGAATAGGGGAAAAATTATTTAGATAATTAAGCAACATAGTATGTATTTTTTTGCCTCAGTAATCCAGATTAATTGCATATGTTGATTTAATATGTTTGGTATTTTTGAAACTCACTGCCTCACATGATGCTGGAAAACTTAGAACAGTGGGGAAATAATAATGTCATACCTGAATGAATCCAACATATTTTGAAAATCTAGGCTAGACCTTCTGCTTAAAATTGTGAAACATTATGGAAATAATTCCATAAGGTCGGTAAAAAGTCCAGATTCATTAAGAAGTGGAGTTTATCCAGTAGTTTGCAAAAATGTCAACATAATAAATGAATAGAAATAGCTATCATTTTGGCAGTGGTGTCTCATCAGGAAATAACACCATTCCACTTTAAACAAACCAGTCACTGGTATTAGCACCGTGACTATAGGACAGAGCCTATGGTAGCCATGGACTGTACACTTTTTAGCAATTCAATTTCCTACTTGCCTGATTTTGTTAGACTAACATAAATTATACCAAGAATTTAATAAAGTGCAGAGTTAAGGAGATTTAATATATCTCTCTGGGATAAATAAGATTAGCAAGATAAGATACAGTTTTGAAAAATATTTTAAGTGATAAGGTAAATGAAAAATCAAAAAAAGTCCCTGCAACTCTATAGGCAAGTAACTGAAGGAAATCATTCTAAAAATGAAAAACAAAGGTTAACAGGCAATAGAGGAGTAATTTCTTTCCTCATAACATAATTAACCTTTGGAAAAGGCTTTCTGTCAATGCTGTCTTCTTACCGTGTCAGTTAAAGGAGCCAGACACATTTCTGAAAAAGCAAATAATGGGGAGAATATAAATCTTGGCTATTCTCAATTCCTCAGGAAATGTTGAGGACATCTTTCCGCCCAGAATTGAACATATTTCTCTTTTTACTAAAAGCCTGCATTTTTACTTTTCCATTTGTTACTTCTTATTTATGCTGGGTTACAGATTAATGTTATACATTCTAGCCATCACAGTAGACAGAAAACCCATCTGTGCCCACTGAAAGAACTGCATATGGTGCACATGCTTACAAATGTAGCACCAATTAAATATTAACAAACAATCATAGGAGAAATAGGATGGAGATGGGGAGCGGTGGTTTTCCATTATTAAATTGACAGAGAAAAAGATTTTAAGAGAAGACAGAAAAAAGGTCCTTTGGGTATATTTAGTACTTTTTACAAAGATCTTCTGGACATGGAGTGACTATGATCTAGAATGAATGGTCCCTCCTCTGAAAATAAAGAGATCTTCTATTTACTTCACTACTTGACAGTTTTACAGACTACAGTTAAGATTATACAAGGATCCAGTCTAAATTAAAAGTTTTTCAGGGATGCTTCCAAAATACTGCTATATATATATATTTGTATCTGTAGAGAATATTCCTAAGGCCCCATTTCAAATCTATAGAACCTAAGGGTCCTGAGTAGAACCGAGGTTCCTAACTTTTTGTGTGTCAAGGAGCCTATTGACAATCTGTTGAAAGTTATGGATTCCCAATGCTCTTAAATCCATAAAATAAAATACATAGATTACAAAAATCTATTATAATAAAATATAGATATTGGCATCCATTTAAACAAACAAACAAACAGATTCCTTGCCCTTGAAAAGCTTACATTCTTTGGGGAGAAAAGCAAAAACATGAATAAGTACATACAAAATAAATGTGGCACAATTTTTGAGGGATACTAGCACTAGAATAAAGGGTTATCAAGGAAGTATTCATATAGGAGGAGGCAACTGAGATAAACTTTGAAGGAAACTGGATATAGATGGGTAAATAGATATAAAAAAGATAGAAAAAGAAAGAAAGAAAGAAAGAAAGAAAGAAAGAAAGAAAGAAAGAAAGAAAGAAAGAAAGAAAGAAAGAAAGAAAAGAAAAGAAGGAAGAAAGGAAGGAAGAAAGAGGAATGCCTCAGTAGAAATGGCAATTATGGGTTGGGAATAAGAAAAAATGCCTCATTATAAATACCATACTTTTGCTTTGATCTGATAGACCTATCATGTGTAAAGTGGTTACACTGGAAAGGGGAAGGGGCAGGATAAATTTGTGGGGGCAATGTTGTGTAGTGAAATGAGTGCTAAAACTGAAATTAAAGAGTAGGATTTGAATCTCTCTGCCATTTATGGAAATGCCATAATATTGGAGTTCCCTTAAAATTTTGAAATGCTTACTGAATCTTTCCTTACTTATTGTTCAGTTGAGTACTATATTCCAGGAATGGTATTTTAAAGACAAGATCTCACTATTCACTCAAAGTAACACTTTGAAATAGACACAACTAGCATTAATATCCTCTTTTTTATAGCTGATCCTCTGAGAAGTCATGACTTACTCATGATCACATAGCTAATAAATGGCAGATGTTCTTTACTGGGGGAAATGGAATTTATATGACAAATGGAAGGTGGTTTGCCCATAATGAACTCTAGGGCAGTAAGCCACTCAAATGAGCTAAAGGGAGGTTCAAAATCTATACTCTGATATACTATTTTAGGTGTCCTCTTCCTTCCACTACCTTTGAGATTTATCGTGGAGCTTGAGGACTACTGTGTCAGGTCAAGAAGAGAGAGAAGTTGCTGCCACCAGCTTGGGACTGCTAGACTTGCATGAGGTAAAGCAGGAGTAGGAGCCACTTGTTCTCTGTCCCAGGCAGCTCACCAAGAGCAAAAACAAACAAACAAAACCCTATATTTATGGATGATCCAAATAGATCCTGAGTCTTCAGGTTTATATCTATTGTCCAATGCTTGAACTGGTGACCTGAACTGGAAAACTCTTTCTGTGTTTTTACGTGTGTGTGTGTGTGTGCATATACCTCCACCTCCTAACTATCCCCTTTCCTTAAGCTTTAGTTTTGTGGATTCAAAAATTCTTCTAATCACTCCCAGAAAATTAGAAGGGAAACAGGAAGGTTTCAGGATATGACAGGAGGCAGATGACTTTGTGTAGGGGCAACTGACTAGGAGAGGAAAGTCTGGATATGTCACAGGGGCTCTAGCCCATTGATTTTCATATTTTTAAAGAGTATTCCATCATATTCCTTAGATAACTCTGAATCAGGAGTGTGAACTGCTTACCATCATTGACAGTGAATAGGTTTTAAGAGAGAAAGGAAAAGGGTCTCTTGTTTTTCTTTAAGAAACTTTTGCACCTGAATGTATGATGCACCTGTGGTGAAATTACACCATTGAGATCTAAAGCACACTATCTCTGTGTATAATCCTGGGAATTTGAAGGCTCTACTGCCTCTGCTGGCTACCGGGGATAGTGAAAATCTTAGGAAGGTCATACTACACAGGTATTAGAGGCAAATGAGGTGCCTACTGGGCTGGCAGTTCTAAAGATGCACCACTTGGAAGAAAACTCAAATTTCACACTCCCTATCAAGATAATTAACATTCAAAGTTTATCTCAGTTGCCTCCTCCTATATGAATACTTCCTACTTTATTCTAGTGCTAGTATCCCTCAAAAATTGTGCCACATTTATTTTGTATGTACTTATTCATGTTTTTGCTTTTCTCCCCAAAGAATGTAAGCTTTTCAAGGGCAAGGAATCTGTTTGTTTGTTTGTTTGTTTTCTATCTGTTTCTTTTCTTTTTTGTTTAAATTTTGTAGCCTTGACACCTAATACAATACCTGGAATATGGTACTCATTTAATAAATATTTTTGATTAATTGATTATATAACCTAATCTGTATACATATAAGAGGCAGCTTGGTTTAGGAGACAAGAGAGTTGGTCTTGGAGTCAGGAAGATTTATATTTCAAGTCTTGTCTCTGACACATATTAGACAAGTGACCACAGGGAAAACACTAAACTTCTCAGGATCACATGCAACTCTCTAAGACCAGATGTAAATTGCACAACACAAGCACATGTGTATTAGTTGAGGGAATCACCTCACAGAATATTATATTTAACCAATAAATTCATAGGTGCCATCCCCCCAAGTCCCTTATACTCACAAAATCTCTTTATAAACAGAAAATTATATATTGTTATAGTTTTATAATGGTCCTTGTGAAACTTATCTTGTCAGCTAGAGTAGCATTAACATTTTAAAGCAGGTGATAAGGTAGACTTAGGATTTGTTTAAGCCCTTGACTAAAAATAGAGAGATGAAAGAGTTAAAGAGCATGCAATCTGTTTCACCACTAAACTTAATTAGTTCACAGAATGCTGAGACCCATAGATTTCTTGTTTGATCAACATCTCTGGCCCTACTTCTCCCACCCACTCAGGGTAGACTCCTCTGACATCGCCCAGGGCTTTCTGCACATGATTCCCTGCCAGTTCTGTGTAGGGTATGAGACTGTGAGGTAACAATGAATCTCTCAGATTCACAACAAAAACCTGGGCTTCAAAGGCTGCTTGGCAGCAGCTCTCTCCAGAAGGAAATCATTTGTAGACATATGTGCATGTTACATAAAAATATATACACACATATATAGATGTCTGTATACAAATATTCCAATAATGTGTATTCCATTTTTAAAGGAATTTCAATTTATGTAAAATGAATCAGAGAAAGAAAAATAATGATGATGATGATAAAGATAATAAGAAATCCCATACTTCAAAAGGCCAAGAGGCACATTGTTGGGGCACAGGGGAAGGATGGTGCCCATGTCAGTCACACTTATAAAGGTCTGATAAAATGTTTTTGAGCAATCCAGAGGCTCACATTCATGATGAGCTTTGAACATACATGCTTATCCCATCTAGAGAGGAAGAAAGGGAGAAAATGGAAAGGATACTGACAGTTTGGCTCCTTAGCTCTGCTCACCCGATGGTCAGGATGGCATGAGATTGGGTTTGGAAAGCAATACAGGCTGTGACCTTTTCTGTTCCTGGGCATCCTGGCAATAGTACAGCCTTCTTGTTATCTGTTGTTGCTGCTTATCCCTTGAAGGCATGTTTCTCCTACTGAGAGCAAGATTAAGGGGGATTGTTGGAGGGAGAGACAAGGAAGAATAAACTGGAACCAAAGCCCTTGATATCCGTAGGGTGATTAAAATTCAACCATACCACACAACAACTTACTGCTATTATCAAATAAGCAGTGACAATTTCTTTGAAATGGGAGTTGTAAAGAAACTTGGAAACTTTTGAATTGGAGGAAGGTCGGGTGGGGCATTGCCAGGAAACAAACTCAGCTTTCTTGACACGTGTTCCTGGTATTTACACATTATACACACCACTATCATCAAGACCCCAATAGGTTCTTTTCTTGTCTTCTGCCAAATACAGACTAGGTCAGCTTCCAGGAAAACAGCATGCTGCCCAGGTGCATTAGATGCCTGGTTACTTGATTGATTTGTGATGGTCTAAAACTTGGCAAATGGAGAAAGGCACCCTTACCTCCAGGCTAGACAGGCTGGACTCGCTGCTGTTTGTGATCAGAAACACTGGTACTTCCACTATCCGGCAAGATTCAGGAGTTCAATTTGAGAAGAGGTTATCCTATTAAAGAATAGCTCCCTTTCCTTTTTCCCTTTCACCTTCTGTTGCCACCCAGATAATGTAAAAGGACTTATCTACTTTGAATCTGGTAAGCTAGCTAATTCAAGGAAGGGAACCTCAATGCAAAATGAGAGCAACACATTACCTTGAAGTTCTGAAATTAAAATTAAAAAGTACTTGTCACTCTCCTCAATAATCCCTTTCTCATATGAAAGACCAACACCCCATCAGGCTCAAAATGGAGCTAATAATTGCATCCAAATACAGGATATTTTAATTTTAAAGGTTTTAAATATAAGCTCCGCATCTGTGCTAGCTGGGAGTTTCCTTTTGCCCATTCCTATTCAGAACTAACCAGCTACAGCACCAATAATCTTAATAAAAGTTTATTCAGCTGTTAAAATACTATTGGAATGCTTGATAAAGAATTCAACGGGCTATAGAGAGTGCAGAAAGAGGTGGCAAAACAGAATACGCAGGGAGTCATCTTTTGTTGATCTTCCCTAGTTAGAGCTAAAATATTTTAAGCTATCAACACCACTAGAACAATATCCCAAAACTACTATTACGTGTTATACATGCTGCAGTATTTGCTACTGCAACACAGCACCAGAAATGACACCAATAAAGAAAGACGAATAAAGAGAAAGTTCATTTGCAACTTCAGATGGGATCAGCTTTACTTCTTGCATGATATTGGGATAGCACCAGTTGGTAAATTCAGTGATGTCAGTGACAAAGAATAGAACAAAAGGACATTATGATCCCCAGAATTATATTTTATTTTCATATGTGTTTTTGCACAATTCATTCATTCCTTCACTTAAGAAATATTTATTCAGCATCTAGTAAAAGAAATGAGCTGTGCTAAGTACTGGAAGAGATAAAATAGTATCTAGTAGATACAATGCAGGAAGTTTGCAAAGTGCCTTACAAATATTATTTCATTTTGCAAAGTGCCTTACAAATATTATTTCATTTTAGGTTCACAATAACGCTGGGAGGTAGATGCTATGATTAGTTTCATTTAACAGATGAGGAAACTGAAGTTGAACAACTTGCCCAGAGCCACATAGCTAATAAGTATCTGAGGCTGGATTTGAACTCAGATCTTCCTGACTCGGCTTTCAGCACGCTATCCAAGAAGTCAGAAAGCTTCTCAAATATCATCATCATCATCATCATCAAGATGTGTCATCTGTACTCAAGCAGTTCATGATCCAATTTGCCAGGACGTGATGTTATTCAGTTCATTTCAACAAACATTTGTTGAGCAACTATGAGAGTAGTAGTACAATGAGAGATTCCAGAGATGTAAAGAACAAAAAAAAAATCCCTTTGACTGGGGGATACAGTATGTGCACAAGCTAATAAATAGACCATTGTTACAAAGTTACAAGTCATTTCAAGAGGCATAGAGTGCTAAAAAGCCAAAGTAGTGTTGGTTGGCCGAGTGAATCTCATATGGGTTGTACTTTTGAAGGAAACCTGTGCTTTGACAGAAACTGTTGTTTGTCCTGCATTTTAAAAGAAGACCAGTAACATCATAGGGTGATGTATTTACTCACACACAAATTAGATTTAAATGAGACAGAGTTGCACAGTCATCAGCCTCACTCTCTCTTGCAGAGTCATTAAAGTCTAGCAGTAAGACAAAAGTCAAGACAAGTGGAGACCGCCCAGGATGCAGTACATGGCTTTGGCATCTTCAGTGTGTGACCAAGCTCTAGCCACTTCACAGTTCTTGCTTCCACTAACTTTGTGGCCAATGGGACAAATTATTCTTATCCACTCATTCCACCAAGAGAAATCTTTAAATATACTTGGGGTAGACATTCGTTAACCAATGGGTTTGAGGCATATTGGTTACCCTCAACTTGATTTAACCCATTTGCCAAGATGGTTTTACCAGGGCGTGGACCCTGTACATGCTACAGCTTCTTGGAGCCACAAGATAGAGTTGGGTGAATTAGGTGGACACCAAAGATAAGTAAGCAGCAAACTCCCACATCAGAGGTGCTAGTCCTCCTTGAACGTCCCATATGCAGCTTAAAGAAAAAATAAAGAAATCTACGACTAAATTATCACATCCTAGAGAAGTCCTTTCCTAGTCCCCTGAATTTCTACCTTCCCCTCTATGGTTTCCATCAGTCTACTCTGAATGAATCTAAGTTCCATGAGGAAAAAAATCTGTTTTTGTTGCTCCTTTTTTTGGTGGGGTGAGAGCGGGGGTGGGGTATAGGGTGGAGTGTATCCCCATAACTTAGCATAGTACCTGGTACAATATATTAAGTAGCAAATAAATGCTTGTTGGTTGATTGATTTTTTCACATATGTGCATCAAGCAAGTCAAAATACAAATTTATAAGGGAAAGAAATGAAGGGAAATCTTCATGGATAAGGCAGTACCTAAGTCTAGCATTTAAGGATAGGTAAATATTATTCAAAAGGCAAAAATGAAGGAGAGAGGACATTTCAGACATATAGAGTAGAATAAACAAAGGCACTGAGCAATAAGCTGGGAAGTGATACATAATTCATGTTAACTAGAGCAAAGATATTTGGAGAGGAGTAGTTATTAGCAGAGTACCTGGCACATAGACACAATTACTAAATGATTGTTGAGATACTGAGTGTTATAAGACCATGCTATAAAGGTAAATTGGAGGGAGATTATGAAGTGGATTGAGTGTGAAGCTAAGGAGTTTGCACTTTATTCCATTGGCAATGGAAAGCCAATGAAAGTTTGTGAGCAATGAAATAATGTGATTGGACTTAGGTATCGGGAAGATTAATCTGGCTCTGATGCGTAGAACAGAATGGAGAAATAGAGAGAGATAAAACAGGAAGAGAGAGAAACAGAAAGACTGAAAGATAGAGAGAATCAGAGACAGAGACAGAGAAATATAAAGGAGAGGTAGAAAGACCCAATAGAAAACTATTGCAATATCCAGGAGAGATGAAATGAATACTTGAACTAGGTTAGTGGCAGTGAAAATGAATAGAATGGAAAAGACATCAGATATGTCATTTATTTTAACTCTTTCCTCTTCCCCCTCATTATCTATTTACAAAATGAAAACCTTAAAATTCCTAATTTAAAAAAAAATCATTATCCAGAATTGTACCATAAAGGATATTAATTGTCTTCTAGGACAACTCCATCCAATCATGAATCCCATCAATAACATATTCAACATGAGCATTTGCTTAAATAAATACAGTCATTACTCACTCCATTTTGGGACAGCTTCCCAGACATCTACACAGCAAGCCTCTCACATTCCAGTTCCATTACCCCCCCTCCCACAGGATCTTTGGGCTATATCCCTGGAACACTGGGCTCTGACAGGTGAGTTCTTACTTTATATTGCTTGGAAGCAAAATGGACTTCTATACCAGTCATTTCCAATCTCTGTTGCCATATGCAAACCTCTTGTGCACTTTTGATTCCCTTTATGAGTTGTCTTCCTCTATTAGAATATAAGTTCCATGAAGGCTGGGTCTGTCATGTTTACTTGCGCTTGGATCACCAATTTCAACACAATATTAGTCACATACTGAACACTTCCTAAGTGCTTTAACTACTTATACAAATATGTATGTGGAACTAAGATGGCAGAGTAGGGAAAGCATACAGCTGAACTCTCCCAACATTCTTCTCCAAAAACTTCAAAATAACACCTCAGATTGAATTCTCACATAAAAGAGACACACAAGGAAAAGTTTTTATGTTGGAACAGGTAATGGTACGGGGTAGAGTGGGTAACACTTGAACTTCATTCACATCTAAATTGCTTCAAAGGGGCATAAAATTTTTGCATGAATATATATGTGTGTGTATGTATTGTGTGTGTGTATTTGTGTGTAAACACAAGGGAAGACAAAAGAAGGGAATGGTCAAAAGCAAACAGACTTTAGAAGATGAACAGGATGAAAAAGGATAAACAGGAAAATAGGATGGAGGGAAAACACTGTTATAAGTGATTAGGAATGTGATGAACTCACTAAAAACAGAAGCAAATATCAGAGTAAGTTAGAAAGCAGAATGCAACAATGTTTACAAGAACTGAATATATGAAACACACTTGAAAAAGACAGACATACTCAGAGTTAAAATAAGGGAAAGGAACAGAATCTTTTTACTTCAGCTGAAGTAAAAATAGAAGGTAGAAACCATGATCTCAAACAAAGCAAAAACAAAAATAGAGCTAATTAAAAGATATAAGCAAGAAAACTACATCTTGCTAAAATCAATGAAGTAATATCAAGGCTAAACATATATGTACCAAATGATATAACATTTAAATTACTTTTTTATATTTTTTCAATTACATGTAAAAATTTTAACATTAATTTTTAAAAGTTTAATTCCAAATCCTCGCCCTCCCTTACTACCATACTCTCCCTGAGAAGACAAGAAGTTTGATACAGATAATGTAAGTACAGTCATGCAAAAACATATTTCTATATTATCCACGAAACAAAAGAAAACAGGGGAACCACCACCCCCTGCCCGCAAAAAAAGAAGGAAGGAAGGATGAAAGAAAAATAAAATGTGGGGGGGAGGGTTAAGTGTGCTTCAATCTGCATTCTGACCCTATCAGTTCTTTCTCTGCAGGTGGCTAGCATTTTTCATCAAAACTCCTTCAGAAATGTCTTTGATTGCTTTTATTTTTTGAGAATAACTATAAAATGCATAGTTTATTATAGAACAATATTGCTGTTACCGTATGTAATGTTTGCCTGATTCTGCTCACTTCATTTTGCATCAGATTATATAAGAATTTCCTGGGTTTTTTTTCTGAATCTATACTGCTCATCATTTCTTATGACAAGTAGTATTTGATCACAATCGTATACCACAACTTGTTCAGCCATTCCCCAATTGATGGGTATCCCCTCAATTTCCAATTCTTTGCCACCACAAAAAGAGCTGTTATGAATATTTTTGCACATGTAGGTCATCTTTTCCTTCCTTTTTTAATCTCTTTGAGATACTGACCTATTAGTGGTATTTCTGGGTCAAAGAGTATGTACACTTTTATAGGCCTTGGATATAATTCAATATTGCTCCATAGAATGGTTAGATCAGGTAACAACTCCATCGATAATGCATTCGTCCCAATTTTTCCACCCCCTCCAATGTTTATCATGTCCCTTTTCTGTCATATTATCCAATCTCTCATTTGTGAAGAGGTACTTAAAACTTTGTTTTAATTTGTACTTCTTTAATCAATATCACTTGCATATATATGATGGCATTTAAATCCCTTTATAATCTTCCACCAAGCTATTTTTTTAGATTGATTCTCATTGATATGCTCTCTTCATTCCAACCAAAATGGACTACTTGAAGTCCAGTTTGGTTCATGTTTCATCTACTCTCTCCATGACCTTGCACAGGCTGTACCTCTTTCTATAATGGTCTCCCTCCTAACTTCCCTTTCTTGGAATCCTTGATTTTCATTAAGTTCAGTCCAAGTGCTACTTCTTTCAAAAGGTTTTTATTTCTTCCATCAATTTTTAGAGTGCCCCCAACAATTCCTTTGAATTTACTGTGTATATATCTTTGTTTTTACTTAATGTGAACATATCATGTCCTCCAAGTTGAATGTAAACTCCTTGAAGGCAGTAGAGGGGTCAAGGCTGGCCATGATTAATTCCTTTCACAGCTTTGGTTCTGACTCTATACTTCATCACTATGACTCATCTACCTTCTCACCCTCAAATTTTCCTCATTTTCTGGAGCATTTTGACCTTGAAACATTCCTCAATCCTTTGAGTCCCCCATTCCAATTGGTGAGTTTGACTGCTACCTCCTATACATAGCTTTTCTTGGTCCTTTCTTGCATTCTCAAAGTTATGAACACTATTATCTCCTAATCCCAAATTACTTGGTACTTACTTTTGTGTGTGTGATTTCTTGCTATACATATTTTCCCTCATTCCAGTTGAATGTAAACTCCTTTGAGAATGGAAAATATTTCATCTTGTCTTCATATACCTAGAGTATCCAGCACAATCACAGAGTGACTTTTTTAAACTCATTATGGGTGTTAATAAATGCTTATTAAATTAGATTGAATTAAATTAATAACAATATTACCCTGGTGATACTCTCTGATATAGATGAAAACTAAGGGGCAATAAAATCCCCCAAACATCAAAACTAGGGGTTGAACCAAAGTGCAAAGTAAAGATAAATGGTAGGCATGCATTGTATGCAGCATGTTGCAAATGGTGATTCATACACAAGAAATTATTTTTTAAAAAGATGACATTAAGAAGATGTGTAAATAGAAAAAAAAAGAGTTGACACTAGTATGCAATGAGATTGAGGGATGACAGATGTGCAACTCATTTGATAAAATAGTATCCACAAAACATTAAAATGTCATAGAGAAAGGCCTCTAGTGAACTGTGTGCACATTTGTTATTGAACAGTCAGGGGGCAACACCGATAGAATCACAGAATTTGACATTGTTTATCACAATTGCAGCATGCATCAGTGAGGGATTCCCCACATTGGTGAAATCCTACATCCATTAAAGTATTTAAGCAATTACATTTGATATTCAGCTAGGGTAATACTGGATCCAACTCAAATGGGCTTACAAGGACATGATTATTAAAATTTCAATGTAAGCATTTCTATATCAGAAATCAGCAAACAGTGAATTAAGGATCAATTTATGGGTCTTCTGATTGTCTAGAGTTAATAAAGTTAAAATAATGTACATTAAGCTTAAAGTGTGTCATGTATATTTTTTTCAGACAGTTGTTAAACATTTATCAATACATACCTGGTTTTAGAAAGAGAGAGAAAGGAAGGAAGAAAGGAAGACGGGGGTGGGGGGGGGAAGAAGGAAGGAAGGAAGGAAGGTAGGAAGGATAGATGCATGGATGGATGGATGAATTCTGTTATCTCCAATCTAATTGTTCCTCTCCTTTTCCCTGTGATTTTTCTGATCCCCAAAAACAGTCTGGTGCATTTGAACCTGGTAACCTGATTTCATCATGAGCATTTAGGTACTCGTGGTTAATTCAGTTTCCAGCTCCCATTTCCCCTCAGTAATGTGTTACATCTCTGTGGCCAAGAGAGATATTATTTTGTTTCAACTTTGAATTCCTAGTGCCTAGCTCAGTGCCTGACATCTACTAAGTGCTTAATAAATATTTATTGAATGGAACATAACTAAATTCTTGGTGTAGTAGAATTATCTTGGTGTCTGGATTCACAGTGTCTAGGTTCAAATCCAACTTCTGATGCTTAGTACTTGTGTGACCTTGGGCAAGTCATTTAATGACCATAGGCCTTAATTTCCTTTTTTTAATGAAAATTAAAAGGTTGGAAGAGATGTCACTTCAATATCTGAACTTATGATCCTTATCATTCTCTCCTCTCCCAGGCCAAAGATCATTACTTTTGCTTAAGAAAAGAGAAGCAAATTGAAAGATGATCAGGTCCACCTTCTCTTAACCCTCTTTTACCATCTTTCCATACATAACAGGTGTCTTATCAATTATTTGATATTCCTCTCACTCATAACACCACTAAAAATCCCTTTTCATATTTCTTGAAATTCATCATAAACTTCAATTCATGGTAGGCTTTAGTCCTCCTGACAATGAAATTTTAGACAAAATGTTTTTCAATTAAAACTATATTATTTTTCATTGCTGTGACATGAAACAAAGAGATTCTTTGAAGGTGTCCAGATAATTTGTATTATTGCATTCCAAAAGCAAACCTTTACTCTAGAAAATTTTTGCATCTGCCGCTTTCCTAGTCTTTAAATAGAAGTCCAAGAAATAGGACACATTCGGGAACTGGTTAAGAAATCTAGTTTTAAATCATTCTCTCCCTGCTTCCTGCACAGTTGTTAAGAAAATGTATTAGACTGCTAAATATTTTGTGTATATTTGGAAGAGACTAAATAATTTTACTGCTTTTATTTTTCAACAGAGCTAGAAATGTACCTTAGAGAAATAATGTGGCACATGGGAAAGAGTACTTGCTTTGGGGTCAGACAACTGGACTCATAAGCAAAACTCTGCCAATTGTAACCTGCAACTGATTGAACAAATCACTTATCTTCTCTTGATTTTAATTTCCTCATCTATAAAATTAAAGATTCAGAAGAGATGACTTTGAATGTCCCTCTTTAGCTCTTTATCTAATGATAAATAATTGAATCTCCAAATCATTTAAGTTAACAACTTGGTTTAACTAGCATTGATAAGGATTCTACATGCATACATGTTCTCTCTTGGTTCTTCCCCTACTGGTCTGAACATCAGACTACCCACTTTGTTGAGTACCCACCCATGTTATACCTTGGGTATTTCTCAAAGGTCTGTCATGAACTTTCTTACCATCAGCTCTAATGGCTTCAATTGTCATCTTTATATAGATAACTCTCAAATCTTCTTGGCTAGCCCTAAACTTTCTCCCAAACTCCATTCTCCCATCTCCAGCTGCCTACTAGACATCTCAAACTAAAGGTCTCATAAACATATTAAGCTAAAGATGTCTAAAACAGATCTCAACTTTCCCCAACCAAACTTCCCCTCTTCCTAACTTTCTTATTGCTGTCAAGTGTATCACCATTCTTCAAGACGCCCAGGCTCACAACCTAGGGGTCACTCATATACCTCATTCTTTCTTACCCCAAACCCCATATGCAATAAGCTATCAAGTCCTAACTTCTCTATGTTCATTATTTGTCATATCCTCCCCCTTTTCACCTCTGATACTTGCCACTACCCTGGAAGACATGCTCATCACCTCATGCTTAGCTTATTTCAAAAGCCTGTGGTTTTGTATCCTTCCCTCAAGGTGCCATTCCAATCCATTCTCTACTCTGTACAAGTTTAACCATGTCACTCCCCTACATGATGAAATCTATTATCTCCCTATTGCCTCCAGGATTAAATATAATTAAATACAAATCCTCTGACTTTCAAAGTGCTTCATAATCAGAACCTTTTTTCCCTTTTCAGTCTAGACTTTACTCTCATCCACAAAATCTGCAATCCAGTGACAATCCTTGCTCTTCCTCCCATCGCATACTTTGTCTCCTAACTCTGAGAATTTTCACTGGCTGCCCTGTCCCCTCTTTCCTGGAATGAATATCCTCCTCATCTCTACCTTCCAGCTTCCTTGGCTTCTTCCATGTATAAAATAAAATTCTATCTTTCATAGGAAGTCTTCCCAAGACCTCCTTAACCTTGGTGCCTTCCCTATGAAACTACTCTCTGCCAATTTATTCTACCTAATGGTCTTCGTACATAGTGTTTTGCATGTGTTCTTCCCCATTAGACTGTGAGCTCCTTGACAGCCAGGACTGATTGTTTGTTTGTTTGTTTGTTTTTGTTTTTCCTTATATTTCCAGTATTTAGGACAGTACCTGGCACCTGCTATGCACTTAATTCATGCTAGTTGATAATTTTTTTTCCAAAATGGACTTTTTAAGCATGAAAATTTGACATAATTTAATAAATTTGAATAAAATTACAAACTCCCCTCCTTGGAAAATAGCACATTTTGAACCCACTTGTTTGTTTGTTTGCTTGTTTTGTCTAAGGCAGTTATGGTACACTATTATTATTCTTTATAGAACAATGTTGGGATAATTTTCTGAGTTGCTAGGATAAATAGATCTGTTTGACCCTACACCAAATGGAACTAGACTGTAATGCACTTTGAGTTTTTGTGTTTTAATAGTCTCTCTATCTCTTTCATCATGGCAAATATCATTCTTTCATCGTGGCATTATATACCTCTAAGCACTCTCTTTGCATGAACCTATGTACGCTATTCTGATTCTAATACTTTCCAGGATGAATAATAAGATATCCATGCATGACAAAATGTGAATTATGTATATGAAACCATGCTTTGGTTTATTTTATTTTGAAATTACCATTTACTTTCTCTCCCCTACTTCTTCCAATTAAAAAGGAAAAAGGAAACTCATGTGATAAACATGCATAACTAAGCAAAGTAAGTTTCTACATTATCCATGTACAAACATGTGGCTCATTCTTCATCCAGAATCCATAAGCAATCTTTCAGGAAGTATTTAGTGTACAACATCATCTAGCCTCGAGAATCATAATTAGTCATTGTGTTTATCAGAGTTCTTAAATATTTCAATGGTCTTTATGTTTATAATATTTTAATTATTCTAGAAATTGTTATCCTGGTTCAGCTAACTTTATTCTATATCAATTCATATGAATCTTCCCCAAATTCTCTGACATTTCTCATGGTACTACTTTCATATCCCATAATTTGGTCAACCATTCTCCAGTTGACTGCACTCTACTAATTTTTTCAGTTTTTAAGGTACTACTAATAACTATATATATATATATATGTGTGTGTGTGTGTGTGTGTGTGTGTGGTGTGTGTGTATTGATATAGATATAGATATCTATGTATATATACATATACATACATGTATATACACATACACACACATATATACATATATACATACATATACCAGTCCTTTCTCTCTATCTTTGATCTTTTTTGGTTTTTAGTAGAGGTATTGATGTCCAAGTAGATGCACAATTTAATGACTTTTGGAAGGATTATCACAAACTGATGACCAAAATGAATGTTTGGAAATGACAGCTCAACCAAAAGAGTATTAATGTACATACTTTCTACAGTCTCTCCAATGTATGACATTTTCCTTTATTATAATCTTTGCTGATCTGATATATGTGAAGTAGAACCTGAGAGGTTCAACTTAATTTGCACTTTCCTAATTATTAGTGGATTTGGAACATTTTTCATATGACTGTTGATAACTTAGAAGTTCTCCTTCACAGAATTGCCTATTCACAACCATTGACTCTTTGGGAATGACATTTATTCTTTTCAATTTGAAACAATTCTTTTTATATCTTGGAAATGAGAAAATTGTAGGGAAAATGTACCGCAAGGAATCTTCCTCCAGTTAACTATGTTCTTTCTAATTTTAGCTGCACTGCCTTTTGTTTCAGCAAAATCTCTTCAATTTTCTGTAATCAACTCATCCATTTTCTCCGCTGTGATATTATCTTTCCCTTGTTTGGAAATGAATTCTTTTTTTATTCATGGATCTGAAAGGAAATTTCTTCTTTATTTCTCTTATTTCTTTATGATGTTAACTTTTACATCTAAATAATGTATCCATTTGGAGCTAATGTTGATAAATGTTGTGAGGTGTTGGGGTGTTGAAAGACTGTTCTCTTTCCTTACTAATTAGTGATTATATCAGGTCCCATGGATTTAATTATCATCTCTATGTGAATGATTCTCAAATCTACCTCTCTTGCCTCAATTTGTCTATGACCTCCAATCTTACATCTCCCACTGTTTTTCAGACTGTATGCCCAGTAGACAGATATTAAACTTAACAGATCCAAAATGGAACTGAATATCTTTCCCCATAAATCCTCCCCTTCTCTCTATCTTACCTATTAATGTGAAAGGCAACACCATCTTCCTGGTTCCTCACAACTTAGTTGTCATTCTCAACTTGTCACTCTCATTTCCTATATCCAATCTTTTGCCAAGGTCTGTAAATTTTAGCTTCACAATGTCTCTCATATATGACCCCTTCTCTCCTTTGATACTGCCACCACTCTGGTGCAGACCCTCATTACCTGATATCTGGACCATTTAAGTAACCTACAGATAAAAGGAATGTCTGCCTCAAGTCACTCCTCACTCCAATTCATCCTCCATTCAGCCTCTAAAGTGATTTTCCTAAAGGACAATACCAATTGGGTCATTTTCCTACTCAATAAACTCTAGTGGCTCTCTTTTGGTTCCAGAATCAAATATAAAACCCCCTGCTTGGTTGTTAAAGCCTTGCTTAACCTGGCCCCTTCCGTCCTTTCTAGTTTTCTTACAACCTACTTACCTCCCCATACTCTGATCCAATAACACTGAAGTTTTGCTGTTCCACAAACAAGGCACTCTGCCTTTTGACTCCAGGTATTTGCTTTGGATGTCTCTCATACCTGGAATGCTCTTCCTCTTCATCTCAGCCTCCTCACTTCCCTGACTTCCTTGAAGTGCCAACTAAAGTCCCATCTTCTACAGAAGTCTTTCCTAATTCCTCTTAATTCCAGTGCCTTTCCTCTGCCAGTTAGTTACTTGCTATTTGTCATATCTGTGTGTGTGTGTGTGTGTGTGTGTGTATAACTTCTTTGTATATATTTATTTATTGTCTCTCCCACTAGATTGTGAATGTCTTTAGAAGAGACTCTTTTCTCTTTTTGTTCCCAGTACTTAGCACAGGGACTGACATATAGTAGGCACTCAATGAATGTTTATTTATAGATTGTTTTTTTTTCTTAGCAGTGGTTAAAGAATAATGAACCCTAACTCCAGTAGCTGGAGTGATTGATTTTATCAAACATTATTCAATTACATGCTTGTGTTTCTAATAATAGCTTGCATTTATATAACTAATACTTGCAAAACATCTTCTACGTGTTATCTTATTTGATCTCCAAAACTACTTTGCAAGGTAGGTGCTATTATTATCCCATTTAACAGATAAAAAATCTGAGGCTGGCAGAGGTTGTGAATTTGGTGGGGTCACATAGATAGTAAATGTCTGAGGTAGAACTCAAACTCAAATGTTTTCTTACTTTAAGTTCAAAACTCTATGATACCACCTAGCTAACTACTACATAATTTTACTTAATGTTTTCTAATCACTGGCTTCTCTATTCTTAACTAGTACCCGATAATATAAATGATTATTATTTCTGTAGCAATAGTCTGAAATCTGATAGTACTAGATATCCTTCCTTCCCATTTATTTTTAGAAATTGTTTCCCTTGAGATTATTAACCTTATGTTTTCTCTGGATGAATTTCATCATAATTTTTTACTAGCTATATAAAGTAATGCTTTGGTAGTTTAATTGAGATGGCAATGGATAAGTAAATTAAATTCGTTTACGCAATGTGGCAATTT
Source organism: Gymnobelideus leadbeateri (assembly GCA_011680675.1). Classification (NCBI taxonomy): domain Eukaryota; kingdom Metazoa; phylum Chordata; class Mammalia; order Diprotodontia; family Petauridae; genus Gymnobelideus; species Gymnobelideus leadbeateri. The sequence continues at coordinate 206,138 of WOXC01001032.1, forward strand.
TATCAAATAGACTTAGCCTACCCCAACAGTTAATATTCCTCCAATTATTTATCTTTATTTCTTTTTTTTTTAGAGCAATTGGGGTTAAGTAACTTGCTCAAGGTTACACGGCTAGTGATTATTTATGTGTAGGTGGTCATTTTCTGAGGCTGGTTTCAATCTGAGGTCATCCCAACTCCGAGGCTGATGCTCTTACTCACTGTGCCACCTAGCTGCCCCTATTTATCTTTATTTCTATAAAGAATGTTTTGTAGCTTCATTCATACAGTTTCTACATGTTTCATGATAGGTAAACTCCCAAGTATTTTATATATTCTGTAGTATTTTTAGGAGGAATTAATATTTTTTTATCTTCTTTCTGGGTTTTGTTAGTAATATGTTAAAATACTGACAGTTTATGTGGATTCATTTTGTATCATGAGACTATGGAGATTTTATTATTTTTAAATTTATTTTGCTTCAATCTCTAGGGTATTCTCAGTAAACTCAATTCATCCTCAAAAAATATATATGCATATATTGCCTATGATAATTCTATTCCTTTTCTCTATTCTTTTTTATTATAGCTACCATTTTTAGTCATAAGTAGTACTGCAAATAGTGGATATACTTGTTGTACCCCTGGTATTACTGGAGACCTCCAATTTATCCCCATTACATATGATTCTGAACTTGGAAAGATATTATATAACACATTAAGGAATGTTCCATTTACTTCAATGGTTTCTAATGACAAAAGTTCAAAGTTTCCAGATCAAATGAAAAATTTCTAAGTAATCAAAAAGAAAGAACCAAGGAGTCACATTTAGGATCAGTAAACTTTGGTAGCTACAATTAGAAAGGGAAAGAGTAAGGGAAGAAATAGGCATTTATTAAGTGCCTACTATGTTCCAGGCACTTTGAAAAAACATTTACAAAAACCTCATTTGAATTTAATAACATCCCTGTTAGGATGGTGTTATTATTATCCCCATTTTAGAGTTGAGAAAAAAGGAGAACTTTGGGCACAATAGTTCCAAAAGACAAAAAATAGAGACCAAAAACCAATACTTACCCATTTGGCAACACTGAGTATACTTGTACAAGGCAAAAAAAAAAATGAATCTTTAATGAAAGAGAGAATTTCTGAGCATACTTGATGAAATGTTCAGAACTAAGTAGACACTTTGAAATGGAAATGTAGTAGACAAAAAAACATAGTAAGATAGACAATTTAATAAATTGAAAGGGATCATGTGAGAATAAATTATTTATATGCTAACATGGAGATAAAACAAGTATCCTTTTAGAGCCTTCATTTATTGAAGAATCATGGGGTGCAGAAGAAATATGACAGACAAAAGACTAGGGAAGGAGTATATTT
>WOXC01001032.1:210000-235262 GCA_011680675.1 Gymnobelideus leadbeateri
ACAAAGCAATCCAGAAGCAGAAGATTCAGGACACAAACAAAAATTTAATTTCAGAGTGAGGAAAAGCTTGAAAGCAGAAGTCCTCCTGAGGAGGAGGGTTTAACATAATGGGACAAAGGCAGTGCTTGTATACATGAAGGAGGGGGAGGGGGGGAAAGGGGGGAAGGATCACAACCTAATCATTCTTAGATCTTGAGTAGCAGTGCCCATGGCAGCCTCAGACATGGAAAATGCAGGCTCTCCTGAGTCCTATGGGAACAGTCTCCAAGCTGATTGTCTCCCAACAAGGCGTAGAACCAGAGTTAGCATAGCAGGAAAAGGACTGCAATACCTGGTTCAATTCACTTAGCTGTTACAAGAAATTGGGATTGTAAGCACGTCAAAAGGTGTGATGAATTGCTTTACACTGCAACATGTTAGCTCTCAGATCCCTGGAAAACACGAGGTAGAGAACACCTGGTGCTGGTCAAAGCAATACACTTTGCCAGAGGGTGAGATCATCCAGAGTGCAAAGGATTGTTGTTACACCAAGTTCTGGGCACAAGTCTGCTTGCTGGTCCTTAGCTTTGGACATCTCCAAATATCTTGACAGGTATAAAGCATATACAAGCAAAAACTGTAGCATTGTATTCAAGAAACTCAGAGACCCCTTATTATTTGACAAAAACTTCTTAGGAAACTGAAAATAAGTCTGACAGAAATTAGCTATGTGGACCAATCATATAATTTTGATTACATAAAATCGATGTATAAAAAAATCAGTGCAGACAAATGCAGTTAAAATTAGAAGGGAGGGCGGCTAGGTGGCGCAGTGAGTAGAGCGTCGGCCCTGGAGTCAGAAGGACCTGAGTTCAGTTCCGGCCTCAGACACTTAATGCACACACAAACAAAAACCTAGCCGTGTGACCTTGGGCAAGTTACTTAACCCCAATTGCCCTCCAAAAAAAAAAATTAGAAGGGAAACGAGTAACTATATATATACACACACACACATATATGTAGATGTATATGTATGTATATGTATATGTATACATACATATATATATATTTCAGTAAGTTTTCCTGATGAAATTTTTGTATCCAAGATTTATAAAGAACTGATTAAAATTTGCAAAAGTAGAATCATTCTCCATTGGATAGTCTTGCTTTTTATAATAAAATACACTGCAGTATATATAACTAAGACATATAAGGTGTTATCTTTTTTTAAGTAGAAGATCAAAGAAGAAATAAACTTTTGAAATTATAGAGAAAATTCCATTACAAAACAAGAAGAGACATTGACAGAGGATAAATAGCTCTGATTTTTGTATCAAGGTCTGCTAAAGGCAGACCGATGGACCCCTCTCAGAATAATGTTGTAAAAGCATTAAACAAAATATAAAGGATTACAACAGAAACTAAATTATTGAAATGTAGTTATCAATTTTTTAAAGATAAGTTCACCAATGGCAGTTTAAGAACCTTTGTTATAGACTGCTATCTTTAATGAACATTGAAGAAAGGAAAGGAGAGGAGAGTTGGGGAAGGGAAGAAGCAGGAGGGAAGAAGAAACAAAGAGGAAAAAAGGAAGGAAAAGAGAAGAGTCACTGAGTAACCTTTAAATTGCAAAGAAAAGAAACTAAAGAAGTGAAAAAAACACACAGTTAAGTAGAAAAGCAAGCTGTACATGGCAGAGATCTGAAAATTTCACATATTTTTTCTGTTTGTGTGTGTATATGTGTGAGTGTGTGTGTATGTGTGTACACATGTATATGGAAATTTGCATTTCTTTGGATTTTTTAGTTTTAAAATAATTTTTTAAAAGAAAAATCTTCCTTCTGCTAATAACAACAAGAAATTAGACCCTTCCTCTGACATATGCTGTGTGACCATTCACAAAAAACTTAAAAACACTCATTGCCCCTATACAACTCTTTATCTACAAATTTGGGTGAACTGCTTATCTATATCAATGGAGAATGTTTCTACACTTGGAATGCTGTACCCCAAAGCTATGATCCAGAAAAAAATCAAATTTACCTCAAGCAAGACAGATCTTTTAAAGAAAATGACTATTAACAGGGCAGTCCTATCCAGATAGGAACTCTAAGCCATATCTTATAAGGAGAGATATCATCTTTACTTTACAAAATACTGTAAAAAAACTGTATTTGGAATACTAAAACACTTCTGGTCATCACAGATTTGAAGAGATAAGAAAAAGTACAGAAAAGGGTAACTAAAAATAATTCAAGGTCTTGAGAATATGACCTGTCAAGAGAGATTAAGTGAACAAAGTCATTTTTAGTTCAGAAAAAAAAAAAATCCTCACTGCAGTAGGTGGGGATGAGACAATTCCAAAGGATATAAATATGCTATTTGAAGAGGAAACAAAGTAGGAAAAGTGACTGCATATATTAAAGAGCAATGTCAAAACAAAGAATAATGAATTTAAATTTAAGAAAAAATTTAAGTTGAAAAAGAAACATTTTTTTTTCAGATGCCAAGTATAAACTGATAAAGCTTCGGTGTATCCTACAAGGTCATTCTCCACCCTCATGCTCTTAAAAGAAGCTGTGCTCAGGCTAATCTTCCTGAAGAAGACCATCTAAGTACTAGACAGAAGGAAGCAATTATTTATTAAGCAGCTGCTATCTGCCAGGGACTACGATAAATGCTTTACAAATACTATTTCAGTTATTCCTTGTAGCCACCCTGGGACAGTGGTACTGTTATTATCCCCATTTTACAATTGAAGAAATTGAGACAGACAAAAATGAAATGACTTGCCCAAAGTCACACAACTAGTATCTGGAGCAAGATTCTTGAGTCTGAATCTCAGGGCTTCCTGACTCCAGGCCCAGTGCTCTATCCACACTCATACCTACCAGTCTCTAACAAGCTAGTTTAGAGTTTCTTGATAAACTGACTTGAAACAAAGGAAACAAGAAGTCAACTGTACCTTCTGTCATAATATAACTTAATTTCCAGTTATTTAGTCAGGTGTTATCACAACAAGATAGGGCTACTCCAAAAGATGTCTACAAAAGGCTTTGGAGGTGCTAGAAATTCAGTAAGAAAGACAGAGGTCAGTTTTATCGGCCCAATTTATAGCCAAAAAAAGACCCTGAATGCCTACAACATAGCCTACCTGGAGGGAAAGGAAAGGATTAATTGACCTCTTAAGGTCACATGTAAAGTTCTGTGAATGTGACCAGAACTCATGTCAGAGCTGCAAGTGATCTTTCTCAGCAGTCATCTAGTTCAACATATTGAAAAAGAATCCATCTATAACACAGTTGACAAATGTTAAGCTTTCAATTACTAGAAAACCTTTAGTAAAGGTTTTACTTTTCTAAACTAAGGTGGTAAAGCTCATTCTGCCTTTAGATAGCTTTAATTGTTATGACTTCATGCCACCCCAATCACATACCCCATCATAACAACAAAGCTAAATCTGTCATTTGCAACTTTCAACAGTTGCTACTACTTCTGCCATCTGGGGCAAAAGAAGCCTTCTAATCCTTCTACATGACAGCCTTTCAAATACTTGAAGACAGCTATCATCCTCCCACCCCTAGCCACACTCCCCCCACTAAGTCTTCTCTTCTTCAGATCAAAAAACCGTCTTGTTTTCTTTTACCAGAAACTAAGTGATATAAAAGTTAGAGCCCTGATTTGGGGTAGGGAAGGTCCAACTTTTAGTCCTGCCTAAGATAATTACTCATTTAACTTCTTTCAGCCTCAGTTTTTTCATCTAAAAATGAGGATAATAATAGTAACTATATTCAAAATGTAGAATGAGACACATTTCTGGAAATGACAAAGAGTTTACTTTGCTTGACTATGCATAATTTCTACAAGGAATTTTTTTTTCCTTATTTAACTGGGATTAGGGAGGGAGAGAGGTAGGAGAAGTGAGAGGAAGTGAAAAAATGTTTGGAAAGAAAAGAGGAAAATTACATCAGTTATAGAGTACACTTAACTCAGATTTATACAAAGTAGGGGGGTTTACAAACAGAGACAAAGTTATATTTGTAACAATATGACACCTTATATGTTGAAAATAAAAAATAGAAATTGTAAAAAAAATTAAATAATAGTACCTCATGGAGCAAAGTGAGGTGATCAAAAAGTGAGGGTCAAATGAGATAATATATGTAAAGTTCTTTGCAAATCTTAAAGAGATACATAAATGTCAGCTATTATTATAACGGGTCAAAAACTGATTATATGGGAGCAGTAGCAAATATCTACAAAGCATAATATATTTAGAACTAGAATACATATGAAAGACCCCAGAAGGACTTAAAACATCGGAAGAAACTGTCCATTCCCAAATACCTATGGCTATCTGTGAAGATAGCTCTCCCAAGTAGGGAGAGAGCCATGTAGAGTCCATCACAACCATTATGAATTTCATGTGAGTGACTCAGTAGAATAAACAAACCTCTTAACCAAAGTGGAAACAAATTTAGCAAGCTTTCTTTGCCTTTCAAAGTTACCAAAGCAAAGTTACCAAAGCCCACATTTATTCAACACTGAGAGCAATATTCATTGGGTGAAATATGTACAATGTATTAGGCATATACTGACTCAATCTCAAAGAACCTGAAAAAGCACAGGGGCTATAAGGCATTTAGATGTTATATACTAGCAATACAATTAATTACTAGGTCTATTTCCAAAGATGATTAGGAAATAGAAAGGAAAAGAACATGTATGTTCAAAAATGCTTAAAGCGGTTCTTTTTGCGCTGGCAAAGAAATTAAAATTGTGGGAATGTCTTGTAAACTGCGGAATGACTGAATGAGTTGTGGTATATGATTCTGATGGAATACAACTGTACAATAAGAAATGATGAGATTATCTCAGAAAAACATGTAAAGACTTGCATGAAATAATGAAGGGTGAAATGAACAGAACCAAGAGAACATTTTATATAGTAACAGCAATACTGTTTTAAGAATTATTTTGAGGGAATACGTCATTTTGACTATTATAAATATCCAAAATAACTACAAAGGGCATATGAAGGAATATACTATCTGCATCGAGAAAAAGAACTGATAAAGTATGTATAGAATGTTTATACATATATATATATATATATATACACACACATTTGTGTCTAAAACTATATCTAGAGTTGAAGAAGATAAGAAAGGAAAAAATATATTTACATTACTTTATTATAAATTTGAATGGAATAGCAAGTTGTGCATAATAGATTTGCAGTTTCAAGTGCATTGTTTATGGTACTTTACTATGGAAATATTTGCTTTATCCCATAAATTAAGAATAAAATACAACAACTTATCACAAGGATAATATACCCTATGATCAAGTAGGATTTATCCTAGGAATGCAAGACTGGTTCAATATTAGGAAATCTATCAACATAATTGAACATATCAACAAAAAAATTAACAGAAATCATATCATTATCTCAATAGATACAGAAAATCTCTTGACAAAATACAGCACCTATTCCTATTAAAAAAAAAAAAAACATTAGAGGGGCATCTAGGTGGCACAGTGAATAGAGCACTGGCCCTGGAGTCAGGAGGACATGAGTTCAAATCCAGTCTCAGACACTTAACACTTACTAGCCATGTGAACTTGGGCAAGTCACTTAACCCCAATTGCCCTACCTTCCGCCCTCCAAAAAGCAATAATAATAATAATAATAATAATAAACCATTAGAGAACATAGGAATAGATGGAGTTTGCCTTAAAATAAGTAGCATTTTTCTAAAATGAACAGAAAGCATCACATGTAATAGGGATAAGCTAAAAGCATTTCCAATAAGATCAGGGGTGAAATAAGGATGTCCATTATCACCATTGTTATTTAACATTGTACTGTAAACGTTAGCTTTCACAATAAGAAAAGGATTAAAGGAATTAAAATAGGCAATGAAGAAACCAAGCTATCATTCTTTCAAATGAAATAATTATATACTTAGAAATTCCTAGAGAATCAACTAAAAAACTACTTGAAATAATTAAGAACTTTAGCAAAATTGCAGATTATAAAATAAACCCACACAAATCATTGGTATCTCTCTCTATATATATTATTAACAAAGCCCAGGAGTAGGGGCGGCTAGGGGGCACAGTGAGTAAGAGCTCTGGCCCCAGAGCTGGAATGACCCGGGATCAGATCAGGCCTCAGTACTTAGCACCCGCACATAAATAACTAGCCGTGTAACCTTGAGCAAGTTACTTAACCCCAATTGCTTTAAAAAACAACAACAACAACAAAGCCCAGGAGCATGAAAGTGATATAGAAATTCTATTTAAAATACCTGTAGACAATATAAAATATTTTGGAATCTACCTGCCAAGAAAAACCCAGGAACTATACGAATGCAATTACAAAACACTTTTCGTTCAAATAAAGTCAGATCTAAATAACTGAAAAAATAGCAGTTACTTGTGAGTAGACTGAGCTAATATAATAAAAATGACAATTTTACCCTAATTAATTTACTAATTCAATATCATAACAATCAAACTACCAAAAATTATTTCATAGAGCTAGAAAAAAGTAACAAAATTCATCTGAAAGAACAAAAGGTCCAAAAATATCAAAGGAATTAATGAAAAGAAATGCAAGGGAAGGTAGCCTAGCTGTACCAAATCTAGAATTATATTATGAAGCAGCAGTCATCAGAACTGCTTGGTATTGGCTAAGGAAAAGAGTGGTGGATCAGTGAAATAGGTTATGAACACAAGATAAAGTAGTCAATGACTATAGTAATCTACTGTTTGATAAACCCAAAGACTTTAACTTCTGAGATAAGAACTCCCTATTTGACAAAAACTACTGGGAAAATTGGAAAGCAGTTTGGCAAAACCTAGGCATAGACTAATATGTTATACCAAATACCAAGATAAGGTAAAAATGTGTAATGATTTAGACATAAAGATTTTAGACCATAACCATATTAGGAAAGCAAGAAATAGTTTACCTCACAGATCTATGGAGAAGGGAAGAATTTATGACCAAAAAAAAGAGAAAGAAAACACTATGAAATACAACATGGATAATCTGACCACATTAAATTAAAAAGATTTTGCATGAGGGGCAGCTAGGTGGTATAGTGAATAAAGCACTGGCCCTGGAATCAAGAGGACCTGAATTCAAATCTGGCCTCAGACACTTAACACAAAACTAGCTGTAGGACCCTGGGCGAGTCACTTAACCCCAACTGCCCTACCCTCCCCCTCCAAAAAGCAAAAAAAAAAAAAGTGTTTGCACAAAGTTAATGCAACCAGGATTAGAAGGGAAGCAGAAAACTGGGAAATTATTTTTACAGTCAGTGTCTCTGATAAAGGCCTCATTTCTAAAATATATAGAGAACTGAGTCAAATTTAGAAGAATACAAGCCATTCCTCAATTGATAAATTGTCAAAAGATGTAAACAGGAAGTTTTCAGATGAAGAAACTAAAATTATCTATATTCATTAAAAAAAAATGCTCCAAATCACTATTGATTAGAGAAATGAAAATTCAAACAACTCCGAGGTACCACCTCACACCTTTCATATAGGTTAATATGACAAAAAAGGAAAATATAAGTGTTAGAGAAGATATGGGGTAATTGTAATACTAATGCATTGTTGGTGGAGTTGTGAACTGATCAAAACATTCTAGAAAGCAATTTGGCTGAGTACTAAGTCTGTCAAAGCTGGAACTCAGCAATGCAATGATCTAAAACAATTCCAAAAGACTCATGATGGAAAGTGCTATCCACATACAGAGAAAAAAAAAAAAACTGGAATTTGAACACAAATTGAAACATACTATTTTCTCTTCTTGATGCTTTTTTTTCCTTCTAGCAGTTTTCTTATTTTGTTCTGATTCTTCTTTCACAACATAACTAATGTGGAAATATGCCTAATATGATTGTACACATATAGGATATATCAGATTGCATGGTGTCTTGTGGAGAGGGAGGAAAGGGACAGAGAAAAAAATTCTGGAACTCAAAATCTTATAAAAGTGATTGTTACAAACTAAAAATAAGCAAATAAATTTTAAGGAAATTAAAAATGTCATAGCCCACTAATTAAGTTACAAATTAAATATACACATACATACACATAGCTGCTGCTGTTGTACTTGTCTTTTGTTCTCAAAGAGGACATGACTTGCAGTTGACTTTGATTTGAGGGAGGGAGGGCTGTGCAAGGTCACTAGGTTCACCTTCTCCTCCAGACCCATCTGGTTCCAGAGGCCAGATATCCATCAGGACAACTGGAGGTAGTCCAGGATGCATTGGTAGACCCTGGCTCTTTCAGGCTAAGGTCTTTTCAAATGCTCACTTTGAATGAGAGAACTCCCATTCAGCGAACAGACCTTTTAAGTAGTTGCTAAGGGATGGTCCCTTTAATTAAAAATAAAATCAAACTGAGAAGGGAAGACCCTCACTGTTCCTGGGAGAGAGGTGGGGGTGGGACTTTATCTGAGCCTTCATGGATTAGTAGAACTTAATCAGAGAGCAATGAGAAGAATTTTGGCATGGAAGAGAGAGATGAAGCAAAGACAGGAGAGGACATGGGAGACAATTCAGTTCAACAAGTATTTATAAGGCAATTGTGCAAAATGCTGTGCTGGGTGCAAGGAATTCAAAGGAAAAATGAAAAGTATCTGTCAAAGAATTATTCTCTGGAAGTATACAACACTCACACAAGGAACTAAATACAAAATAGAGAGAGTAGTGGAAAGTACTTTCAAGAGGAAAAGGATGCCAGCAACTGGGGGGATAGAGAAAAACTTTATGTAGGAGGCTGTACCTGATATGTGATATGAATGAAGCTAGGGATTTTGTCAGGAAGAAGTAAAGAGGGAACTAGGAAGAAGTAAAGAATCTAGACAGGGAGGACCACTTGTGGAAATGCAAAGAGGCTTCCATCAGTGATAGAATCTTCTGTGTGGGGAATAGCCATCAGGCCAGTTTCACTGGAAAAGAGATTGACAGTGAATATATTAGTCCGGTTGAAACTGAGCATTCTTGGAGATCAGTAGAATAAGATAAGATTTTAAAGTTAAGTTCAAGTCTGATTATGAAGAAACTTGAATATAAAATGACAGAGTTTAGAATGCATGTTTTTCATAGGAACTTATGATAGGCAATGACTTTGTTAACTCAGAGCTAATATGATAGTTAATATAGGCCCTATCTCTAGATATTTATAAGAAAATTCTTCTTGTTAGTTTTACAGGCAAATCATCATCACCTATAAAACAAGGTTTGATAGAGCAGAAATTGTACTGCATTTGGAGTCAAAGGACATACTTGTATTTGAATATCAGCTCTGCTATTTAATACCCTTGTCACTGTGGGCAAGTCTATGAACATCTTTAGGTCTCAGGTTTCTCACCTATAAAATGTGAGAATTGGACAAGAGATCCTATAAGGTTACCTGTCAGCTCTAATCTATGATCTTATGATGTCATGGCTAGAAGGAGTATTGAGAAATAGGGCTACACAGATTTATTATGACAAGGTATAATGGAAAAAACATTCATTTTGAAATTAAAAGTTCTGGGTTTGAATCCTGACTCCAATTGTGCTAGACAAGTCACTTCACAAACTCCCTGAGCCTGTTTCCTCATTTATAATTAAATAATAATAATATTTTTGGTGGAATAGAGCACCAGCCCTGGAGTCAGGAGGACCTGAGTTCAAATCCAGCCTCAGACACTTGACACACTTACTAGGCATGTGACTTTGAGCAAGTCACTTTAACCCCAATTGCCCTGCAAAAGCAATAATAATAATAATAATAATAATAACAATAATAATAATATTCGCCCTGCCTTTACAGGGTTGTTTTTAATATTGTTGTTAACTCTAAAATAGATTTTAACTCTTTCTAAAAGTTAATTTCCCTCAAATGATAAAGATTTTATACTTTAAGGATGCTCAAAAGAATTTGCCATAAGATCTGAAGGTAATTGCTAAAGAGAAGTTAGAAAAACATTTTATGCAAAAGCAGCAGTACTGAAATAATTCTAATTTTTCCCAAGCTGAGTTTTAAGGAGAAAACTTTTTTGGTATATAATTTCTGGTATGTTTATTTAAACATCAGTTTACCAATTTCTTTACCTTATGCATATATCTTTTATAATCATGACTTTCTCTTTACAGATACAGATATCCATTTATATGTAAGTATATATATATATCGTTCTTTAATGGTAGCATCCAGAACTGGTCAGTCATGAACTAAAAGACACCTCTCTTATCCCCTCCTCATTACTTGGGGATTTAAATGCCAGGTGTATATACAGAGGAAGGTGTGGCAACTAGCAAATATTCTCCCTCCCCTTTCTACCTCTGTCTTTCAGCATCTTTTCTTCCTTCCCACAGAAAATAAGGAGATTACTAGTTAAATGCAATCCGTTTTGAACAAAAATAAATGTCATTTAGTGAGATTAATTGGAACACGTTTTTTTAAAGTCATCAAAGGATCTCTAGGAAAAGAATATAAAGTAATATTTTCAACTTCTAATGAGCAAGATACAAGTCATACTTTTAAGAGTAACGTGTGAGGGGCTCACTTTGAGAAGTGTTGTGTGATTTGACCAGATGAGACCCTGGGCAGCCATTGAGAGCCCCCCGGCTTTGAAAACCCAGATGTTCATGCTTCCCTCTCTGGTAACTGTGATTTGGTATTGATGTATGTAATGGTTGGGCAGTTTGGAAACCTGTCTGCTTGATCTGTCTGTTTCTCTGTTTTGAAAGTACTGTCTGTATACTCTGAAGTTCAGGGTGCTGACCTTTTTCCCCTGAACTAAGTAAATGATCTATGTTTGTTTGATTAAAGTAAGCTTTTTAACCCATTTTGAGTTGCTTTCCTTTTGAAAAGCAGATCTAAGAACCTGTGTTGACAGCCACCCTTGGGATGTTGGGGTGCTTGCTGCTACAAAATGGCAATGAGGGATGGGATCTGCTGAGTAAAAGGAAAGTATGGGGGCTGGGATAATTGTTTTTTCCCAGTTGTAGTAGCTGTGATTCTGTGGAGCCATGGAGCAGGAGAGAAAAAAGGCCTGCATGCTGACTTCACTGAGCTGAGAGCAGGAATGGTGAGCTGCCTGCACAGAGTCCTGTAGAGAAGCAAGTAGCTGCTGCCTTCTGCTGGAGGAGAAGGAACCCAGGAGTTTGGAGTTTAGCCCCAGGACAAGATAAGGACTGTGAGGCAAAGCAGGAGCACTGAATGTGTTTCCTTGCTGCATCCCACAGTTTGGGACCCAGGGGGAGGATGGACTTGTGACTGTGGTGGGTGGGGTGAAGTGCCACGGCACCCCCAAGGACCCCACGTTGGTTTTGTTGCCCAGCCCCCTCTCTGGACTTGGAAGCAGGGGCTGGAACAGTATTATGGGAAAGACACCCCTCTCCTCCCAAGAGAACTTTATTTGGACTCTTTGTTTTGAATTGATGTGATAATGCAATGTACTTTGTTTAAGGCGCTGTGGCCACTTTGGTAACTTTAGATGTACCTTGAAAATATGACCTAAGAGATGGTTAGTGCTAATTGAAATGTAAATTGTCTATGCTATGGGCATACTTAGCAAGACTTTGCTGAATAAATGACTGATTGTACTTTGAAATATTACTACTGATAAGTGACTAATTGAGTTAAACTAGACTTTGCCCCATGAGTGGAAGACTTTGACCATGTACTTTGAAACTATTGATAAGTGACTGAGTTAACAGTTGCCCCATGAGTGGAAGACTTGGACTATGGTACTTTGAGATTATGTTGTAATTTTCTTATGTACCTGGAAAAGGTGACCTAAGAGATGTTTAGTGCTAATCCAAATGTAAATTGTGTATGCTATGGGCCAAATGTAACGGAAATGCAAATTTAAAGATCTTCCCTGCCCCTAGGTTAAGTGCACCTGGAGCCTGTGGTGGGAGGCTGGTTTTTCAGAAAAGCTCACACCTTGATACTTTGTGATTGGGCTTTATGACTGGGTCAAGAAGGTTGTTACATTCTCTGAGCCAGGAGAAGGCTATATAAAGCCTGATGGGAGGCTTTGCTTTGGGGCTCACTTTGAGAAGTGTTGTGTGATTTGACCAGATAAGACTCCTGGGCAGCCATTGAGAGGCCCCCGGCTTTGAAAACCCAGATGTTGATGCTTCTCTCTCTGGTAACTGTGATTTGGCATTGATGTGTAATGGCTGGACAGTTTGGAAACCTGTTTTCTTGATCTGTCTGTTTTTCTGTTTTGAAACTACTGTCTGTATACTCTGAAGTTTGGGGTGCTAACCTTTTTCCCCTGAACTAAGTAAATGATATATGTTTGTTTGATTAAAGTAAGCTTGTTAACCCCCCCCCCAAAAAAAAAGTAAAGTGTGAAATTTATGGTTAAATATATTCAAGTGAAATGACAACTATGCAGTAAAGTGAATAGAATGTTGGATTTAGAAGACCTGAATTCAAACTTTCCCTCTAATACTGTGAATACTTAGATACTTAGATTCAAAGCTTTATGTACTGATGTATAGACTACAATACTTTGTCCCTAAAGCTGTGAAACTGTGAGCAAGTCACTTCTCTGGTTTTCAGTTTCCTCATTTTAAAATGAGAGAAGGAGGGGGCGACTAGGTGGCGCAGTGAGTAAGAGCGCGGCCTCAGAGTTGGGATGACCTGGGATCGAAACCAGCCTCAGAAAATGAGCACCCTCACATAAATAATGACTAGCCATGTAACCTTGAGCAAGTTACTTAACCCCAATTGCTTTAAAAAAAAAATGAGAGAAGGGGATTCAAAGGCCTCTAAGGTCCCTTCAAACTCTAAATCTTTGATTCTATGACTTTGGAATTGGCTTATATATTCAAAGCTATAATTCATATATCTGATATTCTAGAAGTGGTTAGAGCCTAAGATTTGGAAGACCTCATTTCAAATCTTTCCTTCCAAAGCTTTATGAAACTCAATAGCTCTTATGAGACTGGTCAAATAGTTCAGAGCCTCTGTAACTCGAGCAAATTTCTAAAATTTATATACTAAGTTATGGGCAGGATTAAAGTCCTTTTTTTATTGGAGAGAGCCCTCTGGACTGAAAAGATCACGTCTTGGCATAACCAATTAATAAATTTCAGCTATATAGCGTGTTATATGTTCAGACATCAAAATAAATTCTAAGAATAAGTTTCACACAATTCCCAGTCTCCTGAGGGTTGAAGGGATATGTTTTGCTAATGTTGTGTCAGATTCTATCGAAGTATCAGGATCCAACTATCAAAGGTTCCTTTAAGAATCAGTAGAGGTATGACTGTGCCCGCTCCTCTGTCCACAGGGACTTCATCAATTCTAACGATATTTGACACACTATAGCCAGAACTCAGAACTCCTGCCTCTTTTTTGCTAGAAATAAGCATATTCTTTGGATTTCTCTCCTTGAATTCCTCTTATTGGATTTGATGCCTTAGAACCCTGCTCTCCATTTTTGTTGGCTCTGTAGATCCTCAACCACTGCTATCCCAGTTTCTTTCTGGCAAAAGAGAGACAGAAAAAAATTATTAGCTATATATATATGCCAAGAACTTTACTAAATACTGGTGATGCAAATAAAAATATGACATGTAGTCCTTGCTCTTAATGAACTGCCATTCTAATGAAATAAGATAATACATAAAGGAGAGCTGGGGAGTTGGAAGGTGAAGAACAGGTTATACACACCCAAAGTTGGCATGGCTGGAAATGCCCTGGAAGTGCAGTGAAGGCCTATAGCTAAACAAGGTAAGGTCAAAGCTGTCTAATCAAAGCCCAGAGTAGCTACAGGGGAAGAGGCCATTCTCAGGAGGGGAGGTGATAGAGATGGTGACCCAAGTAAACAGACAACATGAATGGAGATGGAGTGTGATGGAGGCCTAGGGCCAACTAGGTAACACCAATGCATCATCTTTGGCATCTCTCTTACCTGAAGTGTTATATAAGAAAGGTAGAGGGTATTGGGCATTGACCATCATTCATAACCTGCCATGGGAATTTTACTGTTGATTTTGGCAACACCAAGAGCTGCAACAACAACAGTACTGCTGTTTCTATGGTTACTCACCCAGTCCCTAACGGAAACTAACCACTATGGTTCCAGACACCCTCAGGACATGAGACAATAGTATTTTAAAGCTGAAAAGGAACTTAAAGGTCATGTCTAGTCGAACTACCTTGCTTTTAAAGAAGGGGAAAATAAGATATTCAGTGACAATAGTTAGACTTAGCCATCCTTGCTCAGATAGCTTCCTCAATATTCTCTAAATGTTGCCTTTAAAAAAAAAAATTTAAATGCCACCCACCCTATTAAAAAAAAAGCAGGTCCAACAATTGCTGGAAGAAACTGTCTTACTCATTATTAAAACTCTGATGCTGCTGTGTTCTCAGGTCAAGACACCATTCTTATCAGTTGTATATTACATTCTTTCAATATCACACCATAAAAGTCCCTTAGAAATATTTGGGGGGAGGGCGGAGCCAAGATGGCGGAGTAGAAACAGCATTTCCAATGTGCTCTGCCCCACACAAATTTCAAATAATGTGAAAGAGGGCTCCGAACAACTTCTGGAGCCATAGCACCCACAGAACGGCACAGAGAAGCTAACCTCCTGCTGAGGACAGCCCAGCAGCCCTGCAGGGAGTGGCCAGCGCAGTGCTCTGAGAGAAGGCAGCAAAGCGCACTGGGAACCTACAGCGCAGCACGCAGAGCCGAACCCAAGTCCTCAGTTTTAGCCCCAGAGCGGCCGAGCCTTCAGCCGGGCCTTCAGCTGGCTGGAGGGACCCCAGAACACCAGCAATTGTGGCGATTCCAGAATTATCAGCACAGATATGCCTAGGACAAAGTGAGAGGTTAGTGCCCTATGGACTTTGGGACCAGTATTTGGGGAACACGTGGCTTCCTCCCCTGGGGGCGAAAAGCTGCTGAAGAAACAGCTGCACAGAAGCCATTCTGCAGTGTCAGTAGTGGCTCTAGCTCCTGGTCTGCAACTGTAGGGAGATCGAGCAATCAGTCTGGGGGTTAATCGCTCTTGCTTTAAACTGCCTGGATCTGGATTGTGGTCTGGGGGGGAAGTTTGGGGTGGGTATCCAATTTGTCAGAGTGGATGGAGGCTTTACAGAGGCCACCCAACTGGCAGAAGTTGTGAAGACCCCACTTTTGGGCGGAAGCTCCCCTGTCTGGTGGCAGAGACCTACTGTGGCAACTAGCCCAAAAATCAAGTAATCAAGTGGCAACATGCCTAGGCAAATGAAACAAAATAAACAGAAAAGTTCAACATTGGACTCCTATTTTAGGGGCAAAGAGGATCAAAGCATGGAGGAGGACTGTGAGGTCAGAACTCCTGCACCAAAAGCTCCAAATGAAAATATAAGCTGGCTACAGGCCATAGAGGACCTTAAGAAGCAGATAAGAGAAGTGGGGGAAAATTTGGGAAGAGAAATGAAAAAGATGCAAGAAAAGTATGAAATGACAGTCAACAGCCTGACTGAGGAAAATTACACCTTAAAAAATAGACTAACTCAAATGGCAAAAGAGGCTCAGAAAGGCAATGAGGAGAAGAATGCCTTAAAAAGTAGATACTATTAAACAGATCCAAACAAATGAAAGAATATAAGGCAATGTGAAATATCTCATGGGAAAAACCATTGACCTGGAAAATAGATCCAGGAGAGATAATTTAAAAATTATTGGACTACCTGAAAGCTATGATCAAAGAAAGAACCTAGAAATCACCCTTCAAGAAATTCTCAAGGAAAATTGCCCTGATGTTTTAGATCCAGAGGGCAAAGTAGAGGTTGAAAGAATCCACCGATCACCTCCTGAAAAAGATCCCAAAAAGAAAACTCCCAGATGAGAAAATACTACAAGCAGCCAGGAAGAAACAATTTCAATATTGTGGAAACACAATCAGAATAGCCTAGGACCTGGCAGCTTCTACACTGAGGGATCGAAGGGCATGGAATATGATATTCCAGAGGGCAAAAGAGCTGGAAATGAACCCAAGGGTCACCTACCCAGCAAAACTGAGTATCTTGTTTCAGGGGAAAATATGGTCATTCAGCGGAATAGAGGACTTTCAAGCATTTTTGATGAAAAAACCAGAGTTGAATAGAAAATTTGACATTCAGATACAAGAAGCAAGAGATGCTTGAGAAGGTAATCAAGGAAAAGAAATCAAAAGGAATTTATCAAAGTTGAACTATTTACATTCCTACATGGAAAAACAATAACTGTTTTTGATGAAACCATTCTCATTATGAAAACAATTGAAGAAGGGTACATAGCATATGTTCACAGGTATACATGGATAGAGGGCACCGGTTGAATTAGATGGGAAGGGATGATTCTTTTTCTCTTCTTTTTTTTTTTTTTTTTTTGGAGGGCAATTGAGGTTGGGTGACTTGCCCGGGGCCATGCAACTGGGTTTTTGTTTTGTGTGTTGGGTGTCTGGGGCCGGATCTGATCTCAGGCTGGTTCCGGGCCCGGTGCTCTGCTCACTGTGCCACTTAGCCGCCCCAAGGAAGGGATGATTCTTAAGGGGTGAAGTCAAGAGGTGAGAGAGGAAAGTGGCAAGAGGAGATGGAGAGAGACAGGGTAGGGCAAACTATCTCATGTAGAGAAGAACAGGAAGGCAAAAAGGCAAAAGCATATTCTCATTGAGAGAGAATCACATACATACTAAATGGAATATCTTACCCTCACTCACTCTCCTGAGTAGGGGAAAGGAGGATGAGAGGAGGGATGATGGAGGGGAGGGCATTCTGTGGGGAGGGGAGGTTGGAAGTACCCACTATCAAAGAGGGACAAGATCAAAGTAGGGAATGGACCAGGTGGGAGGTGAGACGGGTGGGAGGGAAATATAAGCAATCTTTTACAATATATCTACTATGGTAATGTTTTGCATAGCTATACATGTACAACACATACTGAATTGCTTATCTTCTCAGAGGGAGTGGGTGACAAGGGAGGAAGGGAATGGATCTGAAAATCAAAGTTTTAAAATTAAATGTTTCATAAGATGTCCATCCAGGCATTGGGGCTCAGAGATTCACCTTGCCCTAATGGCAAAGTCGAGGGGGTTATAGGAGAAGATATGGGAGAGAGCAGATTGGATGAGGGGATATCTAGTGGGACTGCTATTCTGGGGTGGTGGGTAGGGAAAAATGGGGGAAAATGTAACTCATAATCTGGTGGAAATGAATGATGTAAACCAGAAGTTAATAAAGCATTTGTTTAATTAAAAAAAGAGAGAGAGAAATATTTGTGGGAAAGGTGGAGGAGAAAATAAGTTATACGTGCTTATGACCTTCTGGGGATCTGAACTGACTGGATGAAGGAAGAAGATAGGATTCCCCAGCAAGCCTCTATTCAAGCCTATGTATCCAATGGGCTGTTCTAGCTGTCAATAAAGGAAATTTCAGAGCTTAGAGTCTTTTAAGGAAGGCTTCAAAGGCTCCAAAAAGTCAAAATTAAACATGTAATGATTCCAACGTATTCTACTGACCACAGAAATCTGGATAATGGGAGATGATACTTTAGTAAATGTTCTAATTTTCATAAAAAGAAGAACATTTCAGACTATGGAACAGCAAGCTTGGCTTCAGTTCAAATCCAATTCATTTCAAAATTCCAGTTCATTTTCTTGAACATAGTACATTGAAATGTATCTTCAATTAACCAAAGTCTATCTGTCTCTCTCTCTATCTTTGTCTCTGTCTCTCTCTCTCTCTCTGTCTGTTTGTCTGTCTGTCTTTCTCATTCTCACCTCCTACTCCACTCACTGGGGAAAAAAGGAAAACAAAATTGCAACAAATATAGAGAGTCAATCAAAACAAATCACTATGTTGGCTATGTCCAAAAAGAGTCTCCCATTTTTTTTATCCTGTATATGAATGCAATAGAATACTATTATGTTATCAGAAATTATGAAAGGAATGGTTCTAAAATTTCTCATAGTATCTTCATGAACCAAATGGAGAAATATGAGTTGCATCACCATAGAGTAAGTACAATGCATACAGATTTGGAACTCTTTGAAAGGTCTGACCCAAAGCATAGTAATTAATGGATTGATTTCACCTTGATGGAAGTACATAGAATAGCATCATGGAGATGTGCGTCTTTTCTTATTGTGTTTAACCTTTTTGTTAACAAAAAAATGAAGAACCTTGAATTTAACACGATGGGTCAACTTTAGACATGTTTGTATAAAAAAAAACATATAAAGCACTACAAAAAAAGGCATGGGAATTCTATTGGACTATTGTAAGGATACAAGATTTGTAGGGATGCAGATCATTCTGCCAACTATGACAACTGTAAGGCTAAATGTAAGGAGGTTGATGTGTTCTGCCCTAATATGCCAATTGTGGGGACACAGATGCTACTAGAAAACACTGAAATATCAAACAAATAGGGGCCCATGCCAGCTTGGCAGTAAATATATGTAGGTTTATTTCAGTGTGTTAGGTTAATTGGGTTGTTTGGGAGAATTTACTCAGAAGACTGAGTCCTTGGTGGCAGGAGGAGAAAATGGTCTGATGACCAACCCCAGGCCAGTTCAGGTATTTCACAGAAGCAGAATGAAGAAAGCATAGAGCCAGGGATAGCCCGGGGTCATGCCAAAGGGTTCCTATGGAATAGTTGGAGCTTCTTTTCTTATTTGAATTTACTCAAGGTAGTTTACATTTTCTGTGAGACTTGAGATCATGTTCCTAGGCATAGGCTTACTCCTATAAAGATTCAGCAGTGTGAGGTGAAAATAAAAATAAAAAGTTAACATGATCTTAATTATGTTGTCAAGCATGAAGAAGGCTATGATCAAGTTCTACCATGTCCTGGGCAGATACATCTAGGGTGTTATGTTCCATTCTAGGGTTAGGCTTAGTGGAGAGAAAGCCAACCTTGGAGCCAGGGAGTTAAGAGTACAAATTGCCCCTCTGCCACATACTGGTTGGGTGATTCTGGGCAAGTCACTTAACTTTTAGTGATCTTGGCAATTTTTTAGGACTATGAATTGTTGAAAAGCTACCAGTCCGCATGATAGAGGTAATAGCCTCATCGGGGAGTTCCCCATACCAATGAAATAATGGGTTCAGTCTCTATGCCAAGAAAACCCCAAATGGGTTTCATGAACAGTTAGACATTACTGAAACAACTCAACAACATGAGTTGCTATCTGCAAGCACTACTGTACTCAGAAACCACTGTTGCCATTCAACTCTGATGAGAACTGGTAAATTTTATTCAGTAGAATAGAAATGGAATCCCTATACTCAAAGCCATTGTATTGTAATCAGCCATAAATCTATGCCACATCTCAAGGGATGCTTCATCTCAGCTGTCTTGATTTACTTCCATTCTCATATTTTATACCCTTTTGGGGAAGCACAAATTCTGGTCTCAGTCACAAAACTTTGCCCACAAGCCCCATTGCATTCTTTAAACCAACCATGAAATCACACCAGGCTTTACATGACACAAGGTACACAACAACAACACCTAAAGATTAATGCCCATAGCAAAGATCCAACTGGGAAATCTGAATATTCTTGAAGATACCAACTCTGCCTAAATGTCTGTGGGCAGCACTGGCCCTTAATTTCATCATACATTTTCCAGAGCTTTAATCACATCCTGGGGGTTTCACCTCTGTGAAAAATGATACATTTCCTCCCCTATTCAGAATCCCACAAACTGCTGCTGCTAAAGCATTTCAGATGTTTCTTATGGTACACTTTAAGAAACACTCATTTCCAACTTAGCTTATCCTTTATCAGAGCCTCTAGTAGTCCATCACATATACGAAGTCCTTGTTTGTAGCCTATATTCTCCTCCACTTATCACCTTCAGAGCAATGCAATGATAGTTCACAACCTACACACTGAGAAGATACCTATGTATCTTCATACCTATGTATTCCTGCAACTTCCAGGGCTACTGCTCTCCAGCTGTAGAATTGTGTTATAGTAGCCCCTTCTCCCCATCTCAGGACTTACCCTTTTATTCCTACACTCTAGGATTCATATCCACTTTTTTTTTCCTGGTATCAATACTCAACACTTTGATTCTTGAGTGAACAACTAACTGGCATGGTTTGAAGCATCCCAGGCTGACATCCAAATATTCCTCCTGGAGAAGAGGCAAAGGTAAAGAAATCCACTGACTAGTGATGTTCCTTGGAAGAGCTTTGCTAGCTGGGAGGATCAGGTTTGCCTTTCTACGCTCAATAAATACAATATGAAATAGAATGGCATAATAGGTCAAGGGCTGGTCTTGAAATCAGAAAGACTTGGGTTCATTTCCCACCTCTGACACCTAGTGGTTGTGTGGCCTTGGGAGAGTCACTTAACCTCTCAGTGACCCAAGCAAATCTTTAAGACTATAAGTTGCAGAGAAGGTACTGACTTGCTTTAGTGGAAGGAGCCTTCTCATTTGGAAGTTTCCTTTTCCAATGAAATCTTAGGTCCACTCATTACCACTATCTTAATATGCATTACATGCCACTGTCTTTGTGATATAAGAATGAAAAGAAAATTAGTCTGTTTCAGAGGTCACTGAGTAAACTGCCCAAGTACTCATTGAAATATCATAACCCTAACTGTAGGGTTAGGTTTTTACTGTCTTCGTAAAGGAGTATATAGCCAGAACTAATCATAATGCCACCCCTTGATTACCTTGCCCGTAGAGGTATTGTTTAGTTATAAACCCCAATTACATATACCCAGGGAATGGAACTTACAGAGTGCTTCAATTCTGGCCTTGTTGGATCACTCATGCATCTCATAGCCCGCTATGGCAAATGGCATACCACTGTGGCTCATCACAAAGTGGACAGGAAATACTTGGAGGCTGATGATCCTTTGCAAATTAAATGCAATTACCATATTTGTTCCACCCTAAACAACTAAGTCTGAATTTTATTGCTGATGATAATCATGCTAATAACATAGTGTTATAATTCATTATCATAGACCACAGTGAAATTCCACCCCACCCCACCTCTGTCACCATTGTCATGTAGAAGTCTAAACAAGTAAAATTGTTTTAGATAACACTCTTCACTGAAGCAATATTGTTCCTTCTCAGTAACCTAAGCCTCTTAGATGAAACCAGGAAGGTATCACTTCCAATGCCTGAAATAGCTTAAGCTTTCTGAGGCAGAATTTATCCTAGTAAAAGAGAAACAAATAAGAAGATAGATGTTACAAGAAACTTTTTTTAATGCATAATACACATATTGTGATGGCAAAGATGAATATTTTTTTCAAAACCATCTCCTTTTTTCCCTTACCACCTACCCCCCATGAGGTGTCATCAGCAACATTTTTCTCAGGCAAACTGAATAAATCTGAAACCATTATTTGGTTACCTAAATTCTTCACCCTCCATCGAACAACTTACAAGACCTTTACTGAGGTTTTAAAGCTCAGTTGCCCATTCATTAGGTTGACAAACTTGTCAAAACCCTCCAGGACTATGTCAGTTATGTCAGAAACACTTACAGGAGCCACAATACATGTCAGAGCTCAACTGACTCCTGTCAACCATTGCCAAAATGACAAGAAACCCTTCTGGGGACAAAAGACTACAGAAGCAGATGAGATACTCCCACTCACATTTTTGTTGACTCTAGCCAACCATTTTACATTCATGCAATTTATAGCAATTACATCTCTGTTACTTGATTGTGTGTCCCAGACTCTCTGTGTTAGTTTAATGATGAATTGTTAAGAATTCTGACTTCTCGTGACTGCTTTGGCATTCAGGATGAGAAACAAACCAGCCATAGGATTTAATGCTGGAGTTGAGTGTTTAGAAATCCATTTTTTGGCACCAGAAGGCTAATAGAAAATGCATGTTTATTGAGAGCCAAGCAAATCAGAAAACAAACTCGGGAAGCAAAATTCAAATAAAGGAAACCATGAAAATGCTTGGATGTAAGAATTAAATTACTTTTCTTCCTGCTATAAAACCTATCATTGAAACCAGGTAAATAATAAAAAAATAGAGTGGCATAATATAGGTTTTCCCTCACACACAAAAACTATCATCCTGCTGAATATTGAAAATCAAACATCTGGTATAATTCTTGCCTAGTTAGGGGTATTATTATCTAATTTTTTTTTTTTAAATTAGACTCCTTCCAACATGTACAAGAAACAGAAGCAGAATGGAAGCCTGGGATATGAGCTAAAGCTAGTTCCAAAGCTGGCATTGTGGTAGGGCCTGTACACTGGTTATGTAGACAGAAGAACTAGGTTCAAATTCTTACTGCTATTCTTACTACAATATGTGTGTGACCATGGACAATTCATTTAACATCCCATTACCATAGTAATATAATTTTTAAAATAAGGAGATTATACCCCATGGACCTTGGGGTCACTTCTAGGTCTACATCTATTATCCTTTGAGCAGATAAGTCTGTATTTAATCAGACTAAGGGAAGGGAAACCATTACCTTGGAAGTAAAAAGATGAATGGAAACACAATAGATTACTTCCAATGACACTCTCCAAGCTTACTAGTCCCTTGAATCCAACACATAGACTCCTTTTAGAAGCCCCTTCTATCCAAATACAGCTCAGTTATATACATGGATGAGGCATTGTCATTTACACAGAACATGATGGCACACAGCCCATGAGTCACAGTCAAAAACCCAGTCTCCTTCTGGGTACTAAAAAGAAGTTAGTCATACTTTAGGCACTCAGTTGGAATGTTTAAAAGACAAGCTAAAAAAGAATCAATCCCAAACAATGCAATATCCTTGTAGACATCTGGGAAATAACTGTGACTGAGAAACCTGCTGGTATGCTGCTTTCAAGGATGACTGGAGCGGTTCATCCCTAAAGCTAAAAGACAGAACTGCAAATAAACACAAGTTCACATGTCAGCAGGAAACCAGACTTCATGTGTCATCCATTGTTGGTCAATGATTAGTTTGTTTGGCGGTGTTCATGCACCTGTGAGAGTTCCATTTTACGGGCAAAGGATGATAATGGCCAAAACTGCTCCTTTTGCCATAGTCTTTTTATCAACGTTATAGCTTTACCTGAATCACAGGGCATTGTAAGAAGGGGAGAAAGGTGTTTTGTAAACTGTAAAGCATCATGACAATATTAGTAAAATTATTGCATGCAAAAATGCAATATACTTGCTATGGACAAACACTATTAAGAGTCTGGCATAGCAGAGAAAGTTGGACTTGGAGTCAGGAAGCCCCAAGTTCAAGTTTTATCTCTCACATGTCCTGACTGGGTGAACCTGGGCACATCATCCTTAATGCCCCAGACAATTTGCTAAGACTATAGCACCTGATAAGACACTGATTTACACTGGAATAACAAGTCTCTCATCATGAACTACCTACATTCATCTAGTCTAAATAATAGGAATAGTCAAACAAACAAAAAAAAATACACATTTACATATATATATATATATATGTGTGTGTATTTATATATCATTGACACATATAAAATATATATTTATATATAATATATACATGTATCATGTTAAATGTCACTTAAACCTTCCCTAATCTGCCTAGATTCATGTGCCTTACAAAAATCACTAAACATATATATTTCTCCCCCTGTAGCATGTAGGATCCTTTTGACTAAGAGGCTGATTCACTGTTGCCTTTGCATTCCCAGGGCCCAGCACAAGGCCTGACACTTAATAGGTACTTACTAAATATTTGTTGATTGATTAATCTATAAATACACATATGCATAAATCTATATTACATATAACAGCATCAAGGTAATTATGGATTTTGAAAGATACAACAGCAAAATACAATCTCTAAAAGGTCATAACCCACTGAAAAAAAGCCTTAGAATATAGGTCTGGGGGCGGCTAGGTGGCTCAGTGAATATAGAGTACCAGCTCTGGAATCAATAGGACCTGAGTTCAAATCCAGCTTCAGACACTTAACACTTATTAGTCTTATGACCTTGGGCAAGTCATTTAACCCCAATTGCCCTGCTCTTCTGTCTCCAAAAAACAAAAAACAAAACAAACAAACAAACAAAAAAAAGTATAGGTCTGGATACAGACTGACTAATTATCCTTCATTCAAGGCCCAGCCTAACATAGGCCAAAGAAACTCATCACCAGTGTGATCTCAAAGACTCAAACATTTTAAATTAATAAACTAACAATCATTTATTAAGTACCTTGTATGGAGTAGACCCTCTACTAGGTACTAAGGATATAATAAATGGAATAGTCCCTAATTACAAAACAACTTTGATTCCAATGAAAAAGATAAAAAGATGTAGATAAGTATTTACAAAATATATATATATATATATATTTACATATACATATTTATTTATATATTATTTATACATATATATTTATATATATTTATTCTCTTTATATGTATATATGTATAAAATATATAGAGAGAGAGAATAAATTCAAATAAATACAAAGTAATTAAATGCAAGGTTGTTTGCAAAAAACCCTGGAATTTGATGGAATCAGAAAATGTCACAATGATTCAAAAAGACTATTTTCTAAATAACACAGGCTTTATAATTGTCATGGGTGAGGGAGTGTCTTCATAGTGTCAGCTTGATGGCACAATGGATAGAGCACTGGACCTGGAGTCAGGAAGACCTGAATTCAAATTTGACCTCAGATTCTTACTAGCTATGTGACCCCTATGCAAATCACTTAACCTCTTGTTTTTTCCACTCAAGGAAATAGTAATAATAGCACCTACCTCTCATTGTAAGGGTCATTATAAGGATCAAAATAGAGAATATTTGTAAAGTGTTTCACACACTTTCGGGCACATATTAAGCACTTTATAAATGCATGTTTCCTTCCCTCTTTCCACACTAATGAAATCATAGATCCATAAAATAAAAGTATATATTTGATACTAAGCATCATATCCCTTGAGTCACATATTCTGTCACATATTGATTAACAAAATATTATATCCACAAGCAGACTACTGAAATGCTAGGCAAAAAATCTACTATTTCAGGGGCGGAGCCAAGATGGCGGAGTAGAAACAGCTCATCCAAGCCTCTCTGCCCCCAGATTCTCCACAAACTATGTAAAAAAGGACTCTGAAAATCTTCTGGAGCCCCAGCACCCACAGAACGACACAGAGAAGCTAACCTCCCGCTGAGGACAGCCCAGCACCCTGCAGGAAGGACCAGCGCAGTGGTCTGGGAGCCGGCAGCGCGCAGAGCGCAGGAGCCGAGCCAAG
Organism: Gymnobelideus leadbeateri; assembly: GCA_011680675.1. Classification (NCBI taxonomy): domain Eukaryota; kingdom Metazoa; phylum Chordata; class Mammalia; order Diprotodontia; family Petauridae; genus Gymnobelideus; species Gymnobelideus leadbeateri. The sequence goes on from WOXC01001032.1 coordinate 235,239, forward strand.
CCCAGGTCCACGTGAGCCGAGGTT
>WOXC01001033.1:0-81570 GCA_011680675.1 Gymnobelideus leadbeateri
TGGGCTTCGTCACTCCGGAATCTGCTCAGATTTACCCTTTTGGACTTAGTGACAGAGGAGCTCAGCGAGGTTACTGCTTCCTTTCCGCCATCTTGGCTCCGCCCCCAGCACCACTTATTTTTGTACCTGCCCAGTTAAAGATAAGAAAGTTGAACTGGGCTAACATTTAAAATGTATGAAATTCATTTTCTTGGTCCTGAGTGACACATTCTTTCTGGCCTCCCTTTTGGGTACTTCAGGTGCCAACTTCCCACCTACTTTCTTTGGCTCCCTCCCTTTTTCAAAACAGGCGATAATCCAATATTATTCATTTCTCACTCATCTTTTTCTTTTATAAAATAATACATGTTTTATCTCTGTCTTTTTAAACGTCACTGCCATTTCCCCAGTTATTCCCACCTTGCCCTCTTCCATAAAACTTCCCTTTGCAATGAATTATAATCATACCAAACAGACTGCCATACTGGCCATGGAGTACAATTATAGACTACCATTCCTCCATCAGAAAGTGGGAGGCATGTCTTAACCTCTTAGTTTTGTGAATAAGGAAAGTCCTCTCTCTTGACTTCTCTGTTTCTTATAAAAGTTGACCATTTCTCTTCCTGGATGCTCTGACCTCCCTTGGCATTTGTGACACTGCCCTTTCCTAGTTTTCCCCCTACCTGTTTGACCATTCCTTCATAGGCCTCTTTTTAGGATCATCATCCATTCCCCACATCCCTCCCCCTCACCTCAAAGAATCCCAGGGCTCTGCTTCTCTCTATAGACCCTTCTAGGTATTCTATCAGTTTCCCTGGGTTCATTTATCCTCTCTATGCAAATGGATCCTAAATCTACATATCAATCAGCAAGCTTTTATAATGCCCTTACTATACTGTGCTAGGCACTGAGGATAGAAAAACTGTCTTCAAAGAGCTTACATTTTGTCACAGGGAAACAACATGTAACTCTCCAAGCTCTAGTTCCACACTACCAGCTCTGTCTATTGGGCTTATCTACTACATGTCTAACAGGCATCTCTAATTCATCACATCTAAAAGAGAACTCATTATCTTTCCCCCAATCCAATCCCTCTTGCTGATCTTTTTTCCATCCTTCCTTCTTTCCTTTCTTCTTCCCTTTCTTCGTTCTTTCCTTCTTTCAAGAATTCAGTGCAAAATTTTGATTTCTGAGTTTAACAATTAGAGGTGCTTATGGACATTTAGTTAATCAAAAATCAAACCTCAGTTTAAGCCACTGTATCTATGTTGAAACAAAAAAGCACAAGTCATTAAAAATGCTTGAGGGCTTCTTACCATAAGGAAATAATTAGTGATATTAAACTATCTTGCACATGGAACATCATAAGTTGCAAAGTTAGCATTTTATATCACTGATTTTATTCATCAATATTTTGTTTTTTTTTAAATTAAAATTTTTTTCAACTTACATATAAATTTTTTTTTAATTTGTCAAATCTTTATTGGGTAAGTGGGGAAGGTTGGGAGAGTCCAGTTTAGTCCTTCTTGGCAGCAGCCTTCCTCATGGCATCTAGGACATTGCTGAGCTCCTCTCTCTTCCTCTTGGCTCAGATGTGAGTTCCCACCCTTTTTTTTTGATGAACTAAAGTGCTCGCTTATCCTTGGAGACTTTTAACAATTCCGTGGCTTGCCTTTCATAAGGGGCAAATCCACACACCTCCCGGATCATATCTCTCACAAACTTTGTGTGTTTGTTCAAGCGCCCACGGCAGGGGCAGTGTCTCGGCTTCGAAATGTTTTTTGTAATCTTGTGGCCCTTGTTGAGGCTCATAGCCCTGGGGTACCGGATAGCCATGGCTGTGGTGCATAGCCCCAATGGCAGCCACAGCAGAAGCACATGTAAAAATTTTTAACATTTGTTTTTTCATCAAGAATGCCTGAAAGTCCTCTATTCCACTGAATGACCATATTTTCCCCTGAAACATGATACTCAGTTTTGCTGGGTAGTTGATCCTTGGTTTTAATCCCAGATCCTTTGCCCTCCAGAATATTGTATTCCAAGCCCTTCAGTGCCTCAGTGTGGAAGCTGCCAGATCCGGTGTTATCCTGATTGTGTTTCCACAATATTCAAATTGTTTCTTCTTGACAGCTTGTAATATTTTCTCCTTGATCTAGGAATTGCGGAACCTGGTTATAATATTCCTAGGAGTTTTCTTTTTGGGATCTTTTTCAGGAGATGATTGGTGAATTCTTTCAACCTCTATTTTGCCCTCTGGTTCTAAAACATCTGGGCTAGACTTGGCTCCCGGAGCACTGCTCTGGCTACTTCCTGCCTGCTTGGCTGGCTGTCCTCAGTGGGAGGTTAGCTTCTCTGTGTTATTTTGTGCGTTCTGTAGCTCCAAAGTTTCTTCAGAGTCACCTTTTACATGAATTGGAGGAGGTGGAAGCAGGAACCCCGAGGAAATCCTGTTTCTACTCCGCCATCTTGACTCCTACCCTATTTCCTTTCTTTCAAGCAGTAATTTTTCCAACAAAGGTAGCTTAACTGATGAAAGAAAGCCATTCTCTGGGAAGTTTACCTTAAATCCAGTACTTAGAATTCCTTTTTCATAAGGTTCAAGATAAATTGGCATGCCTTCATTCAGAAATAATGACTGTAGTTCTATGATAAGAGTTGATATTGGTTTCTGAAAGCTACACAATGCTTCAACCAACTGGATAGCCATATATGTGAAAAGGTCCTCATTGTGTCACATAAATATACCATTATCCTTCTGATTCAAAACAATGGGGGAAGCAGAGCCAAGATGGAGGAGTAAAAGCAGAAATTTGCTTAAGCTCCTACACCAACTGCCTCTAATACCTGTAAAATATAACTCTAAACAAATTTTAGAGCTACAAAACCCACAAAGTGACAGAGAGAAACTAATCTCCCACAGAAGACAGCCTGGCAGGCTGACAGAAAGGTTCTATTGCACTGGGCTGGAAGACGAGCACAGTCCCACTTGAGCTGTGCTGGCCCAGAATTATGGCCCAGACCTGCCAGAGTGAATCACCAGCACCTATGGCAGTTTCCAGACTTCTCAACCCATAAACGCCAAAGAGAAAGTAAAAGGTCAATGGGGGACTCTGTTGATCCAGGGTGAGAGAAGAGCATGGTCAAGCTCCTGCACCCGGGCGGCAGAGGTGGTGGTGGAGGCTCACTGCCTCTGGAGCTCTTGGCCTGTAGATCATATGGAGACCAGGCAACCATTCAGAAGGTAATTGCTCTTGCTTTGACCGGCTTGGATCTGGGTTGCAATTTTGGGTAGTGGTCCTGGGGTGAGGAATGCCAGTGTGCTAGAGCTTGTGGTGGTTGTAGAGAGGATGCCCTCCTCATAGCTCTGACAACAACTTTGACAACATTTGTGAAAACCCCAGTGATTTGGGACACAGCTCTCTCCACTCTGGAAGCAGAGTTCTACCGCAGCAAAGAACTCAAAAGTCAAGTAACTGGCTGGCAAGATGAGCAAACAGAGGAAACACAATCAGACCATAGAATCCTTTTTTGGGGACAAAAAGGATCAAAACATGGAATGAGAGGAAGACAACAAAGTCAAAACTCCTGCATCAAAAGTTTCCAAGAAAAATATGAATTGATTATAGGCCATAGAGGAACTCAAAAAGGATTTTGAAAATCAGGTAAGAGGAGTGGAGGAAAAATTGGGAAGAGAAATGAGAATGATGCAAGAAAAATCATGAAAAGAGAGTCAACAGCATGACTGAAGAAAATAACACCTTAAAAAATAGACTAGGGCTGGCTAGGTGGCACAGTGAATAGAGCACCCGCCCTGGAGTCAGGAGGACCTGAGTTCAAATCGGGCCTCAGACACTTAACACAAAAACTAGCCTTGTGACCTTGGGCAAGTCACTTAACTCCAATTACCCTCCAAAAAAACAAAAAAAGACTAACTCAAATGGCAAAAGAGGCCCAAAAAGCCAATGAGGAGAAGAATGCCTTAAAAAGCCAAATTTGCCAGATGGAAAAAGGCATTTCAAAAACTTACTGAAGAGAATAATTCCTTTAAAATTAGATTGCAGCAAATGGAAGCTAGTGACTATAAGAAATCAAGATACTATTAAATAGATCCAAACAAATGAAAAAAAAATAGAAATATCTCATTGGAAAAAATAGAAATATAGAAAAAATAGAAATATCTCATTGGAAAAACCATTAACCTGGAAAATAGATCCAGGGGGGACAATTTAAAAATTATAGGACTACCTGAAAGCCATGATCAAAATAAGAGCCTAGAAATCATCCTTCAAGAAATTCTCCAAGAAAATTGCCCTAATATTCTAGAACCAGAGGACAAAATAGAAATTGAAAGAATTCACCAATCCCCTCTTACAAAAGATCCCAAAAAGAAAACTCCTAGGAATATCATAGCCAAATTTCAGAGTTCCCAGGTCAAGGAGAAAATATTACAAGCTGTCAGAAAGAAACAATTTGAGTATTGTGGAAACAAATCAGATTAACACAAGATCTAGCAGCTTCTACATTAAGAGATCAAAGGGCTTGGAATATGATATTCTAGAGGTCAAAGGAACTAGGATTAAAACCAAGAATCACCTACCCAGAAAAACTGAGTATAATGCTTCAGGGGAAAATATGGTCATTCAGTGAAATCGAGGACTTTCAGGCATTCTTGATAAAAAAGAGCTGAACAGAAAATTTGACTTTCAAATACAAGAAGCAAGAGAAGCATGAGAAAGTAAACAGGAAAAAGAAATCATAAGGAACTTATTAAAGTTAAACAATTTACATTCCTACCTGGAAAAACAATAATTGTAACTCATGAGACTTTTCTCAAAATGAGGATAGTTGAAGGGAATATATATGTATATGTACATATATATGTATGTATAGGAGGGTGTATGTATGTATAAATACCATATGTGAGTGTGTGTATATGTGTGTATGTGTATACGTAGACAAAGGGCACAGGATATGAAGGGATGATACCTTAAAAATAAAATTAAGACGTGAGAGAGGAATATATTGGGAGAAGGAGAAAGGGAAAGATAGAATAGGGTAAATTATATCATATAAAAGAGGCAAGAGAAAACTGTTACAATGAAGGGGAAGAGCAGGAAGGTGAAAGGGAGTGGGTCAACCTTACTCTCATTGGATTTGGCTTAAGGAAGGAATAACATACACATTCAATTGGGTATCTTACCCTACAGGAAAGTAGGGGGGAAGCAGAAAAGGGGTGTTGTAATAGAAGAGAGGGCAGATGGGGGAAGAGGGTAGTTAGAATCATTCACTTTTGAAAAGGACAGGGTCAAAGTAGAAAACAGAATAAGTGGTGGGTGGTATAGGATGGAGGGAAATAGAGTTAGTCTTTTACAGTATAACTACTATGGAAATGTTTTGAGTAACTACACATGTACAACCTATATTGAATTGCTTGTCCTCCCAGTGGGGGTGGGTGAGATGGCAAGAAGGTAAAGGATCTGGAAATTAAAGTTTTGAAAACAAATGTTAAAAAAGTCTTTTACATGCAGCTGGGAAATAAGAGATATAGGCACTGGGGTATAGAAATCAACCTTACTCTAGAGAGTGTTGGGGAGGAAGGATGGGGAAGGATATACAAGAGAGCAATTGGTAGAAGGGGTATTCGTTAGGCTCACTATCTTGGGGTTGGGGAGGTTAAGGGAAAGACAGGGAGAAAATTGGTAACTTAAAATCTTGTAGAAATGAATGTTGAAAACTAAAAATAAATAAAAAATTAAAAAAAAAAACAAGGATATTTCCTGGCTCCTGGTCATCTTCACCATGAAATGTTATCTTGTGACCATCTTTCATGCCCTTGTCGATTTGAATCTCCAGAATATTTTTCTCTTGAACAATTTTCCTCCCATTATAGCTTTTTACATCTATCTTTAGGATTGATTTATTTCTCATGCCTTTGTCATTCTATGGAAACTGATTGAATTTTCTGAACCATTCCAGGTCCCATCTAATGAATTCTTATTTGTATTCTAGTACCTCTGCAATTTGTACAGCATTCTTTTTTTTTTTTTTAAAGCAATTGGGGTTAAGTAACTTGCTCAAGGTTACACGGCTAGTCATTATTTATTCGTGGGTGCTCATTTTCTGAGGCCGGATCTGATCTCGGGTCATCCAAACTCCGAGGCCGGCGCTCTTACTCACTGCGACACCTAGCCGCCCCTTTAGGGCAATTGGGGTTAAGTAACTTGCCCAAGGTTACACGGCTAGGTTTTTTTTGTTTGTGCGGATTAAGTGTTGGAGGCCGGCTCCGAACTCAGGTCCTTCTGATTCCAGGGCCGGCGCTCTATTCACTGCGCCACCTAGCCGCCCCTGTACAGCATTCTACAGCTCCTTTATTACCACTCCATCATTCACATATATCACAAATTACATTCTTTTTCGAAGCCAATTTTCTTGTTGCACCATTATGTAAATCTTCTAAGATCACCAATAACTGATGAAAAGCATTTTACTTCTCTGTTCCCTTTTCATTCTTCTGCCTCATCCAAAAAAACATATAAAAGATATCCATTGGAGAATTAAAGCAACCACCAGAACCACCCTCTTTAAGGGCTTGTTCTCCACTTTGGTCATATAAGTCTCTTTTCTTTGCATCAGAAAGCACTTTATAAGCTTGAGAAATCTGTCTGAACTTTCTTCTTCATTTGGATTATTATCTGGGAGATAGGATTAAAACCAAAAATTACCCAGCAAAACTGAGCATGATGCTTCAGGGGAAAGTATGATCACTCAATGAAATAGAAGACTTTCAGGCATTCTTGATGAAAAAACCAGAGCTAAACAGAAAATGACCTTCAATTACAAGAAGTAAGGGAAGCATGAGAATGTAAACAGGAGAAAGAAATCATAAGGAACTTATTAAAGTTGAACCATTTACATTCCTACATGGAAAAAGATAATTGTAACTCATGGGATTTTTCTCAATATGAGGATAATTGAAGGGAATATATATGTGTGTGTATGTATATATATATGTGTGTGTGTGTGTGTATACACATATATGTATGTATAGGAGGGTGTATGTGTGTATAAATAGATATGTGAGTGTGTGCATATGTGTGTACATATATACATAAAGGGCACAGGAAGGGTTGAATATGAAGGGATGATATCTTAAAAATAAAATTAAGAAGTGAGAGAGGAATATATCGGGAGAAGGAGAAAGGGAGAGATAGAATAGGGTAAATTATCTCATATAAAAGAGGCAAGAGAACACTATTACAATAGAAGGAAAGAGCAGGAAGGTGAAAGGGAATGGATCAACCTTACTCTCATTGGATTTGGCTTAAGGAGGGAATAACATACACATTCAATTGGGTATCTTACCCTACAAGAAAGCGGGGAAAGAGGGGGGCGGAAGGGGATAAGAGGGAGGGTGATAAAAGGGAGGGCAGATTGGGGAAAATATTAATAATAATATGTATTTTAAACATTTGATTTTAAATCTTTGAATTCCAGATTCTTTCCCTACCTCCCTCATCACCCACCATTACTGGGAAGATAAGCAATTTAATATAGGTTGTACATGTGTAGCTATGCATAACATTTCCATAGTAGATATATTGTAAAAGACTGATTATATTTCCCTTCATCCTATCCCACCCCCCCCCCACTTGTTCTGTTCTCTAGTTTGATCCTGTCCCTTTTCAAAAGTGGATGCTTCCAACTTCCCTCCCCCCAGCCTGCCCTCCCTTCCATCATCTCCCCTCTCATCCCCTTCCCCCCTATTCTCCTGTAATGTGAGATACCCTATTTAGTATGTATGTCATTCCCTCCCTAAGCCAAATTCAATGAGAATAAGGTTGACTCATTCCCTTTTGCCTTCCTGTCCTTCCCCTCCATTGTAACAGTTTTTCCTTGCCTCTTCTATATGAGATAAGTTATCCCTTTCTATCTCTCCCCATCTCTTCTCATTATTTTCCTCTCTCACCTCTTAATTTCACCTTTTAAGTATCATCCTTTCCTATTCAACTGATCCTTTGCTCTCTGTCTATGTGTACCTGTATACATATATACACATACTCACATATGTATTCGTATGCCCATATGCCCTTCTACATAGACATATATATGTATATATACATACATACATATATATATACACACATATACGCACATTTCTATTCCCTTCAACTGTTCTCATACTGAGAAAAGTTTAATAAGTTACAATTATCATTTTTCCATGTAGGAATGTAAGTTGTTTAACTTTAATAAGTTCCTTATGATTTCTTTTCCCTGTTTACCTTCTCATGCTTCTCTTGCTTCTTGTATTTGAATGTCAGATTTTCTATTCAACTCTGGTTTTTTCATCAAGAATGCTTGAAAGTCCTCCATTCCATTGAATGACCATGTTTTCCCCTGAAACATGATACTCAGTTTTGCTGGGTAGTTGATCCTTGGTTTTAATCCCAGATCCTTTGACCTCTGCAATATCATGTTCCAAGCTCTTCAGTCCCTCAGTGTGGAAGCTGCCAGATCCGGTGTTATCCTGATTGTGTTTTCACAATATTAAAATTGTTTCTTCTTGACAGCTTGTAATATTTTCTCCTTGATCTGGGAATTGTGGAACCTGGTTATAATATTCCTAGGAGTTTTCTTTTTGGGATCTTTTTCAGGAGGTGATTGGTGAATTCTTTCAACCTCTATTTTGCCCTCTGGTTCTAAAACATCAGGGCAATTTTCTTTGAGAATTTCTTGAAGGATGATTTCTAGGTTTTTTGTTGTTGTTGTTGTTGTTGTTGTTGTTGTTGTTGTTCATGGTAGTCTGATAATTTTTAAATTATCTCTCCTGGATCTATTTTCCAGGTCAGTGTTTTTTTTCAATGAGATATTTCATATTATACCTTCTATTTTTTCATTTGTTTGGATCTGTTTAATAGTATCTTGATTTCTACAAAGTCACTAGCTTCCATTTGCTCCAATCTAATTCTGAAGGAATTATTCTCTTCAGTGAGTTTTTGAAATTCCTTTTCCACCCTGGCAAATTTGGCTTTTTAAGGCGTTATTCTCCTAACTGGCTTTTTTGGACCTCTTTTGCCATTTAAGTTAGTCTACTTTTTAAGATGTTATTTTCTTCAGAATTTTTTTGGGTCTTGTTTAGCAGGCTGTTGACTTGTTTTTTGTTTTTTGTTTTTTTTTTATTTTCTTGCATCATTGTCATTTCTCTTCCCAGTTTTTCCTCCACCTCTCTTACTTGATTTTCAGAATCCTTTTTTAGCTCCTCCATTGCCTGTGAGCAGTTTATATTTTTCTTGAAAGCTTTTGATGCAGGAGTTCTGACTTCATTATCCTCCTCCAGTTCCATGCTTTGATCCTTTTTTTCCCCAAAAAAGGATTGTATGGTCTGATTGTACTTCCTCATCTTGCCAATTACTTGACTTTTGAGCTCTTTGCCATGGTAGAACTCTGCTTACAGAATGGAGAGAGCTTTGTCCCAAATTTCTGGGGTTTTTGCAGCTGCCAGAGCTACTATTTAGGTGCCCTCTCTACAGCCCCCACAAGCTCTGGTTTGCTGGGCACACACCCCACTGACCTTTTATTTTCTTTTTATTGTTTATGGGTTGAAGAGTCTGAAAACTGCCACAACTGCTGGTGATTGACTTTCCTGAAATCTGCTCTGGCCAGTCTGGGTGCTGGCAGGGGCTGCCCTGAGTCTAGAACCATGGCTCACTGGGGACTGCGCTCAGCTCCCAGTGTGTTGCAATAGACCTTTTCTATCGGCCTTCCAGGCTGCCTTCAGTGGGAGATTTGTTTTTCTCTGTCTCTTTGGGTTCTGAGAGAGTATAAGCTTCTTGAGGGTGGGGAGTTCAGTTTTTATCTTTTCATCTTCAAACCTACTGTCATACTTGTACTTTTAATTTTTTTTTGGATTTCCTAGCTGAGGAAGCTCCATCTTCCAGTGTACATCCCCTACTGTTCTTTAGTTTAGGGTCTTAGATGTCTGGGGCAGAGTCACACAGCCATTTTATATATCAGAGGTAAAATTTGAACCCAGGTTGCCTTGATGTTAAGGCCTGCTCTGCACCCCATCCACTCTGTTATTAAGCTTCTCTCCATAGAATTCTGTTAATTCAGCAAAGTTAGCTATTTGTGCACAGAAGCAACTAAATAAATGCTTATTGAGTCAAATTGGATTTCTTGATGGATTTCAATTATATAAAAATAATTTTCTGTTTATTGCCTCAACCTGTGTTTGTATTTTAAGCTTTTAAACTACAATTGTGAATTAAACACACATAAAAAGGCCTATTCTCATGCCCCAACCTGTCGTGGAGGTGACCTTAGATTATGGAAAGTTATGTTTGCCAGGTGTGAGATCTGAAGATTTCTGTTTGTCTGGAAAAGTGTCACATATTTACCTGGTCACAGATTTTGTTTACTGTCTGAGAACTAGCTTATATTATATAGAGAATGGCTGGCTTATAACCAGAAGTTTGGCCCGAAGTTAATGAATATTTTGACCATTGCAACCTATATAACAATTAAAATATAAAACAACCCCAGGACCCCTGACAATTAGACAGTAACAATGATAGAGTGGTGAAAAAAAGAGGACAGAAGGTGCTAAGAGTCACAGTTTCTTGAGAGTCTAAAAACAATTTAACTTTTGGTACTTTTAGTGTACAATCTCTGATATGCAACTGAGTTGACACTTTAGGAATTGAATATATCCATATTAACACTCTTGGCTGTAAATTAAACTTGAAAACACAAAGCAACTGCAGCTAAAAAGGATAGCTTTCATATTGTCCTCAGAGAAATAAGATTTTACTTATTAGTTTCCTAATATATCCAGAGAATACAAGAAATATCATTACCCAGGATATTTTGTATTCTTTCTAAAGACATTTCCCAAATATAGAATACATTTCCAAATGCCTGTCTTCTTCTTTGCATATTGTTTTCCTTATTCTTATTTATCCTTTCTCTGTGAATGATTATGAAATTCAAATCTTCATTTCTAGTCTTGACTTCTTTTCCCAGCTCTGCAATCAAATGTCCAATTCTCTTACTGAATATCTCCTTTTGGATATCCTATTGTACCTCCAACTCACCCTGTCTGAAGCCAAATCCATCTTTCCTTGCAGTCAATTTTCCATCCTGCTTTTAAATTCCTTATCTCTGTTAATGGTATCATTCCTGTAGCTGTCTAATTTTAAAAAACCTTTCATCTTTACTGCCTCATTTTTGGTCTCTTCCCTCATTTACTCACTGCCAACACAATACTTTTCCTATCGTACAACTCTGATCATATGATTCCATCACTCAAAACCTTCCACTGACTCAGATTTCTAACCAAATGAAGTCCAAACTCTTAAGCATGGCATCTTCCAATCTGTCCCCAACCTTTCTTATCTCCCATTTCTCCTTCTGTACGCCCTTTGCTCTGACTAAACCAAGCTACTTATGTCTCCTGAAAATGTTCTGTGCTTTCTTACCTCTATATATTTTCTTGTGTTTTATCTACTTGAGAAGTCCTAAATCCCTACTTCTTCCCTCTTCTTGTCATGGTATCTCTGCATGTAAAAATTATACTTGCCCATCAAACCCAACCCAAATAAATCTTGCACCACCTTCTTCTGATTTCTTCAGTTGGAAGCTTTCTATCTTTTGTGTTTCCCTAGCACTTTTTATAAAAATCTCTCCCTAGCACTTAACCACATTCAGCCTTACATGACACTCATTTTTGTTGTTTAATTGTTTTGTCATTTCTGATTCTTTGTGACTCCAAGTGTGTAAGTGGCATGGATCCAATTTGATACATGCAGCCAGGCCAGGATCCTGGCCATAAGCACTCGCTCTGCACTTGCACTGTGCTGATAAACTTGACCCGTAAACACCCCCACTGTACCTGTTCTGTGCTGACACATCATTATATAACCATAGTTAATGTAAACTTATGAGCTTATTGTTGCCATGATGCCTTCTTTGTGTACTCCTCTATAAATCAAACAAAGCATTGGTCAGTAAGGGCAGAATGCTGGGGATGCTGTAGGGGTGGATGGATGCCCCCTCTCCACCCTCTGTCTCTGGAACCATTGAGAATAAAGTACTGTGACCACCTTATCTGTGGTCTCCACTGTCATTAGTAGTCTGCCAGAATCCAGAGTAAACCTCCAGGGAGCTGAGGAGCTCCTTTCTAATGCCCCATATGGGGTTTTCTTGCAAAGATACTGGAGTGGTTTGCCATTTACTTCTCCAGTAGATCAAGGCAAACAGAGGTTAAATGACTTGCCCAGGGTCATGCAGTTAGTGATCGTCTGAGGCTGGATTTCCACTCAGGTCTTCCTGACTCCAGGTCTAGTGCTGTATCCATTGAGCCTCCTAGCTGCCACTTAGTTATTTTAAAAAATACTCTATGTTTCCCACTTGGTTGCAAGCTCCTTTGTGGTCGGGACTTTCTTATTTTTCTTGGTATCACCAAGTAGTAGTAGATGCTTAATAAATATTTATTGAATTGAATTTAACTTTATGAAAAAGGATTGTAAAGGTATACTCACCTGTTATCACAGAGAGTTAGGCAGGCAGTTTGTGTTCCATTACTCAAATGAGATAATGTACAAAAATTGACTTGAAAAATATGTTGAGCTATTGTTGTTAACAGTGTAAATATCAGCTCAAATAATAACTATTCTTTTTTCCTCCCTATCCCCCTTAGCCCTACATTCATATGACAGGATAAAGGGGAGAATTGTTAGTAGCTGAATAAGATGGTCTGTTGGTTGATGTCCTGTCCTACCTGTCTCTGCCCAGATGCATTCAGATGCATATTATACCCAGATACATAATCAGGAGAGTTAAAAACATGACTTTGCTTTAATGGTGAAGTCAGGCGTTGGGTGGGCATTTACTGGCAATACCTCCAGTGTCAAGAGGCAAGACTTGTCAACACCGAACTCCATTCAGAACTACTAGAGATCAACCAGTGACTTTGGGAGTTTAAGAGAGGGATGCCCAGTGGAAAGTCCATGTGGAGGTAGTGTCTGTCTTAAAGGAAGTCTTACAAAATTAAAGCCCATTTCAAATTTAAACTCACAGGTGAACACTATGGGAGATTCCAAGACAGAGTTTACTGAATCATGCAGCCTTGGAAACTGCTTTACTCATCTCCTGACTAACCGCTTCAATCACCCATTTCTATTTACGCTTTTTTTTAATGAACTGCTTTTATATTGGTAAAGTGCTTTGCAGACCATGAAGCACTTATATGTATGTTAACTATTATTATTATTGTTATTATTATTATAATGGTGAACATCTGGATGTTCTGAGATTCAGAGAATCCATCTAATCTAAACTAGTGCTTTTTAACAGCAACATAATCAATTCAACAAATACTTATTGAAAACTATGTACAGAGCACTTCGCCTTTCATCTTCTTTGAGAATGGAATGATGAGCTACTGTTGAGTTTCCAAAGCTCATTCTTATCTATTCCTATTTTAGACTGAATCCCTTGTCACATACAGAACTGTGCTAGCCTACATATAAACTGTGCTAGTGACTTTAACTTCTTTATGTCGAGTGACAGATAAGTCTCCTTTATCCCTTCACTTTTTAAGGTAGGAGAGAAAAAAATCAGTCGTTATATGACTAGATATAAACTTACATTAATTCTCATCTTTATGAAGTTCCTAGAATACAATCTTGTTAAAAATCACTTGTGGGGGCAGGTAGGTGGCACAGTGAATAGAGTACTGACCCTGGAGTTAGGAGGACCTGAGTTCAAATTAGGCCTCAGATTCTTGACTAGCTGTGTGACCTTAGGCAAGTCACTTAACCCCAATTGTCTTGTCCTCCCCCAACTCCCCACAAAATCACTTGTAACTGTTATATGTAATTATAGTATTTTCATTTTATAAATAGAATGGAATTAATTTTTTTCAGTGCATGCAACATGTAACTTGGGAGCTAGATTTGGAGTTAGTTAAGAAGGACCTGGGTTCTAGTTCTATCTCTGACACCACCTAGACTAGTAGTGTCAAAACAGTCCTTTTAGTCACATATTGATTTAGAAAACTACATATTAATATTATTTATGTTCTTTTGTATTTTTATTGTCAAATATTTCCCAGTTACATTTTAAGCTGGCACTAGGCAGTGTTGCAGGTGGTTTGACACCTCTGACCTAGAAAATTTACATTAGCCTTAAAAAATGCACTCAGTGTTCTCTGCCATCTCTCCACTAATATGTTATAGAGCAGCTGCAGATCCACCTCTATTAGTAGGGGGAATTTCCTAAATCAGGGAAGCCACAAGAGTTAATTTTAATGTCCATAATTTGTGTATGTGTTTTATTTCATTCTCAGACTCTGCAATTTCTGCACAAGCTTGTATCCCAGGTGACTATAGATATCTTTTTCATCGACTGGGAGAGACCCAGAGGCAAAATTCTTAAAGCTGTTGAAGGTAACTTAAGCAATCATTTGTGCTCGCTCATTCAAAGTGTAGAAAGATCAGCTTTACCCTTTGTTTTGTCTTTCATCACCAGGTGGAGGACAGCTCCAAAGTGCTGCTGTTCCTGTGAGCATATGGAGGACATATTTTGTAGCAAACCAGTGGAATGAGATTCAGACTGTGAGAAAAATCAACCCCCTCTTTCAAGTGCTTACTGTTCTCTTCTTTTTGGAGGTACTTCTAGTAACTGATAAAAAGCCATGCTGCTTGTTGGACCTAATGTTAGCTTAACTGAGTTGTGTGTAGATGTTTTTAAATTTTAAATTTTTAACAAGAATCTTAGTTATCATTGTTGTCCTGTGACTATGATGTAAAGCAATGGAGAAATCTTGTATTTGGGGTTCTGTTCTTTGCTGTAGAATCCGTGAGGGTAAGAGCCCCAGTCACATACGTCTCTATCCTATGACTAACAAATGACCACTGTTTCCTCTGCTAATCTCTGTGATACATAGTTGTCAGTAGTATAGACAATACTCCCCTTGCCCTGTTACCATTTCTTATTCCAAGGACCCTATCCTTCTCAGCCTTCCTCTTCGATTGTACCCTGTGGAATGCTCCTATTTTTTTTTAAAAAGCAATTGGGGTTAAGTAACTTGCTCAAGGTTACACGGCTAGTCATTATTTATGTGTGGGTGCTCATTTTCTGAGGCCGGATCTGATCTCGGGTCATCCAAACTCCGAGGCCGGCGCTCTTACTCACTGCGCCACCTAGCCGCCCCTTTAGGGCAATTGGGGTTAAGTAACTTGCCCAAGGTTACATGGCTAGGTTTTTGTTTGTATGGATTAAGTGTGGGAGGCCAGCTCCGAACTCAGGTCCTTCTGATTCCAGGTCTGGCGCTCTATTCACTGCGCCACCTAGCCGCCCCTATTAACAGACATCCTTCTTCTTCCTCTCACCCTCCTTCCATCTTGCACTCACAGAAACCTAGCTCTCTTCAGAAGACCCTAGAGCTTTCCACTCTTGTTACTCAGCAGCCCCTCTTCCTTTTAAGTTTACTCCATCTGTCTTTGTCACCTGGTTCAGATCCTCATGGCAGGCACATATGAGTGTCCAAATAATTTTCTTTCCTTTCTCAAGGAATTCAGCACCTGGCTCACAATGTTCCTTTCCACCTCAGCTCTTGTCCTTATACTTAAAACTGCCCCCCCATCCAACATACATACACATATGTGTGTGTATGTATATATACATACACACACATATACATACACATACATTTTACTCTTCCCTTAAACACTCTGACCTCTTAGTTCATTTACTAAACTCCTCATCTCTTCATCTCCCACTTCCTGTATTGCTCCTCTATTTGACCACAGCCTTCTATCCTAATTCTCCTTGTGCCTTATTTCTCCTAAACCTATTCTTGGTCATCATCCTACTCTAGTTTTCTCTCCCTTCCTTTCTATCCTAATTTACCTCCTCTCTTCTGCCTTACTTTCTTCACTTAGAAATCTCAACCCTATAGTTGATCACTTCAAGCATATTCTTTTCTCTACTCTTGAATGCCTTGCCCTCTTGATCTGGCACAGTTCATGCCTTGCAAAACACCAACCTTGAACTGAACTCCACTGGAGAAAGATTTACAAGTGGGCTGACTGGATCCCCTACAAATTCATGTTGTTTGGGCCCATTTTGTGACTGTATGGCAGTTCTTTTATTCTTCCCCAGTTGACTCTCACTCTCTGTAATTGCTGTTCCCAACCTTTTCTTCTTTCCCCAAAATTCTCCCCTTCCCTGTCAACAGAGGTTCTTGCCTCCTACTTTACTGAAAATATAGAGACTGTCTTTCTATGTCTTCCTCTTTTCCCTCAATCTGTGCCTCAAAATCCCTCAACACCAGCTCCTATTCTCTCCTTTCTCCAGTTTCTGATGAAAAGTTGACCCCAATAAGGTGAATTCCTCTGCTTGTGCTCTGATCACGTCACCTTCCATAGCTTTACCCTTCTGTTATCACCCCCTGCCCCATCTTCACTTTCCCTAAGTACTGACTACTTTTCTGCTATCTATGAACAAGTTCAAGTCTTTCCCATTCTTTCAAAAAAACAAAAAGTCAAACAAGTTTGACCTTCCATCTCCTGATCCTATAATAATAATAGTAATAGTAATAGTAGTAATGTGATCCTGTAGTCATCCCTTTCACTGCAAAAGTCTTAGAAAAAGCTATTTTTTCTTTTTATTTCCTTTTTTCCCCCCTATTCATTTCTTAATTCTTTGCACTCACTGAAGCTGCATTTACCTAGGTTACCAACCCTCTATTAGTTACCAAATCCAATGACCTTTAGCTTTATAACTGCTTCAGTATTTGACAGTGTTGACTGCCCCACCTTCTCTTCCCTGGATTTTGGTAAAGACTTTCTCTCCTGCTTGTCCTCCTACTTGGCAGACTACTTTTTCTTAAAACCCTCCCTCATTAATCTCATCAGTTCCCCTAGAATTTGCTTATCACCTCTCTGCAGATGATTCCCAGATTTACATATGTAACCCTAATCTCTGTTCTGAGTTCTACTCCCATATTACCATAGTAATTTTTGGTATTGGGCCTCTGTTTACTTACACCCACTATGTGTCTTTCCATTGTACTTTGGAGTTGTAATTTTAATTCTTCTGAGGTATCATGATTTATAGCCATATAACATCACTGACTATTATTGTTTAAAGAAATGGGCTTTTGTTTTGGTATCATCAAGCCCTCTGCACCATTTCCCCAATGCAATCCAACCTGCTTTTCTTTTCCTCCTCAATTCTGGGCCCAATGAATCAACAGATATTTATTAAATAGCTCCTGTGTGCCAAGCACTGTGCTAGGCACTAGGGATATAGTACTAGTAATGAAACAAGCCTTTTTCTCAAAGACCTTACTTTCTAATGTGGGAAACATCAAGTACATGTAAAATATACACCTATATAACATAAAGATAAAAGTGAATAAGTAATATACAGATTAATTACATACCAAGTAGTTTGGGAGGGAGAGCACTATCTGTTTACAGTCTGAGGAAAGGATTCAAGCAGAAGATGTTGTATAAACTGTGTCCTAAAGGAAGAGAGGACTCTTTGGGACATAACGAAGGACTGTGTTCTAGGCACATGAACAGAGACAAAAATGAAACATTCCCTCCCTCTGAAGATCTTACATTCTACCAGGGGAGATAACATGCATGTATATTAATATAATTGTAAAATTGTAAATATATTGTATTTAAAAACAAATACAAGATAATTTTTGGAGTTGAGAGGAGGCACCATGTGTTTGGGGGGAGGAGGGAGTCAGGAAGAGTGACAGTGGTGCTTAAACTGAACTTTGAAAGAAACCAGGGATTCTAAGACAGAGGGGAGGGGGACGTATACGAGGGACAGCTGGTGCTAAACATGGAGACCAGAGATGGGGTTTTGTCTGTGAAGAACAGGAAGGCCAGTTTGTCTGGGCTATGGAGGGCACAAAGAAAAGTAGAATGAATAATCCTGGAAAGGGAATTTGGAGCCTGGGCATTCAATGCCAAAGAGGGGAATTTGTATTTGGTTATAGAGTAGGGGAGTCACGTGGTAACTCAGATACTTAGGAAACATCACTTTGCAGCTGCATGAACGATAGATTAAAAAAGGGAAAAGAATTGACACAATTAGGAGACTGTTGTCCAGAGAAGAGAACTGTTTTAGTAGTCCTTGAACCAGGATGCTGGCAGTGTGAGTAGAGAAGGGGATAGAGGTGAGAGATGTGGTAGGGGAATCTATAAAAACTTGAAAATTGATGAGATATGTTGAGATGAGTTGCAAACCTAGGTGACTGGCAGGACAACAGTAGTCTCACAGAAGGAGGGAAAGGTTTTGTGAAATATGCAATGAATTCTGTTTTGGACGTGTTGAGTTTATCTATGGGACATCCAGTTTGGAATATCCAGTAGGCAATAGAGTGGAAGTAATGCTATATCTGAAGTCAGAAGATCTGGGCTCAAATCCCACTTGTAGTACTTTGTACCTGTGAGATCTTGGACGTGTCGTTTATCCTTAAGGGGCCTCAGCTTCATTATCTGTAAAATGAGAAGATTGGACCAAATGACCTCTAAGAAACTTTTGGTTTTATGTCTATGATCCTACAGTCTTCTGATACAGAAATAGATCCCAGGAGAGAGTCTATGCTTAGATATACACATCTGGGAATCATCTGCATAGATGTTCTTTGTTTATATGCAGCACCTGTTTAAGATATGTGTGTATTAAAGAGAGAAACAGAAATAGAAAGGGGTAGACTAAATCACTGGACTGCATATCCAGCTGTGTTTTATCCATGTTGTTTTTCAAGGGTGAATGGTTAGACTGCTCTGTGTTGTAGCACAGTGGAAAGAGAACATTAGATGTGGAGTCAGTGGGTCTGGGTTTGATTTCCTACCTTCACATGTAGTAGTTGCATGACTATAGGCAAGATACTTAACCTCTGTGAACCCCATTTTCCTTGCATGTAAGACAGGGAGAAGAATACTTGTACTCTCTACTTCAAAAGTTTACTAGGAACAAAGTGCTTTATAAATGTAAGATTTTTATATGAATGGTTTAAAAAATTTCTCTGAGGAGGATTTATAGTGTTTTGAGGCTTAATGCAGTTAATACAGTGGCATTTCTCAACAGGAGTATTTAGAAGAACCTTTATATTGATAAAAAAAAACCTCAATTTGTTTAGATTCTACATGAGATGGTCTTTATTTTTAAATTTTTCTTTTTTTAATTTGAACTTTACAGACATGAATATTTCAATATGCATAAAAGACCAACAAAGATGATACATAAAATTGTGAATTTCTGTTCTATACAATTTCTTTTTTAAAAGTATATATTAAATTTAATGCAACAGTGTCAAATCTGCTCGGTTTGCCAGTGACCTCTCTGAACTTCTTTGAGTTCTATTTTGCATACTTTAAGAGTATTTCAATGCCAATCTTTTCTTCCTTTTTTGCATCTCTATCACTGTTTAATTCTGTTCCTCCTCCCTGCCCAACAGAAGCCCTCTGTTATAAATAAAGGAAGGAGGGGGTATATGTCTGAAAACATACGGTATTCTATGCCCAGGGTCATACAGTTAGTAAATGTCTGAGGCTAGATTTGAACTCAGGTCTTCCTGACTCTAGGCCCAGCACTATATCCACTATCCTTTACTTTTTTGTGGAGAGATGGGAAGCATGTTTCATCACCAGCTTGCTGAAATCATGATTAATTACTTCATAGAGCAATGTTCTTAAGGCTTTCTTTTTCAAATAAATTTATGATAAAATAATTTAGCAAATATCAACAAACAAGTTTTTCAGCATACAAAGAAAAATAGCAAAGAGGATTTTTATATGAAATTGTAAGCTTTTGTTAGGTATGCTTTTCAACAAGTAGGTATATGTTAAATTTGCCTTTGTAATAAAACTTCTCTGTCTTATGTATATCTTCTTCTTAACAGTTCTTCCAGTTTGTATTTGGAACTTTATTCTCTTCTTTGTATTTTCACTAGTGTTTCATTGATGTTCTTTTCTCTCTTCCTTTTTGTCATCTCTGTTACTACTCACCACCTCGCTCTTTCCCACAAGTAGCTTTCTCATTCTAAAAAATAATTACAGTGAAATAAAACAAACCAATCAATACATTAGCCATGTCTGAAAACACATCTCTTTGGGTACCTTCAGCCCAGTGAAGGCACAAAGTTCAAATAGAAACAGATCCTTGCAGGAGCATATTGCCTCAAATAGCCACAAATTATCCACGTTACTGTATTCTTATTTGTTTTATTAAACACCCCCAGCTGCATTTTAATCTGATTTGGGCAGCACTTGGTTGACACCTCTGTTCCAACCTAGCACCTCCCTTCTAGGAGGTGGAAAGCAGCTGTTCATTGTCCTCTGAAGGCGTGGATGCTCACAGCATTGATCGAAATTCTAAAGTTTTTCAAAATTTTTTTCCTTTATGTTATTTTGGTCCTTGTGTAAATTGTTCTCCTGGTCCTGCTGTCTTGACTCAGCATCAGTCATGCAAGTCTTCCCAGGCACAGCCATAATTTCTTGCTGCACAATAATACTCTATTACATTTGTAAACCATAATTTGTTCAACTATTCCTCAGTTGATGGACACTCACTTTGTTTCCGTTTCTTTGCTATACCAAAAAGTGCTATTGTAAATCTGTGTGCAGTTAGATCTTTTCCTTTTGTCTTTAATCTCTTTGAAGCATATGCTTAATAATGGCAGCTGGTGGTGCAATGGGTAGAGCTCTGGACCCGGAGTCAGGAAGACCTGTGTTCAAATTCAGTCTCAGACACTTAGTGTCTGTGTGACCATGGGCAAGTCACTTAATCTCTGCCTCAGTTTCTTCCTTTGTAAAATGGGTATGATAATAACACCTACCTCACAGGTTATGGTAAGGCTCAAATGAGGTAATAGTTGTAAAGCACTTAGCATCCTGCCTAGCACATAGTAGGCACTATATAAATGGTAGCTATTATTATTAATTAGTGATATCATTTGTATATCACAAGTGGTGGTATGACTTTTAGGTCTAACTCCATATTGCTTGCCAGGGCATAATGGAGAGAACTAACCTCAGAGTCAGACCTGGGTTCACCTTCCACCATTGACACATTGTGGCTGTGTCACCCTGGACAAGTCACTTGACTCCTTGGTACTCTAGTTGGCTTTGTAAGACTTTCTAAGTTGTAGAGAAGGGGCTGACCACATTGGTGCAGGAAGTCCCTCATTAAGAACTCCCTATACCTCTTAAGTCACATTTCCAACCTTATTCCTAATCCAGTAGTTGGATCAATCACAGCTCCACCAAGAGTGCATTTCAAAGTCAACAACTTGTTTAAACAGATTGAGTTGAAGTTGTTTTGACAACATGACATTTTCTTTTATCTTTTTTTCATCCCTCTGATTTGTATTTTCTTTTTATCTTTGCACTAACCATTCAATGAGAGGATTCTGTACAGAAAACAAATTCTGAAATGACCATTATGTCTTTAACAGATTCTTTCCTATCTGTTAATATCTAGTCACTTTTCTTTCTCACAATGTTCTTTGATGTTTGCCACATCTAACACTGAAGGAGACACCACAAATTCATCACTTGGTGGCCAGATTTCTGGTGATGAATTATAAGACTCCAAAGCTAAAATAATCACGTGAACTTTATTTTTAAAAGGTGTGATTTCTTTTACTCCTCTGGTAGGCAGCTTAACCATGTTGTGAAGGGGTGAAAATCGTGCTAAACAACGTCTTGCTGAACATGTTCATTGTGAGTCTTCGTCTTTGTGTTTTCAGTGGTTATATGGATATAACCATAGAAGGATGGTATTAGGCACGAGTGATAAGAACAACAACAATATTAACACATTTCTACCGAATTTCAGATTTACAAAGTGCTTTTCTTGCTACAACCCTGTGAAGTAGTTGGCATAGCTGTCACCATTCCAATCTGCGGTTAAGGAAGAGCAGTTCAGTGCCTCTCTTGGGCTTAGGAATCCCCCAACAATGTCTGGTGGCAGCCAGGTTTTCAAACTTGGCTCTTCTAACTACTTTAGGCTGCCTCCCTAATATTCTAGTATCTTCTTCATAGGGTTTTAGAGAATAGATAATAATACTTGCATAAATAGTCATAAACTGAAATGCTGGATAAAATGATTAATCAACTTAACTCCAATTTTTAGTCTCTCTGATATCTATATCTATCTGAATTGAATATTTTGCATAATATGTGGATTGTCCATTTTTATTAAGAGTAAGGGTATTTTTCTGCCCTAAAGTGTTATCCTTTTTATCTTCAGGTTGTTGGGTTCAAGAACTTGGCATTGATGGATTCGTCTTCTAGTCTTTCAAGAAGCACAAGTAACTATATGGCAGATTATAGCCGCATTTTGCGATATGCTGTGTCTACTGCCCTCTGGATAGTCATTGGCCTGATACAGGTATGTAGAGATAATGTTCTTAAACAGCATTGTCTCTGTTATTCTGTTTATATATAAAAGCTACACTCTCACAAAATGGTCCCATCTTGATATTTAGATAGGGGAAAGGGTAATTTTGCTTTGTCCACCACTTACTGGAAATGGAAAAGAATCTACCGATATTCACAACCACAGGGACAATCTCATTCTCTACTTCTATTCTTATATTGCTGCTAGAAGAACTAATTATCATTTATAAGCTTTTAAGTGCATTTATTGCCTACAATTTTTTAAGCATTTAAAGATCATAGTGGTACTTGCATTGTCCCCTGTAGAACAATTTATTTCGACCGCTGGCTCTGAAGGGGCAGCAGCATGTCATTCTCCAACCTTCATTGCTCCAAAGTGGATTCTAGACCATCTCAGGCGTTAGCCTCTTAAGCTCAGGGCACAATAGGAGACCTACTCTGAAGGGGACTCCAGACCCATATCTGATTTCCAGCCTCAGCACCAAAGGGACTGAGGGATGCCTTTGTATCCAGAGGCTCTGAGATCATAATTTAAGTGGGATGCTGGGTATTTTCTGGATGTGCTAATCTCCATTCTCTTTTGGAATGAAGTTCTGGGATAGTGATGGAGAATGAGCTCAATCTTTAGGGACTGAATCACTACCTTGCTCTTCCTCTGCCTCCAAGGCTTAAAACTCTAAGAGGTCTTGGCCTCCAGGAGCCAGAAGAAGAGGAGGGCTAGCTCAAGGAAACCTCCATTTCAGGTCACAGCCTCTTGCTGCTTGGGGCAGCACAGGACCTGTTCTGAAAGGGGACTAGAAGGCTTTTACACATCCCAAGTTGCAGTATCCTGAAGGCTGATTATAAGAGGCCTTTGTTCCAAGGGTCTTAGATCAGGAACTGAATGTCTGGGCCCCATGTAGTGTGTCTTCTAGGTATGCCTTATCCTCTGACACTTGCCCAGGGTCTCAGCCCAGTCTCCAGGGACATAATTATCATCTTATTCTGTCTCTGCCACCAGGGTCTCAGAAATGTAAGATCTCCTGAGCCTTTAATAGTTAAAGACATTGAGGGGCCACCCTGACCTTATTTTATGATCCTAAAAGGTAGGGGGCCTATCATTTGGTCATTTTCTCTTATGTGGTAGGCAAGTTCCTATTTCCTCCACTTGAACCCACAAATGAGAGTTAATGTCTGCTGAAGCAGAAATCCTCATCTCTTCCCTTAGTTCCCCATATCTGCATTCCTGTCTGCCTCATACCTTCTCCATAATCCACAGCCTTCTCTTCCATGTGGTTTAGTGTAACTCTCTGTAATCTCCATGTTACTGTGAAGAGGATCTCTTCATGCCACACTTTCTCCAACATCTTAGGAGAGCTTAAGCTGAGGTTTGCACATCCCTGTTAACCCTCACCTTTCTCTTCTCTCATGCCCTCAAAGCATTGGTCTAAGAGCCATAATGACCACGCTCCTGCTGCTTTTCCTCTTGCTCCTCCCCCTTCTCTATCAGAAAAGAACAATTTAGGGGCGGCTAGGTGGCTCAGTGAGTAAGAGCACTGGCCCCAGAGTCAGGATGATCCGGGATTGGTCCCGGCCTCAGAAAATGAGCACCCACACATAAATAATGACTGGCCGTGTAACCTTGAGCTAGTTACTTAACCCCAATTGCTTAAAAAAAAAGAAAGAAAATAAGAGAACAATTTGAAAATCTCTGTCTTTTATTGTCTCTTGGAATAGCATGTAGAAGCTGGGCAGAACTACAAGAAGAACCATTGGTCAAGCCATTAAAGCACCAGTTTGTCATAATCCTGTTTAAGGCCTCTAAAAAAACACCCTCCCTCCAAAAATATCAACCCCCTCCCAAGAAAAATAACCCCCTTTTTTGACAGTGGGGTGTGTGGAGGTGGGTGGGAGGAGGTTAACATTTGCTTAGCATTTTTCAGGGCTTCCTCTGGGATTTTTATCCATAGTTCCGAACTCATGTTCTTTTGAAAAAGCAACCTGAAGTAACAACTGAGTTTGCAGTTGTCCCATGGGAGTCATTCAAGTGTCTTGGCTGCTAGCTTGGAGCTTATGTACTTTTCAGGAGACTGCACTGAACTATAAAAGAAAATTAAAATCTTAGAGACTAACAAACATCAATTTGGTTTAATGTTTCAGATCGTGTTCTTTGCTCTCTTTTATGAGAGATTTATAGAAGATAAAATACGCCAGTTTGTTGATTTATGCTCCATCAGCAATGTAAGTACATCTTAATTTTATTTGAAAGTTGTATTATTTTTTTTAAAAAGTTATTAATATATTAAGACATTTAGAAAAATGAATCTGTATGGACAGGTTTACATTGCATTATTAGTTGTCCATTCTACCCATAACAATTAGCCTACAGATGTAATTCTGCACATAATTGCAATCAAATACAAGTTACTTTTCAACTGCCTTATTAGTTTTCTGTGTTTGCTCTCAAATCTATTCATTAATATTCATTAGCTTTTTTTTCCTTTTTTAGATCTGCAATGAACCTGGACATTTTCATTCACCAATATTGTTTTCTCTTTTTCTAGTAAATACACATAATTCCTTTTCAGAGACTTTTGGGAACCTTTAGAACTTCATTGTCAAATTTTTATAGTTTTCCTATTACTCCAAATGTAAGGAGTATGAAAAAATTTTAAATCTAACTTATTTTATGTTGATTAAAGGTTTAACTGCTCATTGTTCTTTTTTCTTCTCTCTTTATAGATCTCAGTATTTATTTTATCACACAAATGTTTTGGATATTATATCCATGGTCGATCTGTTCACGGCCGTGCAGATACTGACATGGAAGAAATGAACAGGGATCTTAAGAGGGAGGCGGTATGTCTAAAGAACACATGTCTTTCGTGCCCATCTTTCTTACTATTTATGGGGAAGTTTTCTTTTAGATTGTAGACTAATACAGTATTATTCTATTAGAGAATTCTTGGCAGAATTGGAGGGGGCAGAAAAGGGAGGAAGCCTTGAAAGTTTAAAAAAACTAGGGGAAAAATGAATCACTAACATTAGTGATGCACAGATTTCCAAAACAATGAAACATCGGATTTTTAAGGCTCATGTATTTAACTACCTGTGTTCAGATTTGAGGCTACCCTTTAGAGAATCATTTTTTACATACTCTCAGATAGTTAAAAATATTTTTTAAGTGGAATGCTTTTCTTTTTTCTTTTCTATCAAAATTTTGTCCAGTTCAAATCGAAACTTTTCCAGCTACTTCAGCTCACACTGATTTCTCCCTTCTCTGAAACCCTATTATAATTATGTGATAATTAGTATAGCAGCACTTGTTTTTTAAATTGTTTCATGTTTGTTAATTTTGTCTCTCTAAGGAGATTAGAAACTTTTTGATTGAAAGTTCCAAGCCTTATGCCTTTTCTGGGTCTGCAAAAATAACTAGGCATATATCAAATGAGATAGTAATAGTAGCTATCATTTCTATAGGTTTCCAAAGCATTTTACAAATGTTAATTCATTTTATTCTTATAACACTCGCAAGAGATAGGTGCTGTTATTATTCCCATTTCATAGACATTGGAAACTGAGACACAGAAAAATTTAAAAATTTGCCCAGGCTTACACAGCTAGTGAGTATCTATAAGACCAGATTTGAACTCAGGTTTTCCCAGGCCCTGTAGTCTATCCATTGAGCCACTTAGCTATCATTTTCACACATCAATGTAAATTTTGTTATTTACTATGTAAATTTTGGTTATTACCATTTTTATTATTGTAATATTTTGTAAATACTTGGTGGGTTAATTGAAGTGAAGAAAGGTGGTCAAATTTGGAAAATAATATACCGTTAGGGGCTAGAGCTTTGACTCCAGTTATTTTCAGTATTCTTGTTTTGGGCTAGCTCTTATAGATAACCTGAGCTCATGTGAGAATTTTAGTCCTTGTAAGCTAGAATCCTTCACTTTCATTAGGAAGTGTATCAAAGTAGAAGATAACCCCCTCATTGTCATTCTGGGTAATTCTTGCTTCTACTTCCCTGATAGCTCTCTGTAAAGAAACTTGTGAAGAGTTTGAGGCCTTTCTCTTGTCCATTTGATATCTTGGGGGTACTCAGTGTAGCATGAGTTTTGTATCTGTTTCCTTTCATTCGTTTCCACTTCCTCTTCTGTTCATACATGTTCTCATGAATACATTTTATACTACTTGTCTGTAAGCTGTAAATATGTCTAGTCTCCTTGTGGCTAGCATGTATTTTTTTTGGAGGGGGGAAGGCAAGGCAATTGGGGTTAATTGACTTGCCTGAGGTCACACAGCTAATAATTGTGTCAAGTGTCTGAGGCCAGATTTGAACTCAGATCCTCCTGATTCCAGGACAGGTGTTCTATTCCCTGTGTCATCTAGCTGCTCCATGTATACATATTTTTTCAATAAAACAAGACTACTCCTGGGAAATATCAAGGTGAGTTGTAATGGAAGTTTTTAATTATCAGATTTAATTATTAGATTATTATTGTAATGAAAGTTTTCAATTATTAGATTGAATTTTGACCTTTTCACATTCCTGCAGAGATAATGCAGATCAACTTTTATGATTTTTTTGCAGTTTGGGATATACTTAAATTGTTAATACAAATAATAATAAAAAACAGTTAAAGGTATTCACCATGAGTAGTCATCCTTTCATTAAAACAAAGAATACTGAACTAATCAGTGAGTTTTTATGGAGACCTTTATTTATGGGGAATGCAGAAGAATACAGAGCATGTTCCTTCCCTTCAAGTAACTAGCATTGTAGTTGCAAAAGCAGAATTAACACCTGTGAAACAACTTTGAAAAATATAAGACTGAATAGTTTAGGGGCCAAATCGTGTGGTATAGAAGTTGTGAATGCTACTGAAAATAAGAGAAGGACATTACTGAGACCTCAGAATAGTTAGGTCAGACTTTATGGAGGAGTTACAATTTGAACTGGTCCTCAAAGGATAGGGAAGATTTGGACAGTCAAGGAGAAGAGGGCAAAATGGCCTTGTAATTCACACTTAAAGGCAGTGGATAGATAGCACAGTGGATAAAGCACTGGGCCTGGAGGTAGGGTTCAAAAGTCATCTCACATACTTACCAATTGTGTGACCCTGGGTAAGTCAGTTAACCATTCCTACCTCATTTTCCTCATCTTTAATTGTGGGATGATAATTGTACCTACTTCCTAGGGTTGTTGCAAGATTGAAATGAAATAATATTTGTAAAGTGCTTAGCATAGTGACTGGCCTATATAAATCACTTAATAAATGCATGTTCCCTTTCCCCTCTTCCTTATTCAAACCTGTAGTGGGAAACAGTCAATAGATTTCTAATCTTTTGCCTTAACTACTCAGCCACAATATTTCAATAATTTCTTATTTAAATTAGTTTAGGGTGTATTTAGTTTTTATTTAAATAATTCTAAAGGAAACACTTTTAAAATTTTACTTATCTTTATTAAAACTGAGTGAATTAGTCACTCAACTGAAATATCAGACCTTTTCTACAAAGGACAGTGAAATTAATGAATTGTAAACTACAGAACAACTTTTTTTTAACGTGGTAGAATATTTGATCAGTAAGTGAACTTGAACCAAAAGAAACTGAAGGCATGTATAAACTAGAAGGGGAAAAAAAAACCTCAGTAACTAAAAATTAATAGTTTTCTTTAAATTTTCTTTAGTTTTCTTTAAATTCAATTTCTTTAAATTCAAAATCTGTTATCAAGAATTTTTGTGAAGTGAAATTCTTTATTCCCAGGCTAAGAATAATTATGTTTTTGAGGTAAATGAAATTTGTTTTAATCTTTCACTTCTTAGCATAATTTTTTTTAACTATATAGGAAAATTTGTGTAGCCAAAGAGGCTTGCTACCTAACACAGATGGTCAGACCTTTCAGATGTCCATTTCTAATAAAACAAGAGAGCGTTATGACAAAATTCATGAAACACTAATAAGGGTAGGTATAAAATATAATTAAATGACATGTGCAAATTATTTCACATATTTTTAAACACCAAAGATATAAAACATGTTACATTCAATTTACCTCTCTTTTTTTTTTTACATTAGAAAAATGGCCCTGCTCGACTATTAAGTTCATCAGAAACTGCTTTTGAACAGAGTGTTAAAGCTTACCATACCATGAATAAGTTCCTTGGCTCATTCATTGATCATGTATGTATTTTAATATTCATATTAAAATAAAAACATCCTTTCAGTAATTTGGTTTGAAAAAAAATTCTGTTCTTCATTCAACAAAGCAAGTGAACTGCAAAAGGCCTTTGGATTTTTATCGTTTTGTTCTGGGTTTTGTTTGTTTTTTGGATTTTTTTTTTCCTAAGGTCTGCGTGATTTCATTTTGTTATATTGGTGCCTTATTTTTTAATATACGATTCATTTCAAAACATATTGATCACCCCCTACCTAGAGAACCTTCTCTTTATTAAAAGTTGAAAAAAAGGGAAATAATGTAAATAACACCAACCAGCACATCAGCTACATTATGAGACAACATATGCGATGCTATTCTCCCAAACTCTCCAGCATCTTCCTTGAAATTTGGAGAATGGTTTGCTCTCTCAGCTTTTCAGGGCCAGGCTTGGACATTATGGTTTCCAAGTGTTCAGTTTCACTTTATTGTTTCTTTCATTTACATTCTCATAGTCATTGTATATATCATTCCTATGGTTCTGCTCATTTACCTCTGCATCAGTTCACATACATCTTTCTAAAAAATTTTCAGCTATTTGTTCCCCACAGTGGAATACTACCTCATTACATTGTGTACCACAGTTTGTTTAGCCAGTCCCCAATTTATGGGCACCTACAGTATTTCTAGTTATTCCCTATCATAAAAAGAGCTATTATGGTTATTTTGGTAAATATGGGACCTTTTTTATCCTTTTTGGAAGAAATATGTTTAGCAATAAGATCTTTGAGTCAAAGGATATGAACATTTTAGGTATTTCTTAATATAATCTCATAGTGTAACAGGCTAAATTCTAAAGAATAAGAAAAAGGTAATGCGTGGATATAATAAAATTAATGTAGAATAAGATAAAGCTAATAGTGGAATGAATGTGGATCAGTCACTTTCTAGTTTAGATGACCACTTCACCTCAAAGAATTTTTGTTTTCTCATCTGTACAGTAGATTTAGGTAATGCAAAGTATGTTGTAAACTGTAAAGAGCTATGTAAATAAAGGTGGCAATAATATAAACAAAAGTCATCCCCAGATTCCTCAATCCTAAGGATGAAGATTTTATACATATAAAAATAAGATCAGTTATGATGGAGAATAGTGATCATTAGACAAAATAATTTAGATTCACTTCATCTGTATATACACTTGAATATTGTTCTGAGACACAAAATAATCTGTGAGTTATAATGAGGATTTGTTATTGAGCAAAACATTTAGATTCACTCTACCTACGTTTAAATGTTCTTCTCTGATACAAAACATTTAGTGTATAATGCATTACAGATATATTTTGCTTCATGAGTAGATAGATGCATGTAAATTTTTTTTTGGTAAGTCGAAACTAATTTTAAGTATTTCACAGGTTTCTATATAAAGGATTCCTCACATGAATGATGAAAAAAAATTTTTTGTCTTGATGGTAAAGACTAATTTAACGGTATTCAGATTTCAGTTATTTGATTTTTAGAAAAGAAACTACATTTGTATGCTTATTCATATTATCTTCCTTCTGGGTGTAAATTTATTAAAGATTCAATTGTTTTTCAATTTTAAAAATTCAATTCTCTTTGTGAATCTGCTTTGTCTTTCTTAGGTTCATAAAGAAATGGATTACTTTGTAAAAGATAAATTGCTTTTTGAACGAATTTTTGGTATGGAATTCATAGAACCAGTGCAAAAAAGCATCTTCTACAATGGTATTGTTTAAATTACTTTGACATATTGTAATGGAAATGCAAATTTAAAGATCTTCCCTGCCCCTAGCTTAGGTGCGCCTGGAGCCTGTGGTGGGAGGCTTGTTTTTCAGGGAAGCCCAACCTTGATACTTTTGTGATTGGGCAGTGGGTCAAGGAGGTTGTTACATTCTCTGAGCCAAGAGAAGGCTATATAAGCCCTGGGAGAGGCTTTGCTATGGGGCTCACTTTGAGAAGTGTTGTGTGATTTGACCAGATGAGACTCTGGGAAGCCGTTGTTGAGAGGGCCCCGGCTTTGAAAACCCAGATGTTGATGCTTCCCTCTCTGGTAATTGTGATTTGGTATTGATATAATGGTAAGACAGTTTGGAAGCCTGTCTGTTTGATCTGTAAGTTCTGTAACTCTGAAGTTTGGGGTGCTGACCTTTTCCCCTGAACTAGGTAATGTGTGTTTGTTTGATTACAGTAAGCTTGTTAACCCATTTTGAGTTGCTTTCCTTTTGAAAAGCAGATCTAAGAACCTGTGTTGGCAGTCACCCTGGGGATATTGGGGTGCTTGCCACTACAAATATCTTTGGTTTTTTTTCAAAGTTTGAAAAAATAAACATTAGGAGTTAATTTTTTTATTGTATAACTTTATGGGAAGGTGAAGATAATTGTAACTAACTTGGTCAATATCATGGAATCCTAATCTTTCACTGGTCACATAATTTTTTTGTCAAGTCAAAGGAAACATCCAGATAAAAGCCTTATTCCATAAGAAAGGATTGAAGACAAGTTTCAAAGCTTCTTTACTTTATAACTAGAGAAAATGTCGAACTCTAATATATGGTGATGGTAGTGTGTGTTTTTGTAAATGCTAGTGGAAGCATTTCAAACTTTTGTGCTGTGTCCCAATTCAGCTAGAAGTTCCTTGCATATAATTGTATAAAATAATTTCTGATAGTTACCTTTATGTCTGCTTCAATTGTGAATTTTCCAATCATTTTTGAAACAAACTGTTTGGTTTTCTTCTCTTTTCAAAGTCAGGGTAGTGTTTATTTTATTAGTTGTTTGTCTTTTCCCAAAAAAACATCCGCTAGAAATTCTTACAGAAATACTGTATACAATGAAAACTTGTCTATCAATATAGTCCTCTCTAATCTTTAGCTTATACTAATAATTTTAAAAAGCAAGGTATTGGGGTGTCTAGATGGTGCAATGAGTAAGAATGCCGGCCCAGGAGTTGGGAGGACCCAGGATCTTTCTGGCCTCAGATACTTAACACCCACACAAAAAAACTGGAGTGTAACCTTGGGCAAGTTACTTAACCCCAATTGCTTTTTTTTTTTTAAATAAGGTATTTATGACAGCAATAGTTGAAAAACCTTGTGTCTCACAATAAAAAGGAAGTCTCACAAAGTTTTAATTTATGCTATTTCAATCCTAAAAGATTTTACAGCCCTTAGGAGGAAAGAAAAAGATTGATTTAAACAGAATTGTTGTTCAGTCATTTTTGACTCCACATGATCCCCATGGATTGTCCTTGGGGTTTTCTTGCAAAGATACCAGTGGTTTGCCATTTCCTTCTGCAGTTTGTTCCCATTTTACAGATGAGGAACTGAGGCAAATAGGAGATAAGTGACTTGCCCAGGTCATATAGCTAGTAAATGTCTGAGGCTGAATTCGAACTCAGATCTTTCTGACTCCAGGCCCAGTGCTCTGTCCACTGTACCACCTAGCTGCCAGCTACTGGTATGGACCCTCTGGGTCCAGGTTGACTTAGTGTGGATACACAGCTCTTTTCCAATACTTAAAAAACCATGACATGGCAAAGGGAATAAATTTGTTCTGAAATTGAACTAGAGCACCTGAGGTTCCATCCTGCTATAAGATTCTTTTATTTGTAAAATTCTGTAAAATCTCAGTCATTACTTACGTTGTTTCCTAGAATGAATACTCAAGTATTACTGCCACCACATTTTTATTCTTGTTATACAATCTTTTCCCTGCTGCAGTAGGTTAAAAAAAATGAATGTGCCCTTCCCAAGGATGTGAGCAGAGGCTTTCAGTGATTTAGGCTCCTTTGTCTCTGACCTCATACATGGTCCAGGTTTCTCTAGGTCACCTTTCTCTTCTCAGCAGCAGTTTGCTAACCAGTATCTCAGGTTTTACAGACCTGATGCTTAGTAGTTTTTAGGGATTTCTTTCTTATTCAGATTATTGATTAAGAAAGCAATAGTTACACTGA
This sequence comes from Gymnobelideus leadbeateri, assembly GCA_011680675.1. NCBI lineage: Eukaryota > Metazoa > Chordata > Mammalia > Diprotodontia > Petauridae > Gymnobelideus > Gymnobelideus leadbeateri. The sequence goes on from WOXC01001033.1 coordinate 32,534, forward strand.
AACAATCTCTCATTACTATTAAGTAACTATTTCTAGTTTAAGATCAGACTCTGTGGTTGCTTAATCCACCATAAAAATAGTCCCCCTCCCCCTTAATTTAGCTTTTTTACATCTGAGAGGATTTCCTCATTAACTGAGCTTAGCACATGCTGGAAATGCTAACGATGGAACTAAGCTGATGAACTCTAAACGTAGGACGTTGTTAATTCTTCACAAAATATAACAGTCAGCCAGACTTCTCCTCTGACTCTTAAGACTAGTGGATGAGTAACTTTTTTTCATCCATAGTTTTCCACAGTGTGACTTTTTAGTGGGTTTTCACATGTTGTTCTGAATCACCTAAATTTCATCTTTAATTCTCTGTTTGATTAAAAAATTCTGTTTTCAAAAACCTAGCTTACATCTTAAAGGTTTTTTTTTCCCTCCTTACAGATGAAAATTATTCTTTCAGTGAAGTTCTCTATTATGGAAATGAAACCACTATTCTCATCTTTGATATACTGTTTTTCTCTGTTGTGGATCTGGCTTCTCAGGATTTTGTTCTAGCAGCCTTTCTTACTTACTTAGAACAGGAGGTAAGTCTGACATTGTTATTCTGGTCATTTTTAAGTGACGTCATTTATGAGAAGTAGATAGTGACTAGTAACACTATCTGGTCCAGCACACACATACACACATGTATACACACATGCACACATACATACACACACGCACCCATAACTTCATCTTTTAGTTTATCTATTGTTATACTACTTCCACCTTTCATGGTTAATTGAATTTAAAATATTGAGACTTAATGATGTGGTCTTGAGAAAGGGAGATTATGACTGGCAAGATAGGCAGGAAGAGAAAGGGAAATAAAGCAAGAGAGATGGAAGCAGAGACAGAAGAGAGAGAAAAGTGAAGTCCAGAAGCACTAATTAAGCACCTTCTCTGTGCTGGGCACTGTGCTAAGTGCTGGAGATAGAAAAAAAAAGTAAAAACAGTCCCTGACTTCAAGGAGCTCACAATCCAATGAGGGAAAGAATATGTAAACAGCTATGTTCAAACAAGATATAGACAGGATAATCTGGAGCTGATTGTAGAGGGGATGAGGAAGGTCTTTTTGTAGGAGGGGGAGTTTTTGCTGGATCTTAAAAGGGATCAGAGAAACCAGGAGGTCAAGGTGAGAAAGCTGGGAATTCCAGGCATGTGGGAGGGCTTGAGAAAATGTGAGTGTTAGGAGAGGAAGTGTTTTGTGTGAAGAACAACCAGGAGGCTGGAGTCGCTTCAGGAGGCCAGAGAAGAGGAGTAAGAAGAAGGTGTAAGGTAGGAAGGGGTGAGCCTGGCAAGGGCTCTAAGGGCCAGACAGAGCTTGATATTTGATTCTGCAGATTCTGCAGCTATAAGACCCCTAGAGTTTTTAGTAGGGGGTAGGAAGTAACATGGTCAGACCTCTGTATAAGGACCATCATTTTGATAGCTGAGTTGAAGGATGGACTGGAGTGGGCAGAGCCCACTGAAGCCATTGCAGTAGTCCAAGTGCGAGGTGATGAGGCCCCATACCACACTGCTGGCAGTGTCAGAGGAGTGAAGGATGCTGTGAAATGAATCACAACACCCCTATTTTAATGGGCTCTACCACACATGCCCAAGAGCCTGGCGGGGCATCATAGAGGCTCCAGTCTGCGTTATGGAGAAGCACTCTCTCATCATGTTTGAAGCTGTTGGTTTCACCTCGGTTTTAGGTTCAAGCAGCATAAAGTCCAGAAGATTCAGGAAAAGGTCAGTAATGTGAGCTCAGGACAATGCTAACAGTAACTCACACATGATAGTTTGTAAAGGAATTCCTCATGATTTTCCTATGAAAAAGGTAGGGCAAGTATGTTTTACAGATGAGGAACCTGCCCATTTACCAGTGTCACCTCCAGCAGTTCCCACACACATTTAAAATTAATTTTAAACTATATTTTTCCTACTTAATATAGTATTCCCAACTTTTAAATAAATATCTAAAGAGAAAATATTTTTATCCTGTTTCAAGAGAACTGATCTGTGGATAAAACTCTTATGACTTACAAAAAAAAATCAAAAAAGGATTTTTAGCCTCCTGTTAACTGTGCATCTGTATACATTTAAATGTATGCAAAATGTGTACATATGTGCATACATATATACATACATATGTGTATTGTGTAAAATTCAACTAAAATACCTATGAGTAAGGCGCAGTTGTTTTATACTTTCATAAAATGGCTTCCAGATACAGAAATTTTCTTTTTGTAATTGTGAAAAAACAGATGATGATGGTACAAATAAACATACCAAGTTGTTTTATGTATTATTAAGTAAATCATATAGTTCATTAACAGTATGGGTTATTTTTCAGAGTAAATAATTGAAGAAGCTATTTGAAATGCTATATAAATTTTAAACTATATTTATATACTTCTTTTTGTTCTGAATTATTTTTAATGTTCATTTCAGATTTTTAGATTTATCCGTTATACAGTAGGGCGGAGGAATTTGGCATCTAAAACTTTGGTGGACAAAAGATTTCTTATTTAATTAATTCAGAAGATGAATCAAGACACTGTATAATCATGGTACAAAATAGTCGTGAGTTTTGAGTCGGTTTATCATATTTTTTAAAATATTAATGGTACTCTTTTTATTCTTATTTTTTCTGCTGAAAGATTTATTTTTATAACATTTTATAATATGCTTAATGAGTATATAAAATGGCATGCTTAAAAGTATTGTGTCTTCATTATGTATGGTACTTAAAAGTCAAAGGAAATGTCAGAGACTATCTATATGGCTGAGGCAAAATTATAATTCCTCCCTTTGCCTTTGTGGTATGGCAGCTGTTTGACAATCATAGAACATGACTGCCTCACCCTACCACAACCTGTGCAAGAGCACACATGACTTATCTTTGTGGTTCCACTACTGATCGAAAGTCATTCAAAATGGATTGGATTCTCTTATTGCCAACATCAGATTTAAGTCATGTTATTTAAAGCATTTGTTATGTTGAAATAAGCATTTAAACATTGGTTGAGATTTTTTATTTTAAAATTTGTAATTTAAATTTGAAATTTTTAAATTTGTAATTTTGTAATTACTGATACAGTTTATGTCATCATAACTTCTTCTCTTGACTGGCATGAGACTCAGTGAATTAACTGTTTTGACTAATAAATATTTTGTGAAATAATACCTATTATATTCTGTAAATTACATGTGTTGACATATCCTTTCCCTGAAGAATATTTGTTAATATGGTCTCACATTTTATACTTAATATTATCATCGATGTTCAGACATTCTCTTTCTGTGTGGTTTTGTTAACCATTTTGCATTATTTCAGGCAGTGTTTCAAAATTATGTTTTAAAGTTTGTAATAGCTCTAATAATATATTATCATGTTATTTGTACAAAATGTTACATTGAAATCAAACCCTTTTACCTTGTGTTTCCCAATTACCATAGTTTGCAAAGGAAATGGAGAGAGAAACAATAGGATCCAGAATACAGTTAATACAAGTTTGAAGCCATGTGATCATTATGAAGTGATATTCTGTAATAATCTTAATTTTCCTTTAATATTTCCTTTTTGATTTATATCATTTATGTTCGAATAGTGTATCACATTTTAGAGTGATAGTGACCAATAAGTAATATTTTTAATACATTTCCTGATTAAATGTCTTTTGTTGTTGTAAATACTGTCACATAAATACTGTTTTTAGTGGACTGTTTTTCTTTTTTTTTTTTAAAAAAACAAATGCTTTATTAACTTCTGTTTTACATCATTCATTTCTGCCAGATTTTGAGTTACAATTATTTTTCCCCCCTGTTTTTCCCCTACCCACCCTCCCAGAATAGCAGTCCCATAAGATATCGCTTCCTCCAATCTGCTCTCTCCCCTATCTTCTCCCATACCCCCTTCGACTTTTCCATTAGAGGAAGGTGAATCTTTGTGTCCCAATGCCTGCACATCTTATCTCCCAATTATAAGCAAAAGAGTATTAATAATAGTATTTATATATATTTGAAACATTTAATCTTAAGACGTCGAATTTCAGATCCATTTCCTTCCTCCCTTGTCACCCATTCCCTCTGGGGAGATAAGTAATTCAGTATATGTTGTACATGTCTAGCTATGCAAAACATTATCATAGTAGATATATTGTACAAGGCTGCTTATAATTCCCTCCCACTCATCCAACCCCCCACCTGGTCCATTCCCTACATGATCCTGTCCCTATTCTATAGTGGGTACTTCCAACCTCCCCTCCCCCCAAGGATGCCCTCCCATCCATCATCCCTCCTCTCATCCCCCTTCCCCCTATTCTGCTGCAGGTTGAGATATCCCATTTAGTATGTATGTCATTCTCTCCCAGAACCAAATTCAATGAGAATGTGGTTTTGCCTTTTGCCTTCCTATTCTTCCCCTCCCTTGCAACCACTTCCCCTTGCTTCTTCTACATGAGATAGTTTACCCTACCCTGTCTCTCCCCAACTCCTTTTGCCACTTTCCTCTCTCACCTCATAATTTCACCCCTTAAGTATCCTCCCTTCCCAACAAATTCAACCTATGCCCTCTATCCATGTATAACTGTAAACATATATACACACATTCCCATATGTATTCATATGACCATATACCCTTCTTCCATTATTTTCATACTGAGAAAGGTTTCATCAGTCACAGTTATTGTTTTTCCATATAGGAATGTAAATAGTTCAACTTTGATAAGTTCCTTTTGATTTCTTTTCCCTGATTACCTTCTCAGGCATCTCTTGCTTCTTGCATCTGGATGTCAGATTTTCTATTCTGGTTTTTTCCTCAAGAATGCTTGAAAGTCCTCTATTCCACTGAATGTCCATATTTTCCCCTAAAACAAAATACTCAGTTTTTCTGGGTGGGTGACCCTTAGGTTCATTTCCAGCTCTTTTGCCCTCTGGAATATCCTATTCCATGCCCTTTGATCCTTCAGTGTAGAAGCTGCCAGGTCCTGTGCTATTCTGATTGTGTTTCCACAATATTGAAATTGTTTCTTCCTGGTTGCTTGTAGTATTTTCTCCTTGATCTGGGGATTCTGGAACCTGGCTATAATATTCCTGGGAGTTTTCTTTCTGGGATCTTTTTCAGGAGGTGATGGGTGGATTCTTTCAACCTCTGTTTTGCCCTCTGGATCTAAAACCTCAGGGCAATTTTCCTTGAGAATTTCTTGAAGGGTGATTTCTAGGTTCTTTCTTTGATCATGGCTTTCAGGTAGTCCAATAATTTTTAAATTGTCTCTCCTGGATCTATTTTCCAGGTCAGTGGTTTTTCCCATGAGATATTTCATTGCCTTCTAATCTTTCGTTTGTTTGGATCTGCTTAACAGCATCTTGATTTCTCATAAAGTCACTAGCTTCCATTTGCTCCAGTCTAACTCTGAAGGAATGAATCTCCTCAGTGAACTTTTGAGATTCTTTTTCCATCTGGAAAATTTGACTTTTTAAGGCATTCTTCTCCTCATTGCCCTTTTGGGCCTCCTTTGCCATTTGAGTTAGTCTATTTTTTAAGGTATTGTTTTCCTCAGTCAGGCTGTTGACCCTCATTTCATACTTTTCCTGCATCCTTCTCATTTCTCTTCCCAATTTTTCCTCCACTTTTCTTACTTGATTTTAAAAGTCCTTCTTAAGGTTCTCTGTGGCCTGCAACCTGCTCATGTTTTCCCCTGGGGCTTTTGGAGCAGGATTTCTAACCTCACAGCTCTCCTCCTGTTCTATGCTTTGTTCCTCTTTGCCCCCAAAATAGGAGTCTAAGGTTGCATTTTTCTGTTTAATTTGTTTCCTTTGCCTTGGCATGTTGCCACTTAATTACTTGACTTTTGGGCTTGTTGCCACAGTATGGCCTGGCACCAGATGGGAACTTTCATCCCAAACATGTTGGGGGGGGCAACTTCTGTTTCTGGCAAGCTGGAAACCCACCCACAACCTCCACCCCAGATCACAATCCAGATCCAGGGAGGTTAAAGCAAGATTGATTACCCCCCAAGACTGATCGGTGGATCTCCCTACAGTTCGCAGGCTAGGAGCTGCAGCTGCCTCTGAAAACTACAAAACGGCGTGTCTCCTCAGTGGCTTCTAGCCCCCAGGGGAGGAAGCCAAAGTGTTCCCCAAATACTGGTCCCAAAGTCCATAGGGCACTAACCTCTCACTTTGTCCTAGGCATGTCTATGTTGATAATTCTGGAATTGCCACAGCTGCTGGTGTTTTGGGGTCCCTCCAGCCAGCCATTGGTCCTGCTGCCCTGGGGCTAAAACCTCGACTCCTAGACTGTTTTTCTTGTTTGTTTGTTTGTTTGTTTTTGAGGGCAATTGAAGTTAAGTAACTTGCCCAAGGTCACATGGCTAGGTTTTTGTTTGTGTGTGCGTTAAGTGTCTGAGGCCGGATCCGAACTCAGGTCCTTCTGCCTCCAGGGCCAGTGCTCTACTCACTGTGCCACCTAGCCGCCCCTAGACTGTTTTTCTTAATTGGAAATATATAATAAAATACGTAGTTTTTGTCAGTCTTGTGTATGTGTTGTTTAGAATAGGAGTGCCAGCCTTTATCAGACAGAATCTACTATTCATTTCCCCCCAAATATTAAAATTAAAATAAAATAAGTAGAAGGGAAGATTAGTTGCTGCTGGTCACGTAAGGCAGAAAATATTGATAATGTAATCAGATAGATACATAGATAAGAAGAGCAAACGTATATTAAGTGTTTACTATATGCCAGATACAGTGTTAAAGTTAGAGAAGCAAACCTCGCCCCCCCCCCCCTCCAAACCAAGCAAGATATTCTGTCCTCAGGGAGCTTACTTTCTGATAGAGGGAGACAGTGCCCAGAAGGGTGTAGGGGGAAAGGGGGAAAGTGTTCCTGTGGCCAGATGGTGAGGAGACAGCTGGTGGAAGCTTGGGTCCTGGCAGGACAAGGCAGAAATTCATCTCTCGGGATCAGGGATGAAGTCCAGAGTCCCAGGGGGAGGAGATGATGATTCTAAGAGCAAGACTGCATGGTGAGGAAGGAAAGGAGTAGGGTTGGGATGAGTGAAGAACTCTACATAAACTCATAACTGGAAAGGACCTTAAGATCAGTCTAATCAAATCCATAAGTGATGGGAACTTCCTGTACAATATCCCCTTGAGTTGTTTATCTGACCTCTACCTGCCTCTAAAGGCATTATATTTCTTTAACTTTCCTCTCCTGAGATCATATCCCCACCTTTTTCTTATTTATTCAAGTTTTGTGCTGGGATCCTCCTTTCTGTTCAATTCAGCAGGCTTTTTAAAAAAATGTATGTATTTCAATCATTTCCGCGGGAATAAACTCCTCCCTTCACACCCCTACTCCCAACATTGAATCTTTCTTGGTGACAAAAGCTGTCATCAAGCACAAATATCTGATATAATAATGGCATCCCACAGCATATGGAACATTCTGCCATAATAGTGCCCCACACTGCCATGAGGAGTAAATCAACAAAGATTTATTGATCTACAATATGATAGGCCTTGTGCTGGCTGTAGTGGGGTTACACAGATAAGATTGAAAAACAGTTCTTGCTCAGTGAACTTACAGACTCCCAAGGCAATCCATCTCCTTGCTAGTGAATACCCTCCAAGCATCTCTGCCCTTGGTTTTACTAAATCATATACTTTAAAACTACCTCCCTCTCCAAGTTCCAGTGAATAAAAAAATCTTCCACACAACTGTTAAAACCATTTTGCTAAGACAAAGGTTTGACCCTGTCACAGTGCGGCTCAAAATGGCATAAATGTCTCCCTATTACCTTCAGTGCTTAAATTCTTCGAAGGCCCTGTGATTTCACAGATGTATTTCTTCCATCATTGCCAATCATGCCCCACCATGTCTTCTCATGCTGTGTAATTATCATCTGTCCTCTCCTGGAGATTCTCTATGGAGGATTTCATGTGCTAGAGTTCTTTCTCTAGGTCTTTATTTCATAGACATAACAGAAGCACTCAAGCTCACCATCATGAGACAATTCGTCTCTTTTTCTGATTTTACATCTTTGCTACTTCTTGAATGCAGGTAATTATTGGAAATAATAATAATGTTCACTTGTATCTTCTTTGTCCCTTGGGTTACTTAGACATAAATAATCTGTAGAACATTTGTATTAGTGAGAATTTATTAAGCACCTATAATGTGCTGGTAGACACTACAAATACACAGCCAAAAATGAAACAGTTAGCCGTAAAGGAGTTTCCATTGTACTGGGGGAGACAATATGTCCACAGGTATCTACAAAAAATACAAAATCGTTTTTTGGGGAGAGGGTGGGGCAGGGGAGATTAGCCACTTGAGGTAAGAGGGAAGGCTTTATGTAGTTTGTAGAAAGAGGCCCTTCAGTTGATCCTTGAAAGATTTAAGGATTCTTTTTTTTTTTTATTTTTTTTTAAAGCAATTGGGGTTAAGTAACTTGCTCAAGGTTACACGGCTAGTCATTATTTATGCGTGGGTGCTCATTTTCTGAGGCCGGATCTGATCTCGGGTCATCCCAACTCCGAGGCCGGCGCTCTTACTCACTGCGCCACCTAGTCGCACCTTTAGGGCAATTGGGGTTAAGTAACTTGCCCAAGGTTACACGGCTAGGTTTTTGTTTGTGTGGATTAAGTGTCGGAGGCCGGCTCCGAACTCAGGTTCTTCTGACTCCAGGGCCGGCGCTCTATTCACTGCGCCACCTAGCCGCCCCAAGATTTAAGGATTCTAAGAGGAGGTAAGAAAGGAGTGAATTTTATTCATGGCATGGAGATGGGATATGGTGTGACATGTATAGAATAGCAAGAAGGAAAGTTTGAATTGAAGTGTATGGGATGGGAAGCAACATAATATTCTGGGATTTAGTGCCATCAGCACAATCCAAACACGAACATCTGGAGAACCTCACCAGCACCAACGAATCTCTTCCATTTGGACTTTGTGTAGGATTTCTTTCACAGCAATGTCAAATAGCTTTGTTGAGTGTATGCCTGGATTGATCCTAATAATCAGAGGGTCATTGAACAGATTTGTCTCTGTTGTTAATCACATCAGGGAATTATATCATCTTTACATATACATGAGACTTGAAGGAAGATTTTTAAGGTGACATTTTGTCAGTGTCAATTTTTTCAATAAAAAATAAACACTGATATTTTGTATTCATTGGGCCTTTAGCCAGTTGTGTGACTAAAGATATGATCTGCATGGAAAATTGTGAGTCTGCTTTCCTTATATTTCTTGTTTCCTTATATTTTCGTCAATGATACTTTCTCCTTCTCTGTCTCCATTTATATAAACACATATGCATATACATATATACATATATAATTTTCATAAAGGTTTTATAAAGATATGGAAGTCTTCATATAGGCCATGAGTTAATCATATTAATCATGTCAATCCTAATTGATTACTCTTTTTTGGTGTAATATCCATTTTTTCCTTTACCTTTTCCCTTTCATGTTATTTGTACAAAATGTTACATTGAAATCAAACCCTTTTACCTTGCATTTTCCCATTTACCATAGTTTGAAAAGGAAATAGAGAAATATTAGGATCCAATTAATACAAGTTTGAAGCCATGTGATTATTAAGAAGTGATATTCTGTAATAATCTTAATTTTCCTTTAAGATTCCCATTCTGATTTATATCATTTATGTTTGGGCAGTATATCACATTTTAGAGTAATAGCCACCAATAAGTAATATCCCTTTTATAAAATGATCCCCCTTGTATACTTTTAAGCCATTCTAACCAACATAGCAACCATTTCTGACTGTGTATATACTATATTACATATCCATGGTTTTGACCTCTCTGCTGAAAATGCTCCTTTATCATTTTTTCAGGGCCAAGATTATTCATTATATTTTAATCATAGTTCAGTTTTTGTTGTGTTATCAGTCTACATTGCAGTGGTCATTGTGTATATTGTTTTCTTGGTTCTACTTTCTTCACCTAGCTTTATTCACGATATTCCACCTGCCATCCCTGTGCCTCTGTTCTTACTCTCCCCCATACCTAGACTGCACTCCCTCCTCATCTCTGACACTTAGAATCCCTAGCTTCCTTCAAAACATACTTCATATGCCACCTCCTAGATGAAGCCTTCCTTCTTTTTTTCTCTTGAAAATGTATTTTCTACACTTTGCATTCACGTATCTATGTTCATTTTCTCTGCTTTCCAGTAGAGTATGATTTCCTTGAGGGCAGAGACCATTTGTTTTTTTGCCTTTATATGTACAGGGCCTGGTGCAACACTTTGTATATCATAGGCAAGTAAATAAAATTCAATTTCTAGAATTTAATTAAATGACCAGAACACTTGAGGATAAATTGACATGGGGAAGGAAAACGATTTTTAAAATTCTAGGATTTTATGTGGTATTTTCATTTATTTGAGGCTCCTAAAATGTTTCTAAGTTGCAGTTATTTTCCTTTGTTTTCTTACAAAGCACACCGTTTTCTCTACTAGACCCATTATTCTTCCTACATTGCTTCTATGCTTAGTTCCAGCAATTTTTATTGCATTTGCTTCATCCAGCACTCATTTCTCAGAAACACATGAGAAATACTCCCATTATTCATTAGGAAACTTATTTGAAAGTCATACACAGTTCCTTTGCAAGGTGCTGAATTGAGGCATTGCCTCATTATTGGAATCTCACAGATCTGACCCTTAATATGAAGCTTTTAAATGCTTAACACTCTTAAGCCAGTGTCTATACTAACATTAAATGTGGCTACGTGAAAACATGACCTTTGAGATAGCATTTTTGATTGCTTATAAGGAAAATCCACAATAAACAATTAACTTGTTGCAAATATGATTTATTGTTATTCCTGATGTAGTATAAGCAAGCCCTTATAGTTTTGGGGGGAAGAAAATGCTCATGACATTTTAATATGAGAAACAAAATAAAACAAAAATCAAAAATGCCAAACATAAAACCCTCTATGTTGGAGAACTGAACCAAACCAAAATATTGATGCTATATAGAGTTAGGGACCCTAAACTTGTAGTACATGAGAAGCTGATCAGCTTAGAACCATCATTAATTTAATAAGTCATCCTCTTAAAATAGTGAGCTGGTGGGGGGGTAGGGGTGAGGTCATTCCACGCTCAAGTGTGTGTACCTGGGATAAATGCTGTCCACCCCTGCCAACCTATGAGCAGAGAGAATAGTGCTTCTGTTTGTTGCTGTTTCCAGAGGACACTTCTGTGGTTCTCAAGGAGAGCTTCAAATGAGCCACATTGGATTCTCAGCTTTGTGTTACAGGAGCACATCACAAGACCTTGTTGCATTAGTATAGACGAGGAAGTGCTATTAGAACACTTTGCTTGGAGCAATCTCAGGCTAGCTATTTTTTTTTCCCTTGAGGAAAGGTATTTGACAAGGCTAGACTAAAGAGTAGCATGTTCTAAAAACTACATCTGTATCCATAAAGCAAAGAGCAAACCCTTTGTACACATTGATGCCTTTATTAAATGCAAGGCAACGAATATTGGAATATAATGAAGAGGGAGCCATCATTGAGGCCATGGAGATGTGAATTCAAGTCCTGCCCCCACAGGCATGCTAGCTGTGAAGCCCCAGGCAACTTTCAGAGGTTATGACCTAAAGATGAGTTGCTGATTTGTACCAGCAGGAGTTTTCATGCTGGGAATTCCCCTACCCTCATGAAATCACTAAACAAATGCGGGGTATTGTGGTAGTTGTTTGAGGTACCCCCCTCCACCCCCCCCCACCCACACACATACAATGGCCCCAGTCCACAAGGAGCTAATATTTTGCTGGTGTGGGTGGGATGGCATAAAACATCATTATCATCATCATCATAGCTAACATTTATATGGCACCTACTATGTGCCATGCATTTCACAATTATTTCATTTGATCCTCACAACAACCCTGCAAGGTAGGTGCTATTATTATACCCATTTTACAGATGAGGAAACTGAAGCAAACAGGGTTAAGTGATTTGCTCAGAGTCACGTAGCTAGTAAGCGTATGAGGCTGGATTTGAACTCAAGCCCTCCTGACTCTAGCCCTGGTACTCTATCCACTGAGACACCTAGCTGCCCCATAAATATAGTAAACCCTAAGACGGGTGGGGAGCCTGCTGTAGGTTCTGCACCCCTTCTCTAAGACAAAGACCCACCATTGCCTATAATACGCTTTGGGATCTGCAAGTACCTATTTTCTTGACTCTTAGCCTTTTTTTTTTTTAAAGCAATTGGGGTTAAGTAACTTGCTCAAGGTTACACGGCTAGTCATTATTTATGCGTGGGTGCTCATTTTCTGAGGCCGGATCTGATCTCGGGTCATCCCAACTCCGAGGCCGGCGCTCTTACTCACTGCGCCACCTAGCCGCCCCTTTAGGGCAATTGGGGTTAAGTAACTTGCCCAAGGTTACACGGCTAGGTTTTTGTTTGTGCGGATTAGGTGTCGGAGGCCAGCTCCGAACTCAGGTCCTTCTGATTCCAGGGCCGGCGCTCTATTCACTGCGCCACCTAGCCGCCCCTCTTAGCCTTTTAAGGACTTCAAAGTCAGCTAGTTTTCTATTTTTAGGAGTTTATAGGCATAAATTGCTTGTGTGTCACAGAACTTCAATGTTGACAGTAGATGGCAGTAAAGTGCATATTTTGGGAACCTGTCCATGTTGACTCCTGCTATTTGGCCAGTATTATATACCCATTGGACTGGATAGGACCTGGAGAAATGGTGCCCAGAAAGATGCTTTGGTGCCTGCTTAATTTCAGTGTTGCTATTTTGACTACCTTTATATCACTGCTTCTACCCCTCTCCTTCAGCTGTAGCAAACACCAAGTGTCCAGGTGGCCAAAATATATTCTCAGCCAGTTCACGTTTATTGAACATGTTTGTATCTCTATGATACTCCTTGCATCTGCTTCCTCTTGTACCCACATTGCCACAATCCTAATTTAGACCCTCATTGCCTTCTTTCTTGACTACAATAGCAGCCTAACTGATCTCATCTTCAACTGTATTTACTTTCTCAAATCCTTTCTCACAGCTCCCCAAATCAGTGCTAACATATAGGCTGGGTAATATCACTTCCCTGCTCAAAAAAATTCAGTACCCCAGTTTTACCTACAGGATAAAACAGCTTGGCATTCAGTGCTGCCCTCAACCCTGTCCTCAACCTACCTTTTCAGTCTTATCCCAGACTAATTACTTTTTCTCACTCTAAATTGAGTGAAATTAGACTATTCCAGTTTTGTCCTGCCCTCTCTCAACTCTGTGAACATCCCTTGGTGTTTACAGCATGATCTTGGTCAACTTCCTTATGCCACCTTAGACCATGGCAACTGAATGAGAATGTGGAGATAATGTGAGTGTTCTCAAGTGAAGACTGAAATGGACAAATTCTCATTTGCCAACACTTGGTGATACTCTCCATGACATTTTCTGACCTGGTTTTGAATTGAACTCTCTCCCTCTTGTCTCATTCTGCAGCTTTGGATTTCTGTTTTGGTCATCTCAAAAAGTGGTATGATCAGAGACGGTTGCTAGGAAGATTAATTTTTAGATGGTTTAGAGGAGATACCAGAGATAGGAAAATGGGCAAGGAGGCTATTACTTCCATGAGAAGAAGCTTGGTCTAGGCTGGTAGCAGTGGGAATATAAACAAGAAGACAGAATTGAGAGATATGATGTTTGACAGATGAATTTGAAACTGGGGAAAAGAAAGAGTCAAAAATGGCAAATTTCAAGCCTAGGCTACTAGGAGAAGGGATAGATAGGCCTAGTGTTCAGGCCATAGAGTACAATAATAATGGACCACAGAGAGAAGGTAAAGCTCAATTCTTATTTTCTGTTTTTTGTATGTTGGAGCTTGCTCCTCAGATTGGACAGAATGAACCTTAAGAATGAAAAAGGTTAATAGCAAGTCAAAGCACAAGATAAGTGAAAAGATGATAAGAGAGCATTTAACTGTCAACAGATAGCACCAGGTCCAGTTGAATTACATCCCGGGATACTGAAGTCATTAATGTGGCTGCTGAACATCTGTCAGTGGTCTTTTTAAAAATGTGGAAGCCCCAGAGTTGGGAGGACCTGGGATCGGTTCCGGCCTCAGAAAATGAGCACCCACACATAAATAATGACTGGCCATGTAACCTTGAGCAAGTTACTTAACCCCAATTGCTTTAAAAATGTGGAAGGAAAGACAAAATAGCATAAAGGATAGAGATCTGTCCTGGGAATTGGGATGATGGGTTCAAGTCCCATGTCTGATACGCACTGGCAATGGGACCCTGGAAAAGTCACTTAGTCACTCAATAGTCTCTGTAAGTTGTAGAGATGGTACCAACCTTCATTAGTAGAGGAACTTTTCTCACTGGGAGTTCCCCATACCAGAGTCAGTTAAAGGAATTAGGGATATTTATTCTTGAGAAAAGAAGACATATGGCATACATGTTAACTGTCTTTAGTCATTTTATAGGCTGTCATATTTAGCAAGTCCTTATCTATGTCCTTATTGCCTCTTTCAATAATGATAACAAGGATCTTACTTTTGTTGGTGTTTCAGTCACATCTGACTCTCTGTGACCGCATTTTAGGGTTTTCTTAGCAAAGATGCTGGAATGGTTTTCTATTTCCTTGTCTGGCTTATTTTATAGATGAGAAAACTGAGGCAAACAGTATTAAGTGACTTGCCCAGGGTCACACAGCTAATACGTGTCTGAGCCCAGATCCCCAGCACTCTATCCACTGTTTACATGGAATTTACCTACTTTTAAATCCTTACAAAGAGAAATTTTGTTTGAGAGAACAAGAAGGTTCTCCTTCTCCTTGTACCCCTAGATTCTCTGAGAGTTCAGCTCATTGTGAGTCTTTATATTCATCTACATGGAGAGGACTAGAGAGAGAGAGACTGTATGAAAATGGGAATTCTAAGTGAAGCCACACCGCAGCATTTAGGCTGGAGCTGAGAAGACTCGGGAGAACAGCATAGCTGACTTCAGGTACTTGAGGAACTGTCACCTGGAAGATTTGTCCTACTTGACCCCAGAGAGCAGAGTTAGGAGCAGTAGGTGGAAAGTGAAAAATGGCAAACCTGGTCTTGATGTTAGGAAAAACTTCCTAACAGAGCTGTCCAAAAGTGAAATGTCAGCCCCTCGAGGTGGTTCATTTCTGCTCATTGTGGGTTTCCAAGCAGAAGCTGTGTGGCCATTTGAGGGGAGGTTATAGTGGGGGTTCCTTTCAGGTACAGGCTTGACCAGATGTGGCTCCTAAGGCACCTTTGAACCCTGAGATTCTGTGGTTCTCTGGGATTCTCTGAGTTGAGAAGGGAGTGGAAGGTGAGCATCTTCCACTTGGTGGCCAGCCTTCTCATTGGGACAAGCTTTTGCAGAATTAGCTGGGCTGGCACAGCCTTGGCGATCCCAAGTTATTTCCTTCCACAACTGGATGGCAGTCGAACTTTAGTAGAGATAGTAGCTGCTAAATACAAGTCTTCAGGGAGCAAAGTTAGAAGTCCTGTTTGAAAGGAAAAGAGGGAGGGGAAGCTATTGGCTCAGTGGATAAGACAATGAGCCCTGGAGTCAGAAGGACCTGAGTTCAAATTTGGCTTCAAATACTTACTAGCTATGTGACCCTGGACAAGTCACTTAACCCCACTTGTCTCAAAAAAAGAAAGAAGGAAAGGAAAGAGGGGCAGAAGTGAACAAGAAAGCTCATTTCTGTAACTGGAGGGATTCTGGCTACCGAGACTTACACTCTCTTAGTCATATTACACTCCAATGTTACTGCTTCTAGATTTCTGTTTCCAACCCAGTCAGTCCTCCTCAGTAATCTGAAGTGGCTACCTATTACTTCTCATTCTTATTTTTTTTTGAGGGGGGAAGGCAGGGCAATTGGGGTTAAGTGACTTGCCCAAGGTCACATAGCTAATGAGTGTTAAGTGTCTGATGTTGGATTTGAACTCAGGTCCTCCTGACTCCAGGGCCGGTGCTTTATTCACTGTGCCATCTAGCCACCCCCTTGTTACTTCTAAAATAAAATACAAACAACTCCTTTGTCACTTTGAGCTTATTCATGCTCTGACTCTTGCCTGTTTTTCCAGACTTGCTTCATATCATTACTTCCCTTTATGTACTCTAAATTCCAGTCAAACTGACTAACTTGCTATTTCTCATACATTCCACCTTCTATCTCCATACTTTTGCAGACTGGCCCCTTTTCAAAAATGTACTCCATCTTTACCTCTAACCGTTAGGATTCCTAGCTTCTTTCAAGGCTCAGCTCAGGAGGGACCTCTCACACAAAGCCTTAGGTACCCTACCCCCCCATTGTACCAGCTGTCCCTGTCCTGAAATTACTTTACATTTACTTATATGTTGTACAGCTAAGCCGTACAGTAAATAACAGTGTTGGATCTGGAGCCAGGAAGACCTGAGTTTAGATCCAGCCTCAGATGTAACCCTAGACTAGTCACTTACTTAACTGCTATCTGCCTTGGTTTCCTCAAGGTAGTTGTGAAGATTAAATGAAATAATATTTATAAATTTATAGAGTGCCTTGTAAACTTTAAAGCACTATGTGAATGTTAGTCATCATCATCATCATCATCATCATCATCATCATCATCATCATCATCATCATCATTCTCTCCCTTCCATTCACCTCCTTGAAGTCAAGGACTGTTCCATTTTCCTTTTCATATCCCAAGTACTTGCCTAACACAGGTCCTTACTCATAGTAAATGATTGATCGCAATAAAAATGGAATGGAATTTGTTCAGGGATAGAAGGGTCCCCATACAGATGAAATCCAAGATCTTAGAAATATTCACATTAACACACTTCCCAAGCAAACACTTAGATAGACAGTACCACCAGAAGAGTTTTCAGAGCCACCCCATATAGTCTGGTGAAATATTTAATGTATTTTTTCCTTTTGAATGACATTACTTTAGTGGTTTTCTTTTCTATTCTATCCTCAGTCACTCAGACACATGACAGAAACAGAAATCAAGAAGCTTTCCCATCTCAAGTAATGCCATGGAGATGGTGGAAGCCATGGCGCCTGGAGCCTGGGCTCCCTCCAGTGACAGAATGGGATTCTCCTAGACTGTGTCTACATTTTTAACTTCTTTTCTCTCTCCCTTTGGCAGGAAACTCACTCTTGCATCCAATCCATGGATCTGAGATGAATCTTCGTACATTCAATGGTTGAGCTACACATTACACAAGGACAGCAGCTCTTAGCAACCCCCTAGCAAGGACCCACTTTGCCAACTGCCTTCTTTTTCAGAACTTTCCAGTCCAAACCTACGTTTCCATGAGAACAGCATTTAACCTAACACTCTGAAACAGTGTTTTTAAATGCAGATTTGGACTGGTTTGTACATAGTGCTTTAGGATACCTAGTGGTAGAAGTGATACTCAATAAGGTTTTGAAGAACAATCATTCCCCCACAATTCTATTGAATTCTCCTTAGAGGAATGAAGACCCTCTGGGTTTGATCTATGACTTTTGTTGCTTGTCTCTGTGGTGTAGAGAGGTTCAAAATGACTGCAAGGGCCCAGTTTAGGGAACATGTATTGAGGGCTCTATTTACTGCCAAGCTTACTGGGGAGGCTTGGGGAGCTTGCTTCTGATCACACATAATGAAGAGCTCTGCTCTTCACTTGAGAGCAGACACAGGTATCTACCTGGCCAATGACCATTTCCTGTCATTTACTTCATGGTAATGAAGTCTCTTACACTGCCACTGATCAGGAACTGAGTATGCTTACAGGAACTGCGAGGGTGCTTCCAAAAACCTTCCACAGAGGGCAATTCAAGCTCTTTTCACTGATAGTGATGAAGGCAAGGATTGCTGTAAGCTTCCAGGTGGGGAGAGAGAGAAATAATGGAAACAACCCAACCTCCTCATCCAGGCATATATACATGTCAGTGGACAGTGTAGCTGGTTTTTGTCTCTCTCAGATCAATTCTTTTTCTGTTCTTAGATGAAGGATTATTCGAGAAAGCTATGATCTTATGATCTTTGAAAGATCAGAAGAGTAAGCCACCAGAACAGGAATTGGAATCTCATCAGAATTTGCCAACAGGCAACCCTGGCATACTCTTGCAGCCCTGAAGAAAGACTTGCTTGACCCAGCCCAGCAGCAGCAACATATTACAGAAATGTGCTGTCCAGCAGGCAAGGGAACAACTCCATATATTATCTGTGCTGTATTCAGAAGGAAACTTGGTGGGCTGAATGCTTTGGAACAGCTATTTCAAGTCTGAACCCCCTCTCAATTCCATTAAGTAAAAATTTAAGTAAACACCTACTATGTGTACTCTCTGCAGGGACCAAGGTGGTGAAGGGAAACATGTGGCCCCATATTGGCGGGTGGGGGGATATGTTTGTACTTCTGTCTTTGTTATATTCTTTTAGCAAGTAGCCCTTTATTTTTTTTTTTTTAGTTTTTTTTAATTAATTAATTAATTAATTAATTTTTAAACAAATGCTTTATTAACTTCTGTTTTACATCATTCATTTCCGCCAGATTTTGAGTTACAATCATTATCCCCCCATTATTCCCCTACCCAACCTCCCAGAATAGCAGTCCCACAAGATATCGCTTCCTCCAATCTGCTCTCTCCCATACCTTCTCCCATACCCCCTTCGACTTTTCCATTAGAGGAAGATGAATCTTTGTGTCCCAATGCCTGCACATCTTATCTCCCAATTATAAGCAAAAGAGTATTAATAAAAGTATCTATATATATTTGAAACACTTAATGTTAAGACCTCGAATTTCAGATCCATTTCCTTTCTCCCTTGTCACCCATTCCCTCTGGGGAGATAAGTAATTCAGTATATGTTGTACATGTCTAGCTATGCAAAACATTATCATAGTAGATATATTGTACAAGGCTGCTTATAATTCCCTCCCACTCATCCCACCCCCCACCTGGTCCATTCCATACATGATCCTGTCCCTCTTCTATAGTGGGTACTTCCAACCTCCCCTCACCCCAAGGATGCCCTCCCATCCATCATCCCTCCTCTCATCCCCCTTCCCCCTATCCTGCTGCAGGTTGAGATATCCCATTTAGTATGTATGTCATTCTCTCCCTGAACCAAATTCAGTGAGAATGTGGTTTCACCTTTTTACCTTCCTATTTTTCCCCTCCCCTGCAACTACTTCCCCCTGCTTCCTCTACATGAGATAGTTTACCCCACCCTGTGTCTCCCCATCTCTTCCTGCCACTTTCCTTTCTCACCTCACAACTTCACCCCTTGAGTATCCTCCTTTCCCAACAAATTCAACCTATGCCCTCTATCCATATATAACTGTAACCATATACACACACACATTCACATATGTATTCATATGACCATACACCTTTCTTCCATTATTTTCATAGTGAGAAAGATTTCCTCAGTCACAGTTATTGTTTTTCCATATAGGAATGTAAATAGTTCAACTTTGATAAATTCCTTTTGATTTCTTTTCCCTGATTACCTTCTCAGGCATCTCTTGCTTCTTGTGTCTGGATGTCAAATTTTCTATTCAATTCTGGTTTTTTCCTCAAGAGTGCTTGAAAGTCCTCTATTCCACTGAATGACCATATTTTCCCCTGAAACAAAATACTCAGTTTTGCTGGGTAGGTGACCCTTGGGTTCATTCCCAGCTCTTTTGCCCTCTGGAATATCATATTCCATGCCCTTCGATCCCTCAGTGTAGAAGCTGCCAGGTCCTGGGCTATTCTGATTGTGTTTCCACAATATTGAAATTGTTTCTTCCTGGCTGCTTGTAGTATTTTCTCCTTGATCTGGGGATTCTGGAACCTGGCTATAATATTCCTGGGAGTTTTCTTTTTGGGATCTTTTTCAGGAGGTGATCTGTGGATTCTTTCAACCTCTATTTTGCCCTCTGGATCTAAAACATTAGGGCAATTTTCCTTGAGAATTTCTTGAAGGGTGATTTCTAGGTCCTTTCTTTGATCATGGCTTTCAGGTAGTCCAATAATTTTTAAATTGTCTCTCCTGGATCTATTTTCCAGGTCAGTGGTTTTTCCCATGAGATATTTCACATTGCCTTCTAGTCTTTCATTTGTTTGGATCTGCTTAACAGCATCTTGATTTCTCATAAAGTCATTAGCTTCCATTTGCTCCAGTCTAACTCTGAAGGAATGAATCTCCTCAGTGAACTTTTGAGATTCTTTTTCCATCTGGCAAATTCGACGTTTTAAGGCATTCTTCTCCTCATTGCCCTTTTGGGCCTCCTTTGCCATTTGAGTTAGTCTATTTTTTAAGGTGTTGTTTTCCTCAGTCAGGCTGTTGACCCTCATTTCATACTTTTCCTGCATCCTTCTCATTTCTCTTTCCAATCTTTCCTCCACTTCTCTTATTTGATTTTTAAAGTCCTTCTTAAGGTCCTCTATGGCCTGCAACCCGCTCATGTTTTCCCCTGGGGCTTTTGGAGCAGGACTTCTGACCTCACAGTCCTTTTCCCGCTCTATGCCCCCAAAATAGGAGTCTAGGGTTGCATTTTTCTGTTTCCTTTGCCTTGGCATGTTGCCACTTAATTACTTAACTTTTGGGCTTGTTACCACACTATGGCTTTAAGGCCAGATAGAGGAAATTTCGTCCCGAACGTGTGGGGGGCAACTTCCGTTTCTGGCAAGCTGTACCCACCCACGACTTCCACCCTAGATCACAATCCAGATCCAGGGAGTTTAAAGCAAGAGCGATTACCCCCCAAGTCTGATCGCTGGATCTCCCTACAGTTCGGCAGTCCGGGAGCTGCAACTGCCTCTGAAAACTACAAAATGGAGTGTCTCCTCAGCAGCTTCTAGCCCCCAGGGGAGGGAGCTGACGCATTCCTCAAATAAGGGTCCCAAAGTCCATAGGATACTAACCTCTTACTTTGTCCTAGGCATGTCTATGTTGATAATTCTGGAGTCCCCACAGTTAGTGGTGTTCTGGGGTCCCTCCAGCCGGCCCTGCCGCCCTGGGGCTAAAACCTCGGCTCACTAGGACCTGGGCTCAGCTTGGCTGGGCTGGGCTCGGCTCCTGCGCTCTGCGCGCTGCCAGCTCCCAGACTGCTGCGCTGGTCCTTCCTGCAGGGCTGCTGGGCTGTCCTCAGCAGGAGGGTAGCTTCTCTGTGTCGTTCTGTGGGTGCTGGGGCTCCAGAAGTTGTTCAGAGTCCCCTTTTACATAGTTTGGGGGGAATCTGGGGGCAGAGTGGCTTGGATGAGCTGTTTCTACTCCACCATCTTGGCTCCGCCCCCTGCAAGTAGCCCTTTATAAAAGCTAATTGATGTTAGGTGGTTAAATGATACTGGGATATTTAATAAGTGGTGATAATATAGGGGGGAATATGCTCTAATGGGATTTCAAACTGTTAGAACTAAAAAAAAAATCCCAATACTTCAGAGGGGTACTCCTAGCACTCCAAGAGAGAGATTGTAGCTAGTTAACCTGCAGGGAACCTAATTTTTCAGAGTGATTGTGAGTTGGGGTAAGGACCCACAGAGTCTAAAATAGTAATAACTATTTATAGTAATAATAATATCAAGTAATGAATAATAATAATGTAAACAGATAGATGATAAAAATATTACACACTTAATATATGCCTAGTACTTGCTAAACACTGGAGGTACAAATATAAGCAAGCAAAGCAGTCCCTCCTCTCAAGAAGCTTAAATTCTAATGGAGAAAGATAACTTTAAGGGGAACTAGAAAAGAGATAGAGGGTATTCATGGTGATAAGATATGGAAATGGCTGGGAAGTGGCATGGAGACCTGGTTTAGGTCAAGATAAGGCAACAACTCACCTACCAGAGTCAGGAGGGCTAGGGTCAGAGTCCTAGCTTGCCTTTGAATGGTGATGAGAATGATTTTGAACACAGTCAGCAGAGTATAGAGATGGCTCATATTTATAGAGGGGGTTTAAGATTTGCAGAGTGCATTACATGTATTATTTCATTGAATCCTCACAACAACCCTGAGAGATAGAAAACATTGTTATATTCATGATATCCTTCATCTCTGCTGTGTACAATAGAGCACAGAAACCTTAAGGGTTTCAATAAAGTACCCTTTGGTAGGATGTAAGCTCCTTGAGGGCAAGGACTGCTTCCTTTTCTCTTTCTTTTTTTTCTTCCTTCCTTCCTTTATCCCTTCATCCCTTCCTTCCTTCTTTTCTTTTTTTCTTCCCTTCTCTTTCTTCCTTCCTTCCCTTCTCTTCCTTCCTTCCCTTTTCTTTCTTTCTTTCTTTCTTTCTTTCTTTCTTTCTTTCTTTCTTTCTTTCTTTCTTCCTTCCTTCCTTCCTTCCTTTATCTTTCTTTTTCTTTCCTCCTTCCTTCCATTCTCTTTCTTCCTTCCCTTATCTTCCTTCCTTTTCTTCCTTCCCTTTTCTTCCTTCTTTCCTTCCTTTCCTTCCTTCCTTCTTTCTTTCTTTTCTTTCTTTCTTTCTTTCTTTCTTTCTTTCTTTCTTTCTTTCTTTCTTTCTTTCTTTCTTTCTTTCTTTCTTTCTTTCTTTCTTTCTTTCTTTTCTTCCTTCCCTTTCTCCCTTCCTTCCCTTTCTTTCTCCCTTCCTTCCTTCCCTTTCTTTCTCCCTTCCTTCCTTTCTTCTTTCCTTCATCTTCAGATGAAGTGACTGATACCAAGTGGACTCAGCAAATGCCCATTGAGTCAGATGGAAACTGGTCCAGAGCCAGTAATAGATGAGAACCAAATGCCCTCTTGTATGCAATTCTGATTTAGCCTCTCCCATGGAAAGCCCTCAAGGCAAGGTCTTTTTTATTAGCTGCAGGTGGTCTCCTCCTACTGGGCCTTCTTTCCTGTACCTTTCATTTTTTCTGGTCCTTCTCACCTTCACATTATTACACGGTTTCAAAGGATTATTATGTAGAGGATGGATAGACTGGGACCCAAATACAAAGCAGAAATCTAGTGACCTAATGTGGCTTTCAGAAGGTCTGCCACTTGCTGAGAGCCGACTTTTATTCACTTTCTGTTTTCTCACTGGTGGTTTTCAATTACGGCAGTTCTTACTGTGAGATCAGCATGTTAGAACTAATGTATCAGGTAAAAACAGCTATTAGCTGATCTGGGCATTTCAAAACCCAAATAATAAAAATGAGTCATCTAACCAGCTGTGATTAGAAATAACTGCAGCCTGTATTTACATGGGGCCTTTCATTCATAACATTTTAATTAATTACGATTTGTGTCCAATGCCATGCTTCTGTTGCTGGTTCCATGGACTGTATAAACACACAACTAGTTGTCAGCATAGTCAGGAAGTGCTGCCATGAGCCTTGGATTTGGAGTCAGGATCCCTGGTTCAAATCTCTGCTCTCCTCCTTGCTACGTAAGACCTTGAGTAAGTTACTTTGTCCCTCTGGGTTTCAGGTGCCTTGTCTGTGAAATGTGGGAGTTAGACTAGACATTCCCTGAGGTCCTTTCTGGTTCTAAATCCCATGGACTTAACTCACAGTGAGAGGAAAAATAGTTGACTTTCACTGTAGCCTGGATTATTGAAATAGCCTGCTGGTTGGTGGGTCTGCCTTTCCACACTCCAGTCCACCTCAAATTCAGCCACTGAAGTGATTTTCCTAAAACACAGGTCTGACCATGTCACCCCTCCCACTCAAGAAACTCCAGTGGCTCCCTATTGCCTCCAGGAACACATACAAAATGCTCTGTTTGTCATTCAAAGCCCTTTATAACCCTGTTCCCTCCTACCTTTCCAGTGTTCTTATTCCTTATTCCCAACATATTCTCTTCAACCCAATGACACTAGCATTCTGATTGTTCCACAAATAAGACATCCTTCTCTTAACTGTGCATTTTCTTTGACTGTTCTCCATTCCTGAAACACTCTCCCTCCTCCACTGACTATTGACATCTCCACCTTCCTTTGAGTCCCAACTATAATCCCAGCTTCTATAGGAAGCCTTCCCTAACGCCTCTTAATTCCAGGGATCTCCCTCTGTTAATTATTTCCTATTTATCATGTATTTAGCTTGCTTTGTATATGTTTTCATGTTTTCTTCCCCCATTAGATTGTAACATCCTTGAGGGCAGGACTGTTTTTTGCCTCTTTTTGTATCCTGAGCACTTAGCATGGTGCCTGTAGTCCAGTAGGCACTAATATTTATTGAACTGAATTGTAACTTAAAAATAAATTGAAAGGCAAGTTAAAAGAATGGTAGAAGGACAGGAATAAGAAGAATACCTCTCCTGGTCATTTCTAAATGAATGTGTTTCCTAAACAGACTCTCTTTATTCCTTTCCTATGTATAGAAACACAGAAGTAAAAATCTTAATAAATCATGATTTTTTTTTCTGTACTCCATTTTCAGAAGGAACAACAAAAGAAATTCACATTAAGTATTTAAGGCTAGTAATAGGAATTGGACCTCCAGTTTCACTGGTATGATATTTTAAAAATATTTCTACAATTAGTAACTGCATGTGGCTATTTGTGGCTCATCTCCCATGCAGATGAAGTCCCTCTGTACCCCAGGAACCATGCTTTTTTGGAATACAGATTAAACTGTTAGGTAAGGCCTGAAGGCCTTTGTCTTTTAACAGTTCCCCTCACTGAGAGCAAATCTCTCCTCCAAGCACTTGATTTAAGAGGATTAGGAAACCTTTGGAATTGCTGCTTAATTCTCTTTTGGGTTCTAATGGTCACGTTTAGCTTTCCTTTCCTTAAATACTGTTAGATTCATTGTATCATAGTCTTGTTTGCCTACTCATTTCTTTTTTTTTTCTCTGTGAGATTTTCATCATGAGGCCTTCTTTTCTTTCCCCCACTTATCGTTGCAGTGGCTCTTTTATCATAGACTGATAGCTTTAGAGGGGGGAGTGACCTTAGAAACCATCAAACTTAGCATCCTCATTTCATCTAGGAGGAAACAGTTGAGGGAAGTGAAGCAGCTTGTCTAGGTTCACAGAGTTAAGCATCAGAGGTAGGATTGGAATCCAGATCTACTAGCTCCTGAGCCAATTTCCTGATATCTTATTATCTACTATAGTAGCAAGTACCCTAGCACACACAGGATGGCCTGCTAGCACAGGTTCTTTGATCTGCTATGCTAAAGGAAAGACAACTTTTAAAGGAGTCAGAAATCTTACTTTAAGTAGAAAATACAAGCAGAGAAATTAGCAGAGACTCAACAGACAGGGCTCCTATTGTCTGAACAAAGTAACACAACCAACAACATATACCACCAGGTAGGGAGAGCACAGACCTCTGAGGAGTCAGAGGGCTCTTCAATGGCTACTCAGAGTCCTGTCCAGGGAATCAAAAGGTCCTTCTCATAAGCAAACCCCCAAGCAAAATCTCAACCTCCCAGTATATATAGTTTTCAACTAATAGGCTCAGAACCAGAAGGCACCACAACCCTAGTGACTCAGTGCCTAATTAGCTTAGTACCGAAAGGTACTAAGCCTTCCTACAAGCAAGCCTCCCTGTAAGCAAGCTTCCCTTTAAACAAGCTCCTCCTTAGGCAAGTTTCTCCCCCAATGGGCTCTATGTGACTCAGGATGCATCACAGTTGTGAAAGCAGCAAGTCATTTGTGATTGGAATATCTGTGTACCTTTAGACCTGGGAACATGGCTTCTGTTCCAAGGGAAAAGGGGATACATGGTCACATAGACCTAGTAATGAACAGGAAAGATCTTCCTATTCCATTAACACTACACTTACCATAGCAGGTAAGCAATTAGAACAATCTTGGGGATGTTAGGGTACAACTGTGAGAAATATGTTTGCTCTAGAAAGAAAATACTCATTGTGAAGCCAAGAAAGTTCTTACTACATTTATTTTACGTTCATTCTCAATAGGTAACTCCCTAACAGAGTACACTTGATCAGACAAATGCAGAGCTATTTGTGCTCTGTTCCCAATTGGAATTTTCCCCCTTGCTCCCATTGGCTAAGCACTTCAAGGTTCACAGCCTATCTGAACAAGTCATAAATTCTTTTAAAGGGATTCTCTCAATAGATAAAAGGCCAAAGCCAGGAGGGTTAAGTTTCCTTCACCATTAACACTGGAAGAGTCCCAATATTCAAAATAGTGTTATGTAATGAAGTTCTCCTCTGGACTTTGGGGTGGTGGGTTTTATCCAAAGTACAAGGAAGAGATGTTTGCCTTTAGATATGTGGATAAGCAGGTGCCCACATCCTTTTGAGTGAAGTGTTAATCAACATTCCAAAGACTTTCTAATCCATTAGGTTTCCAGATCCAAAGTAAATTAAAGACTTTCTGATATATTACACGTTCTCTGTGGAAACAAAAGTTCAGTCCATCCCTTATACAACCAAGCTAAAAGTAAAGCGTAATTACAAGTTTTGGGCCATTTGTGCCAATCATTATGGATGTGAAAAGTCTGAATAAGAAACTTTAAAATAGTGGGGACCACTTTATGAGGAATCAAATGGTAGTGGGGTGAGCAATGTACCTTGTTTTTCTACATGTTACAGAATCTGAGGGGATGGTCAAGAAGGGCATCTTCATAGCAGCAAATAGCAGAAACTGTCCTTCAGAGGGAATTTCTATTGGCCATAGTAGAATAATAATAGCTCTTACTCTTATGAACTTTAAAGATGTCCTGAAACACTGTGCTCATTTTATCCTTGGAACAACCTTGTGTTGTAGGTCCTCCTATTATCTTTCTTATTTTACAGATTGGTAAACTGAGGCTCAGAGAGATTGAGTTGTTCTATCCTCATGCAACCAAATAGTGTTTGAAATGGAATTTGAACACCAGTTTTCCTAACTCCATTATGCCCCATGGTCTCTCAGAGAGTGAAGGTAGAGGTGGGATTCTGTTGTGCTGATGTTCTTAGAAGTAAAGGTTGGTGGTATCCAGCTCTTCCAAGGTCAGGACTAAGTGATAACTAACTGTTTATTACCCAATCAGTTGAGCGTGGAGTTCACACTATGAATGACAAATGGCTTTAATGAAGGACTGAGAAAAACAAACACAAGTCTCATGAACAATCATCTCCCCAAGATCCTTGTTCCTTTTCATGCATGTGAAATTTGAGCTAAGTATCAGAGAATTCAGGATTTTGACAGTTGGAAGGGACCTTCAGCCTCCATCTAAACCAACTGACACACAAGGAATCTCCCTAGCAAGTGACTGTCCAATACTTGAACAGAGGTTGGGAGGAGGCTCACTATGGACTGAGACAGCCCAATTTACTTTGGACAGTTCTGAATGTTGGGGAATACACCAAGCCTGACTTTGCCCCTTTGAATCTTCCACTCTGATACTCCTGTTTCTATTGGTGATGCAGTGGATAGGAGGCTGGATTTGGAATCAGGAAGCTCTAAGTTCAAATCCCACCTCAGATGCTTAACTAGCTATGTGACTCTTCCTAAGTCACTTAACATCTGTCTGCCTCGGTTTCTTCCATTGTAAAATAGAAGTAATAACTACGATGATGGTTGTTGTGGGGGTCAAATGAGATAAAAAAAAATGCTTAGCACAGTGCCTGGAACACAGTAGGTGCTATATAAATGCTTATTTCTTTCCCTCCACCACTTTCCTCCCTTCCCTTGAGGGCCGAACAGAATTAAGTTTTATTATTCCTTCACATGAATAACCTGATAATAGGCTTTAAATGAGTCTCAGGGACTCTGGGCATTCCTGGACCACACTTTGAGAACCAGTACATTAGATCATTCTAAGGTTTCTTCCAGCTCTAAATCTTGCCATGTCAATGTTTAACTATGGCATCTGGGCTTTCCCATTTAAACATTTCATTTTCCCTATGAAAATATTATCATGTTTCCTCTTTCCTTCTGTATTTTATTATCCCTCTAGTTTCCTACTGTTTATAGCTCATGTCACCAGGTTTATCCTTTTTGAAGTTCCTTATTGTCACCCAGCAGGTGTCACCTCTCTTCCTAGGTAAAGTTCCTTGGAGCTCCAAATAGGGTTGATGTCCCCTTACTTCAACAACATTTAATACACTATATCAAAATGATCTCTTTATCATCATAAGGGAGAAGCTTGAGTTTGCTTGGCTGGTTGGTAGGCATGGTCGTCCCCGTCCTATGGTTTTACTGTGTATAAAGGACACCCTCTCATGAAGGTTTACAGTCACTTCTGGTTGTTTGTCCTTTGTTCTAGAAGAGGACCATGACATCAGGGAGGTGATGCCATGACTTGCAAATGAATTGGATTTAAGTGAGTGAGGGCTGTGCAAAGTCACCAGCCTTGCTTTTACCTTGGGATGCCCCTTTCTGTTTTTTATATCTGGAATTAAGGTATTGCTATTAATTAGCTATCAGTAGAGTGGTGAATATGCAATATAGCAAAATGCAACCAAAAGTACTCAATGAAGACAACATGGTGTAATGGATAAAGAATTGTCCTTGGAAACAAGAAGACCCAGGTTCAAGGTCTGTTTCACACATATATTGGCTGCCCTGGGCAAGTCATTTAACTTCTAGGCAAGTCTTAAGATTTGCAGAGAAGGTCCTGACCTACTCTGCTAGAGGGAGTTTCTTTAGCCAAGAGTTCCTATATTACAAGTCCAGACCCTGACCCTTTAAAGTTGAGATCATAAGAAGGCATAGCTTCTAGTTTTGGAAACACAGTCCACTTATTCAGAAGCCAATAAACCACCCAAATCCCCTAAATCTTCTCCTTCAACAACAATAACAAAAAAATTCTCCTTTCATGAAGTACTAACCTTCCCCATCCAAGATGGAGGTGGAAGATGGAGGAAGCAGAGCTAATCTAATCCCCAGACATGAATTCTCTCAGACAACAATATTCATTTAGGGGAAAGAAGGAAGAAGGAAATATCTCAACATTGCTTACACAAGCTAAGAGCCCAAAATGAGGTACCAAGTTGACTTTTACACATCTTGCACAGCCAGCTCTGATTATCAAAAGCCATGCAGCAAGACAGTGCCAGTAATAGAACCCCAAGGGCTCAAGTCACATTTTACGCTGACCTATTTTATTTACTTATTTTACAGGCATATTTTATGACAGTTATTTTCATACTCGGAAGGTGGTGTGAAGGATTTTTATGGGGAAATTAAAATGTTTGAATGTGAAAGTCCAGATGTCACAGTTAAGCATTGGCATGGATTATATGGACCACAGGATTTAGAGCTGGAAGAAATCTTAGAACCATTTAATACACTGGTACTCAAAGTATGGTCCAGAAATGCTTCAGATCCCTGAGACCTTTTCAAGGGATGAAGTCGAAACTATTTTTGCCTTATCTTAACCAATGAAGGGAGAATCTTATATCAATAGACTTTGAGATATTGTAATACCAATGTGATACCCATAGCAGCTGCTCTGAATATGCATACATATTCCCAGGGTTTGTTCACAAAGATAAAACCAAAGTATTTATTTGGGACATTGCTATTAGGATACCAAAAAGCAAGGTTTAGTAAGATACTCATCACCAATCCAGATAGCAATGACATCAATGTCAATTGTCAAGCCTCCCCACAAGCAAGTTCCCCTAGGCAAGTTCTTCCCTCCATCTGCTTCTCTCTCAGTCTCAGTTTCTCTCCACCCACACCTCTCCCTTCAAACAATACCATGTATATATATATATATATATATATATATATATATATATGATATACATATATATAATATACATATATGTATGTGTATATATATTATATACATATATGTATGTGTATATATGTGTATATGTGTGTATATCTATCTGTACTCTTTCCAATCAAAGACTTGATTGGCTTCATTGGAAAGGTGTGGGATCCCTGTGGCCCAGAACCTAATTGGCTCTGCATCAGGGCTCCATGTGAGGTCTATTAATGGGCAGGGAAGATCTTATATCCCATTAACCCTACTGATATGGATTTCAGAGGTTTCATTTGTAATGTGGTAGATGTCAAGATATGAACATTTATATATTTATATAACTATATCTACACACATCTACACACATATGCACATGTGCCTACACATGTATGTATATGTAATACATGTGTGTAGACATCACGTGTGTGAATGCCTATATGCACTTGCATGTGTGTATAACATATGTACGTGTGTATATAAACATAAACATATTGCATAAATAAATGTTTTGGGCATTCCTCAATATTTTTTAAGAGTAGAAGAGTTCTTAAGAACAAAAAGTTTGAGAACCACTAATGTAATCTGTTTTCCTCATTTTTGCAAGTAAGGAAACTAAGGTCCAGAAAGGTTAATGACTTGATCAAGGTCATGCAAGGTGTAAGTGGCAGAGCCAGGACTTGAACCCAGGTCTTCTGCTTCCAAATAGCCTGCACTTTCCCTTATTCCTCCTTGAGCTTCTTAATTAGTCATAAAATGAGAAATGAATGAAACAGGATTGGTCAAGCTGTTTAACCCCATATAAGCACAGGGAAGAATTTGAATTTAGTTCATTTGACAAAGGTTATCTTATGCTGATGCTTTACCATAACATAGGAAATGATTAATTCAGGTTCTGTTGGTTCTATACCTGGAAGACCTTCAAACATGGTTCTGGCAACAAGTGATTGGCTAATTGATAATATCCCATCTAAGTAAAGTGACAACAGCAGCATGGTTAAGAAGATGATGAACTCTTTGTCCACAATGGCCTAAGAAAAAGATGAAAAAAAGATAAAATAGCCCTTAGTACAGTGCCTATTTTAAAATTTAATTTTAATTTTTTCCATGAATAAAAATCTATTTTTCTCCCTCCCACCTTATCTCTACTTGTGAAAAAAAGAAAAAGAAAAAAAAAACCCTTACAATAATTCATAATAATAAATATGATGATGATAAAAAGCATTTATACATCACTTTAAGGTTTTCAAATCATTTTACAAATATCTCTTTCTCCCCTATTGAAAAAAAGAGGAAAGAAAGCAAAACTTTCAAAACAAAAATGCATAATAAAAATAACGATGATGATGATGATGATAAAAGCATTTAGATATTACTCTAATGTTTTCAAAGACTTTATAAATATCCCATTTTATCTTTGCAACAATCTTGGAAAATAAATGCCATTATTATCTTCATTTTGTAAATGAGGACACTGAGGACAGGTGGAAGTTGTGTCTTGCCGGTGGCCATGTGTGCAGTGAGTGTCTGAGGTGGCATACCAGTCACATTTTTGCATTGGTTATCTCCAAAAGCTGTATATCTCATTCTGCACCCTAAGTCCATCCTCTTTCTACAAGGAGACAGATGGTGTGTTTCATCAGGAGTCCTGTGGATTCATGGTTGGCCACTGTATTGACAAAAATTTCTTAAGTCTTTCCAAATTGTTTATCTTTACAAATGTTGCTGTTTTTGTACAAATTGTTCTCCTGCTTCTGTTCTCTTCACTCTGCATCAGTTCATACAGATCTTCCCCAGTTTCCCTGAAACTGCCCCTTTTGTGTCATTTCTCACAAAACAATTGCATTCCATTACACTTATTTACCATAACTTGTTCAGTCACTTCCCTATAGATGGGCACCTCTTCCCCCTTAGTATCCAATTCTTTATTGCCACAAAAAGAGGAACTATAAATGCTTTTAATAACTGGGAACTTTTCCTTGATAAGTTCAGTAACTATTGGGTACAGGTCCAAGTTGCTTTCTAGAATGGTTGAACCAATCCATTGGTGCACCAACAGTGCACTGTTGTATACGGTGATTTTTCTTGCTTCACTTCTAACAGTGCAGAGTAGTGGGAAAAAGAGTAGAAGGTGCTAAGGATCTCATAACTTTTAGACTATCTACAAATATTTATTTAATTGTTGCTTCTCTTAGATTTTTGCCCAACAAGAAATGCATTGGAAAAAAATGACTTTTTTTCTGTAATAATATTCTTGCCACATAGTAAAAGAAGAAGACATAAAGAAGTTTTAGCTAAATGAAAAAAAATGGCTTGTATTTCATCTTTGGGCAAACAAATAAAGGAAATGGTTTAAACTCTTATCAAGAACCAACAAGAAAAATAATTTCATGGGACCTTTCAGAATTCCATGTCATTTGATCTTATGATGAGGTAGTCACAGCACATTGCTGACCTTTACTTCAGCAGATGAAGTAAATAATTTTTACAAAGAACTTGATAGGGGGTGGCTAGTTGGTCTAGTGAATAGACCTTGGAATCAGAAGGACCTGAGTTCAAATCCGGCCTCAGACACTTAACACGTACTAGCTGTGTGACCTTGGGTGAGTCATTTAATCCCAATTGCCCTGCCTTCCCCCCTCCAAAAAAAAAAATAACTCAATAGGATATTCCAAAAGGAATTAACATCTACCTCTATACCCAGTAATTTCAATGGGAAAATGGACACAGAAAGCCAATAAAGATATGGGTTTCTGATTTTCAGATATGGATTAGAATTTTCTAAAATGAAAAGTTAAATGCTTATAGATTACTCTCATATCTGCAATATCATGAAAACTCTCTTTAGAAAGAGATAAAGAGTGATAAATGTGGCAAGAACAAAATGACATCATGAAAAATGAATTGACTATTTCTTAATGAAAAGAAAATGGTTCCTAGTGTGAGTTATTTCCAAATCAGCTGCTTTTGTACAGTCAGATCATTTACCAGTTGGAGCTAAGTTGAAAATTATCATTTTTTTTCTAATTGGTTTTAAGGACAGCAAGCCCTTGTTTGCAAATCCAATAACTCTAACCCAACCTATTTAAATGAACTGCTGATTTAAATGAGTTAAAGATATGAGGTTTAGTGGACTACAAGATCAGAATGAGTTAGCAGTGTAATATGGAGCCAAAAAAGCTAATGTAATCTTGAGCTGCATTAGAAGGCATATAACTTCTGGGAATACTGGAATAATTTCCACTGTAGTCTGTCATTTTCAGACCCAATCTGTAGTATTTTGTTTGGTTCTGAGAGCCAGAAGGAATTTGATAAGCTGAAGAGTGTCCAGATAAGGACAGCCCAGATGTTGAAAGTCTTTGAGCTTCATGACATATGACAATCAGCTGAAAGAACTGGTCATGATTACTTGACATATATATATATATATATATATATATATATATATATATATATATATATATATATATATATATATAATAGAGGGTCAGGGGAGGGGCAGGAGGAATGGAGAGCATTTGGAACTCAAAATTTAAAAAAATGAATGTTAAAACCTTTTAAAAATGGGATTGGGAAATATTTAATAAATTATATACATATATATGTATATACATATGTGAGAGAGAGAATGAGAAAGAGAGGGGAAGAGAGAGAAAGGGGGGGTAGAGAGAGAGAGCTGGGAATGGTTAGCTGAAAGAAAAGAAGGCTCAGGGGACATGCTAGTCTAAGTATTTGAGGGGCCTTCACGTGATAGAGAGATTAGATTTATTCTCTTTATAAGGCAGAACCAGTACCAATTTGTAGATGTTACTAAGAAATAAAATTAGGTTTGGTGTTAGGAAAAATTTCCCAACAATTAGAGATGTCCATTAGTGGAATGGGCTGCTTTGAATGATGGTGAGATCCCCTTCCTAAGGGTCTTCAAGCAGAGGTTGGATGTATAGGTCAGACTAGACGGCCAAAGCAATCACTGTCTGCTCTTAAATTCTGTGATTCTGTGACTCTGGAGAAAATAAAACAGGAGAAAGAAAAAAGGAAAGACATTGACTTTACTACTACTGTTTGTTTTTGAAAAGTTTAACTAAGTGCTAAACAATTGTCACAATGAGAAAAACAAAAGAGTTCAAGAAATCTCATTAGCCAGAAAGCACTTAAGTATCCTTACTAAGTAAAACACATTAGGGAAAGGCAACACCTATTTAGAATAAAATCTTATTTATATAATATAGCACAAGAGGAGGAAAATAGAAGAACACTAACCACCTATTCTCACCAAATAGTAAAAATTATTGGCTGCAGAAAAACACTTGTCATAAATCCCAGGTAAGCCATATTCTTCTGAAAACTTTTATAAGATTAAACTGAAAGGACAACAATAAATTTATGTGAAATGGAACAGATCTGCCACTAGTTTTATAGAAACCTATTCTCATCATCAGTGCCACAGAGCCATCACATTTGGGCTTTAAAACCTTAGACTCTAACTCCCACAATGATGAAGAAATAGAAATATCCCTTAAGAAACTAAAATCAAGTAAAGTTCCAGTTTGGGTCTTACCAAATAGGTGGAGGAGAAATTTGTTGAGGAAGAAACATGATTTTAAAGGAATTCAAGGTTACATTTTTAAATACTGAAAATAAGTCAATTTCCTAAAGAATAAAAAATAGCAAGGATGGTATCATTAACCAAATTAAACCACAGAGGGAGTGCTCCTCTGACTGTAAATTCCAGCGGAGTCATAAAATAGAGACATATTAGCTAAATATATTCATTATTGCCTTAGAGAGTTTCCCATAAAAAGTCCAGATTTAAGAGGAATTTGTTATAGGTAGTGAGATTCTCTAGATATTCCTATTTGTGACTGATGATATCCTGATTTCACCAATCAGATGCTACAGAACTTTCTCAGTGAGATCCTCAACTACTTAGATGAGTTAAGGCTAACAGATTACATAGGAGAAATCAAGTGGGTGAAGAATGCTGATTGTCCAGATTATGACAATACAATTATTAGTTGGATAGGCAGCATATTCCCACACAATAGATGGGCACTAAGCTTGGTTGGGAATGGAATATTCTGAATAGAATAGTCTGGATCACAACTGAGAAATTATACATTGTTTTCAGTAATTTCTGCTGTCAAAACCCATCTTTTTTTTATTACCAATAGTCTCCTGATATAACTGTGAATCATTGGACATTGTTCTAAAAATTGTATCACAATTGCAGGGGACACAAGGGGCAATGTAAGAAAGATGCTTGGTGTAAAAAAAAAAAGTCCATAGCATATTACCAGTGATGACAAGAAATAGAATGAAAGACATTTATTCTTTCAATGCATTTGACAAGCATTTATTGAGTACCTGCCTTGTGCCAGGTAGTGTGATAGGTGCTAGGGATACAAAGGCAAAACCAAAAAGAATGCTTGACCTCAAGAAGCTTACATTCTGCCGGAGTACTATCATAAAGAATATGCATACCTATACCATATATCTATTGAAGACCCAGATAGGAAAGTTCTTGTCACCAAAATCTTTGACCCTGTCTAATAGCTCAACATCAGAAACAGATATGATTTTATCAGTGGAAATGAACATTAAATAAAAGACATTACCATCTGCTTTGTAGCTGTACCCTGAGGACCATGAGACCTTTCCATCTGACTTATGGCTGAAACTTCTGTGTTTTCTTTGCCATAAGAATGGGAGCTCCTTGACAGCAGGGACTATCTTGTTTTGTTTTGTTTTTAATTTGTCTCTCAAGTGCTTTGCATATAATAAACACTTAATAAATGCATCATTCACTTGTCTATTCGTTCATTCGTGTATGACCTGAAAAGGTGAACGGAGGCAGCATCTAAGGGTTCCTCCTGATCTGTACCCTGTGATCCTAGAAGAGCAACAGATGGACTACTCCAGTCTCGTGCTGATATTCACAGAATATACAAATACATCACCCTGAGCAGACACTCTATGGAGGACTTATGGAAGAATATAGACTACAATTGCACAGGATGAAAAAAACAAGCAAATCATGGTCTGACTCTTGAGAGAGGGAATACTCATGTTTTTATTTTATTATTTTTAATTTTTTTTTTAGGGAATACTGATATTGATGAGATTATAGATTGATAGAAGTATTGAAGAAACTTCTGGTAGAGTCACTAAGAAAAGGTATGTGTTAAAATGACATCAGCTTAGTTTCTATAACATCTGGAAATGTCCTTAGAGAGGCAGTGGTACAGGGAGTAGAAACAGCACTTGTCTTATAATCAAAAGGCCTGAATTCAAAATTTGAATCCAACACTTACTAGCTATGTAACCTTGAATAAGTCACTTAAACTTTCTGAGCCTCAGTTTCCTGATCTGTAAAATGGGCATAATAATATTCATACTATCTACACCACAGAATTATTCTGAAGCAAATGCTTTGTAAACATGAAAGTGCTCTGCAGAATGTTAAAGGAGGAAAAAAGTTGAGAGATCCTATTATAAATTTTCACGTAGAAAACAGGCTTAAGTATGTTAAATGACTTGCCCAAGGTCAGTTGATCAATCAATAAGCATTTATTAAGCACTTACTATATGCCAATGGTACTGTGCTAAGTGATGGAAAGGCAAGACAGTCCCTGCCCTCAGATTGCTCACAGGCTAACAGAGGAAACAACAAACAGCTAAATATGTACCAACAAGGCACATAAAGAATAAATATGTATTTAAGACATGTAATGTATATACAGTATAAAATGTACTAACAATGTATAAATATGTACAATTGAAATGAATGAAAAGTCCAAAAGACAGAGTTTCTGGGTAATTAATAATCAATTTACTAATTAGGCTAGTGAATAATCACTAAATTGAAGTAAGAGGTCGGTAACCAAAGACCCTGCATGGAGGTCATATGAATATTTGAATTTTTTGGAAAAGGGGGTGTGTCTGAGAGTGAAAAGCAATTCTAATTGTTTAACAATTAATGAGAGAATGAATATTATAATGAGAGGTGGACTTTTTCTAATGAGGGGCTGGGGGACATGACTTTGATCATGTCAGCACTCTCCCATCACTTCAGCAATCAAGACAAAGGCATCCATCTTCACCCAGACCACTTCAATTTAACAATGGACTGGAATTTACCTAGATTAGATTCTCTTTACTCTTTAAGCAGAAATAAGCTCTCCCCAGTGCATGGGACTCTGCCCAAGATGGAGGAGAATGTCTCATTCAGCCCTGTGCTTCACAAGGACTGGGCTTTGAATAAGGAATTAAAAAGAGAAAAACCCTACTAATAACTAACCTGCTAATAATTGGTTATTAATAATCAAAAAGAAGATCTTTGGGTCCCATATATAAAATTAGTTACTAATACAATGAGAAAAAATAATTTTTCTCACATATCCATTCAGACAAGGTACATACAAAATAAAAACATATTTAGTAAAATTTATATATAATATATTTAATATAAATATATGTTTATATTGTATGCTATCTATACAATACATCTATATGGCATATAAAATCAACATATTTCTATGTTATATGTGTGAGTAAATGTGTTGTATACATATATAGATATATACACATATATACATGTATGTATGTATGTATTGTGTTAGTCACAGAAATGAGAGTAGAACCCAGGCTAGTGTTCTTTCCATGACATTATGTGATATAAAAAGGCTTGTTACCAACTATAAATTCTAAGTATAGAAATGACATTTTAAAAGAGGATAGAAATATTTTAATGTCATTATGCAACTCTTTTGACAGTTTTTGACAGTGTTCTTGTCTCTTACTGATTGGAATAGTCATTCATTTGTGCTCAGGAAACTCCCACCCCTTTCCTAATTGCCTTTTTTTGGCTAGACTGAGGGTGTTGTTGGCTTTAGAACCAGAAGGAAACTTAAATGTCACCCAGGCCAATGATGTCAAACTCAGAAAGAGTGGACTCTAAACTGTGCATAAAGATAACTGTGGGCCACATATTGACCTAGAAAACCACATATTAATATCTATGTTTTGTTACATTTCTATTTATTTTGTTAAAAATTTCCCAGCCACATATTAATCTGGTTTGGGCTGCACTCAGAAGCATCATTGGCTGTGTAGTCCCCCGCCCCCGCCCCCCCATATAATCCAACCTCCTTACTCTACAAATGAAAGAACTGAGTCCTATCAGGGGAAAAGTATTAGAGTCAGGTTCAAACCCAGGGTCCTTTGACTCTGAATTCAGTGTTCTTACACTCACACTACATTGTACACTTCAATCAAGGATGGAGACTTTTTTCAAATAAGTCTAAAAGACTTAAATAAAGCATAGTTAGTTTCAGTCCTAGCTGGCCACAATCCCCATCCTAACCCCTTCCTCTCTCTCTTAGCCCCTTGAGGACCTTACACTTCAGGACAGACAAGCCCTCAAATCTAACCTAAAGATGGGAAATAGCAGCAAGTTAGAAACCCCCTTTCAGCCCTCTGGTTTCCATTTCCTCTACAATGACTTATCCCCAAACCCAACATACTTTTTGTGATAGGACAGCCCTTTTTCAAGGTTTGGGATGCTTTTCTTTAAACTGGTCACTCAGGACTGGGAATTGTATTTCTTCCAAGCTCAAGAAGAGAGGATTCTTATGTAGGGATCAGGACTGGAGGGAAGAGTCTTTCAGCATAGCGGGGGTTTTAAAAATCTATCTGGAGGGGGACAGGGAGTTGGAAAGAGGGAACAGGGGTGTTGGCAGCAGCAGCAGAGGAGGCAGTGATGGTGGTGGCAGTCGGCGGCAGATAGAATACTCTTTCCAGGAGAATGATCTAAGCCTTATACTGGCTGGAGCCTCTTCCTTTCCCTTGCCTGCGTCTCAGCTTATTAAAAGAATTCAACAGAGTGGGACTGAATTCTGGCCTTTCAGAGAAACTACCAGAACAATGGTGAATCTGATCTGCTCTCTGTTTCTTACTTTTGCATTTTTCTAGCAATGGGCTGAAAGGTCAATTGCTAAGAGTTTCTTTGCTATTGAGAAGTTTCGCTATTATTCACATTTTTAAGACCATGATTTACTAGATTAAACTAATGTAATTCACACTACTTGCTAAATTTGTGTTTTTTGCTATTGGGGATTGTCCGAGAAGGAAGGGAAATCTGTGGAGATTTGCTTTTACTGAATTCAGCTAACTGGGAGATCACCCTCCTGTTTTATCTAATGACAGCCTAGGAACCTGGAGCGGTTTATGAAGTTTTTTGTTTTGTTCTTGGCTTTGAAGAGAAAAGAAGCCTTATGGACCTGAGTCCTTCACTTTGGGCCAGAAATTCTCAAAATAAGGTCTATAAAAATCCTATACACTATAAAAAATACCATATATTCTTAAAAATTATTGAGGACCCCAAAGAGCTTGAGTTAATGTGGGTTATATCTATCAATATTTACCATATTAGAAATTAAAGTAGATACATTTTTAAAGTTTATTTAATTCATTAAAAATAGCAAAGAACCACCAAACTATATAAAAGGGGACTCTGAACAACTTCTGGAGCCCCAGCACCCACAGAATGACACAGAGAAGCTAACCTCCCACTGAGGACAGCCCAGCAGCCCTGCAGGAAGGACCAGTGCAGCGCTCTGGGAGCTGGCAGCACAGAGCTCGGGGAGCCAAGTGAAGCCCAGGTCCACGTGAGCCGAGGTTTTAGCCCCAGGGCGTCAGGGCCAGCAGCCAGCTGGAGGAACCCCAGAACACCAGGAGCTGTGGCAACTCCAGAATTATCAACATAGACATGCCTAGGACAAAGTAAGAGGTTAGTGTCCTATGGACTTTGGGACCTGTATTTGGGGAATGCGTCAGTTCCCTCCCCTGGGGGCTAGAAGCCGATGAGGAGACACACCATTTTGTAGTTTTCAGAGGTGGCTCCAGCTCCTGGCCTGCAAATTAATTGTAGGGAGATCCAGCGATCAGTCTTGGGGGGTAATCGCTCTTGCTTTAAACTCCCTGGATCTGGATTGTGATCTAGGGTGGAAGTCGTGGGTGGGTACAGCTTGCCAGAAAAGGAAGTTGCCCCCCACACGTTCGGGACGAAAATTCCTCTAGCTGGCCTTAAAGCCGTAGTGTGGCAACAAGCCCAAAAGTCAAGCAATTAAGTGGCAACATGCCAAGGCAAAGGAAACAGAAAAATGCATCCCTAGACTCCTATTCTGGAGGCATAGAGTGGGAAAAGGACTGTGAGGTCAGAAGTCCTGCTCCAAAAGCCCCAGGGGAAAACATGAGCGGGTTGCAGGCCATAGAGGACCTTAAGAAGGACTTTAAAAATCAAATCAGAGAAGTGGAGGAAAGATTGGAAAGAGAAATGAGAAGGATGCAGGAAAAGTATGAAATGAGGGTCAACAGCCTGACTGAGGAAAACAACACCTTAAAAACAGACTAACTCAAATGGCAAAGGAGGCCCAAAAGGGCAATGAGGAGAAGAATGCCTTAAAAAGTCGAATTTGCCAGATGGAAAAAGAATCTCAAAAGTTCCCTGAGGAGATTCATTCCTTCAGAGTTAGACTGGAGCAAATGGAAGCTAATGACTTTATGAGAAATCAAGATGCTGTTAAGCAGATCCAACAAATGAAAGATTAGAAGGCAATGTGAAATATCTCATGGGAAAAACCACTGACCTGGAAAATAGATCCAGGAGAGACAATTTAAAAATTATTGGACTACCTGAAAGCCATGATCAAAGAAAGAACCTAGAAATCACCCCTTCAAGAAATTCTCAAGGAAAATTGCCCTGATGTTTTAGATCCAGAGGGCAAAATAGAGGTTGAAAGAATCCACCGATCACCTCCTGAAAAGATCCCAAAAAGAAAACTCCCAGGAATATTATAGCCAGGTTCCAGAATCCCCAGATCAAGGAGAAAATACTACAAGCAGCCAGGAAGAAACAATTTCATTATTGTGGAAACACAATCAGAATAGCCCAGGACCTGGCAGCTTCTATACTGAGGGATCAAAGGGCATGGAATAGGATATTCCAGAGGGCAAAAGAACTGGGAATGAACCCAAGGGTCACCTATCCAGCAAAACTGAGTATTTTGTTTCAGGGGAAAATATGGTCATTCAGTGGAATAGAGGACTTTAAAGCATTCTTGTGGACAAAACCAGAGTTGAATAGGAAATTTGACATCCAGACACAAGAAGGAAGAGATGCCTGAGAAGGTAATCAGGGAAAAGAAATCAAAAGGAACTTATCAAAGTTGAACTATTTACATTTCTATATGGAAAAACAATAACTGTGACTGAGGAAATCTTTCTCACTATGAAAATAATGGAAGAAGGGTGTGTGGTCATATGAATACATATATGAATGTGTGTGTATATGGTTACAGTTATATATGGATAGAGGGCATAGGTTGAATTTGTTGGGAAGGGAGAATACTCAAGGGATGAAATTATGAGGTGAGAGAGGAAAGGGGCAAGAGGAGATGGGGAGAGACAGGGTAGGGTAAACTATCTCATGTAGAAGAAGCAAGGGGAAGTGGTTGCAAGGGAGAGGAAGAATAGGAAGGCAAAAAGGCAAAACCACATTCTCATTGAATTTGGTTCAGGGAGAGAATGACATACATATTAAATGGGATATCTCAACCTGCAGCAGAATAGGGGGAAGGGGGATGAGAGGAGGGATGATGGATGGGAGGGCATCCTTGGGGGAGGGGAGGTTGGAAGTACCCACTATAGAAGAGGGACAGGATCATGTAGGGAATGGACCAGGTGGGGGGTGGGATGAGTGGGAGGGAATTATAAGCAGCCTTGTACAATATATCTTCTATGATAATGTTTTGCATAGCTAGACATGTACAACATATACTGAATTACTTATCTCCCCAGAGGGAATGGGTGACAAGGGAGGAAAGAAATGGATCTGAAATTCAAGGTCTTAAGATTAAATGTTTCAAATATATGTGAATACTATTATTAATACTCTTTTGCTTGTAATTGGGAGATAAGATGTGCAGGCATTGGGACACAAAGATTCACCTTCCTCTAAAGGAAAATTCGAAGGGGGTATGGGAGAAGGTATGGGAGAGAGCAGATTGGAGGAAGGGATATCTTGTGGGACTGCTATTCTGGGAGGGTGGGTAGGGGAAAAACGGGGGGGAATGACTGTAACTCAAAATCTGGCAGAAATGAATGATGTAAAACAGAAGTTAATAAAGCATTTGTTTAAAAAAAAATAGCAAAGAACCAATTAAATGTTATCATAACATTTTTTTTTACAAAAATGACTGTATTTTCCAAAACAAAGAAATTTAGTGAGAATAGTGGCATTTTAAAAAACATATTTTTGCAAATTTCTTTAATGTCTGACTAACAGCTAAATTATCATATTTGCTTTGACATTCAATCTATTATGATATGTTACTTTGGTTGACTATGAAGAAAATCTGATCTAACACAGATATATAGTTAGTAAAGTGAGAAATATTTTAATAGGCAGATGTCTCAGTTTTATTATGAAAATCAATTTTCCTCACAGTCTTGGGGACCCCCAGGGGTCTTCAAACCACACTTTGAGAACTGCTGCTCTCACCAAAATTCTCATTTTAATTTTGAGGTTGAGATAATTGAAATTCAATTCAATCTCATGACCTCCAAGCATTCTCCTTTGTGGCTTTTGGTCCATCAACTGAAAAGAGAGAGAGGAAGAGGACAGTAATGACCTCCAGAGAAGGTCTAACGCTGAGCTAGCCACAGTGACCTCTGCTGAATGCCAATTAGAAGGTCTGATAATTCTGTGTCTGGCACAGGAGCATGCAACCTGTGATGGTTCAGAAATATATGATGGTGAGAGGAAGAAAAGGCTAGTGGCTGAAAATAAATTTGGAGCAACCAGAAAGGCAACCTCTCTTTAATTGAATGGATAATGTCCAAAAAACCTAAGGCAGTAGTTGAGGGCAATTGTTGTTCAGTTGTTAAGGCCAGTTCTAATCTTCTAGCTATAAGACCCCTCTTAATCCTTGCCTAGGGAACTCCAGTCATTCCCCCACAGCGCATAAACTGCCACCACTAGAACCCATCTTTGCCTTCTTCATGGCCACCATCACTGAGTCTGAGGGAAAGTTCCCTAAGAGTGGGAGACTGAAAGTGTAGACTTCACTTCTTACTCCCCACCCATAGGGATCCAGGTCCATTCTTAGGTCTCTGGTCTCTTCTCTGACCTCATTCTCTAGATCTCTCTGACTGATGGACTTCCATCTTCAATAGGTTCAGAATGATAGCCTGAGCCAATCATATCATCACCCATGAAGACACTTAATTATTCATCCTTAATGAAGTAAGAATAAATTGTTGTTGTTCAGTTGTGTCCAATTCTTTGACACCCCATTTTGGGGTTTTCTTGGCAAAGATACAAGAGTGATTTGCCATTTCCTTCTCCAGCTCACTTTACAGATGAGGAAACTGAGGCAACCAGGGTTAAGTGACTTGCTCAGGGTCATACAGCTAGCAAGAATTCAGGTCTTCTGGACTCCAGGGTTGGCACACTATCTGCTGTACCACCTAGCTGCCCCAAGTATGAGTTAATAAGACCCCAAACCCAAAGTATGTCTCATAGCCCACATCAAGAAGTCGTCTTTAGTCATCACAGTGGGGAATCAGTGTATATAGCCATACTTTCCTCAGGAATATATAATCAAAGCCTCCAAAAAAAAAAAGACCCTATCCTTTAGCCTTATGAAGCACCCAGGTTTAATCCTGTTCATACTCTCTATAATGTCATGGAAAACCTCAACAATTAGAGCTC
Source organism: Gymnobelideus leadbeateri (assembly GCA_011680675.1). Taxonomy (NCBI): domain Eukaryota; kingdom Metazoa; phylum Chordata; class Mammalia; order Diprotodontia; family Petauridae; genus Gymnobelideus; species Gymnobelideus leadbeateri. Next base: position 75,918 of record WOXC01001033.1, read on the forward strand.
TCCAAAAGTGGAATGGGCTGCCAAGAGAAATAGTAGTTTCCTCTCATTGAAAATCTTCAAGCAAAGGTTGGGAGAGAGAAGAGACAGGAATAAGTATTAAGAGCTTACTATATGTCAGGCACTGTGCTAAGCACATTACAAATATTATTTTATCCTCACAATGACCCCAGGTGCTATTAATATCCCTATTTCACAGTTGAGGAAACCAAGACAAACAGAAGTTAAGTGATTTGCCTAGCACCACAAGTGTCTGAGGTCAGATCTGAAGTTAGATCTTCCTGACTCTAGTCCCAGTGCTCTGACTACTGCTCCATCTAGCTACCCGGATGACTTCTTGTTTGGAATTGTTATAAGGTCTATTCTTTCTTAAATAGAGGCTAGACTATATGGCCACTGAGATTCTTTCTAGGACTAAAACTCTGTGAATAGGTCATTCATATTGTTTATAAGGAATCTGAAGCATTAGAGCATGGCCCTGAAGTGAGAGGACCTGAGTTCAAATCCAGCTTCAGATATTTAACTAGCTGTGTGAACCTGGCAAAGTCACTTAACCCTGATTGCCTCCAAAAAAAGAAAAAAAGAAATCTGAAGCATGTATTGCAATTGTAATATGTATCTCAAAAGCCATAAACTCACATTTTTTCCCAATAAGAGTTATTGTCTTTTAGTTCTTCTATTTTCATTATGTTTTGCTCATTAGGAAAACGAATCGTAAACTTAAAATATCATGAAGATTGAATGCTTTTTCACAGCCAATAATCTATTCTAATAAGAAACCAAATGCTTTAAATTTGACTTAATGATTCTTAGAAAAGAAAATATATTGACTGAAGAGTCTGTTGTATTGCAGTATGGTGACTTTTCTTTAAAGAAGATAATAAGAATAATATCTTACAAACCATGGACTTGGGGGTTGTGGTTGAGGTTAGGAACCCCCTTTTAGGGGTTCCAGAAAAGCACTAATGATATGAAGGTATGGCCTTGGAGACCACAGTCTGGAGCTAAGTACAGCCTCTTTAGTGACAAGGTCATCCACCTCGCTTGAGATGGGAAGCATGTTGACACCCTGCAGTAAGGCCCTCATCAGTGCCAAAGCACTCTTTTGCCAACCTTCACGCCCAGGAACACCCTTCTATTTATGATTAAGTGACCTTGGAGATGGGCGTCAACTGCTTTAGCCAGTTTTCAACTGAATTTAGAGTTTGTAACTGTTTGAGGGAAAATGACTGTTGTTTCCATTCCAATGCTAGCAGAATCCAAAATTTGTAAAACTTAGATTAGCAAGGAGGGAGGTTTATACAGATCCCTGAGTTGGAAAATGGAACTGACTGGAATGTGAGAAGATAAGTAACACTCCAGTAAACTCAATTTTGTTTATCTTCCAAGTGGAGTAAGTCTATGTTGTTGTTTTTGTTGTTTAGTCATTTTCAGTTGTGTCCAACTCTTCTTGACCTCATTTGGGGTTTTCTTGGCAAAGATACTAGAGTGATTCGCCATTTCCCTCTCCAGCTAGTTTACAGATGAGGAAACTGAGGCAAATAGGTTTAAGTGACTCGCCTAGGATCACAGGGCTAGTAAGTTTCTGAGGTCAGATTTGAAATCAGGTCTTCCTTACAGCCAGCCTGGCACTCTATTCACTGTGCCACCTCATTGCCCAAGTAAGCCCAAACCCTTTAGCTCATAATATAAGGCTTTTATATTCCTTGGGGTGGAAAGTAGGCTTAAAGATTTAAGAGCTGTTGAGGTACTACCTCACCATCTATCAGATTGGCTAATATGACAGAAAAGGAAAATGGATGAATATTGGAGAAGAAATGGGAAAACTGGAACACTAATGCACTATTGGTGGAGTCATGAACTGATCCAACCATTCTGGAGCATGATTTGGAACTATGACCAAAGGGCTATAAAACTTTTGATCTAGCAATACCACTACTGGGTCTTTATTTCAAATATCACAAAAAAGGGACAAGGACCCACATGTACAAAAATATTTATAGCAGCTCTTTTGGTAGTGGAAAAGAACTGGAAACTGTGGAGAGCCCATCAATTGGGGAATGGCTGAACAAATTGTCATATATGAATGCAATGGAATACTATTGTGCAATAATAAATGATGAGCAGGCAGATTTCAGAAAAACCTAGAAAGACTTACATGAACTGATGTTGAGTGAAATGAGCAGAACCAGGAGAATATCATATACAGTAACAGCAATATTGTGCAATAACCAACTTTGATAGACTTAGATCTTCCAAGACGATTCCAAAGACTCATAAGAACTATGGAGTCTAAATGCAGATCGAACCATACTATTTTCTCTCTTTTTTGTTTGTTTTTTCTTTCTTTCTTGTGGTTTTTCCCTTTTGTTCTGATTCTTTTTTCACAACATGACAAATGTGGAAATATGTTTAACATAATTGTATGTGTATAACCTAAAAAAGACTTAAGAACCAGAAGAAGCCTCATAGGTCATGTGTATAATCCATTCACAAATGAAGAAACTGAGGCCCTAAAATGTTAGGTGACTCACCCAGGACAGTACCTGACTGGCACATAATACGTGTCATTTGTGCTTCATAGCAACTGCCTAAGGTAGATGCTAATATTATTCCCATTTTACAGATGACAAAAGTGAGGCTAAGAAAGGTTAAGCAATTTTCCTAGGATTACACAGCCAGGAGGTGTCTGAGGCAGGTTTGAAATGGGGTCTTCCTAACTCCAAACCTAACCACTACTATTTCCTGTGCCCACTGGGCTGACTATAGTTACTTAACAAATGTTTGTTGATTGAATGATGATTTTCAAAGGCCACATTGATAAAAAATGTCAGAGGTGGAATTTGAACCTGGACCTTTTTTTCTCCAGATTCAGTGCTCTTGTCCACCATACTCACTGGAGGGAAGGAGAGTGTCTTGATGGTTATATGTTTTTGTGAGTTCTGGGTATTTTTTTACATGATTCCTGTCCAATATATAATATATGATTGGGGCGGCTAGGTGGCGCAGTGAATAGAGCTCCGGCCCTGGAGTCAGAAGGACCTGAGTTCGGAGCCGGCCTCCGACACTTAATCCGCACAAACAAAAACCTAGCCGTGTAACCTTGGGCAAGTTACTTAACCCCAATTGCCCTAAAGGGGCGGCTAGGTGGCGCAGTGAGTAAGAGCGCCGGCCTCGGAGTTGGGATGACCCGAGATCAGATCCGGCCTCAGAAAATGAGCACCCACACATAAATAATGACTAGCCGTGTAACCTTGAGCAAGTTACTTAACCCCAATTGCTTAAAAAAAAAGAAAGAAAGAAAGAAAGAAATATATGATTAAGAACTCACCCAGGAGCTAGAAAATTTTGACCTATATCTGTGAAGATCTAAACACAAGTCATATTATGAAGTTCTTGAGGAATCTTGGGTAGAGGCAAGAGTCAAAGTCTGAGGTTTCTAAAGAAACCTAGGTAGGAATAAAATTATCCAAGAGGTCTGTGACTTTTTGAGAAACTCCCAAGATTCAACTTGGTCCACGAAAACCAAAACATTGGTGTCTTGGGTCATGAGTTATACCTAAGTTTTCCTCTTTCTGATTTCTATACCCAGTTCCGTCCTCTGGGACCAAACCAAACACCTCCTCTTTCACATGATAACCTTTCAAATATTGGAAGGCAACTATCATGATCTCCTGAACCTTTTCTTCTTTAGCTAATTATCCATTGTTCCTCAAGTTGATCCTCATATTCTACAAAATCTCAACCATCTTGGTTGAGATTCATTGAACATCCTACAGTTTGTCAATGTCTCTTCTACAATATGGTATCCAGAACTGAACACAATCCTCTAGATGTCATTGGACTACTACTCAACTAACATCTTATTTTTGAGTGGTTTTTATGGTATTTTAAATCAGATACAAATTATGACATTAGACAAGTAAAATGTGTGCATAGGCATTATTTTGCAGGTGTAATATATCTATCAGTAGGGAAATTTGTGTTATACTGTCAAAAAAATAGGTCTGCCTTTTTAATGCTACTCCAATTACAACTCAAATTATGATGCAAAAATGTGAGTGGAATCTTACGAAGACTACTATTCCCACTTTGACAGATTTATTTATCTATTTTTCCTTTAGATAGGGTAGAAGTAATTAGTGATGTCTAAGTCCCATTTGTGCAGCTCTTTTAATTATCCCAAGTTGCTAACACCAATATTCTCCCGGTGTTTCTACGTGACTTCAAATTAAGGAACATCATCATTTCTGAAGAATCAAAATGAATGAGGTTTAAAAGACAATGCAGAGACAATTGGTGGATGTAAGTAGCATGCAGCATGTTGCTAATGGTGACTTGCATGAAAGAAATAGAAAAGACCTAGGGGGGAGTTTGAAGACCTCCTCTGCTTTGAAAGTAAACTCTGCCACCTAATAGGCTGTATGTAGTCACATGGAGCCTGTGGTGGGAGGAGTTTGCTGAAGGGAAGTAGAGCCCACAGGAAGCTGGTAGTGAGAGCTAGCCAGAGGGTGGGGGACAGAGGAGCTCAGACAAGGAGATAGAGAGTTTTGTGAGTAAATATTGATCTTGTATTGGTTTGTGGGAAGGTTGAAGGATGCTGTGGCTCTCAGCATTATTATGGCTTGTGAATATCTTTGGTAGTATGATGGAATTGGCTTACTGGTTTTGAGATTTGGTTTTGTGGTGTCTAAATAGATGCGCCAGTTCTATCCTCTATCTGGAGAGTTTGGTATATTTTTTCTATTGAACTTCATGTTATACTTATAGTCATGGTCTTTATTGTGATCCTGGGTACTGTAAATATTGCATTGGTGCTACAGAGATACAAACACAAAAGTGAGACAGTTCCTTCCCTCAAGGAAATCTATATACCACTAGGGGAAGGCAACATATACAGGGGAGTGGGAGCCAATTAAATATTTGGCTTGAGAAGACACAGGGATAGTAAATGGAGTCACAGGGGAGTTCTTTCACTTGCCCTTCCCAGTATTGATGACAATATTGATTTAGTTATGATTCCATAGCTGGACAGTGAGGAGTAGTTGAGTCTAGAAAGATGTTGCAGTAGTGTGGATGGAAAGGTCCAGTGGTCCAGCGAGTACAACAAGGTGGGGGGGGGGGTAACAGATAGCAAGAAGCATGACTGAACTTCTTAGATGTAGTACATGATATGATATAATCACCAACCATGGTAGCACCCCCTTAAGGGGTTAGCTCTCCCTAACTCACAGTCATAAGCTGAGTTCCCATAGGGAGCAACTAGCTCAAGTTCAAGGTTGTCTGTGAGTTTGTACTTCTATAAATATAGCTCACAAGACTATTGGAGCATTTATCTTTATGTTGTCAGCCAGGGGACACAATTAGCTAAAGACAAATTTATTTACTGAAATGATAGAACAAAAGCAATACCACCAACATCTCTCATAAACTTGGGGTGCAATAACCCACAAATGCACACAATGTCATTAGGAAGAATGGGTGCCCAGAGAGTTCCCAAGTAGAGAGGCACACATGAAGGAAGCACATTTGGCCAAGACATGTACAAAGAGGGGACAGCTCACACCTCAAGTATCCCACGGCTTCTGATGTTCTTGCACTGTTCCTGGTGACCTGGTGACCTCCTCTCCTCTCCTCTCCTCTCCTCTCCTCTCCT